>QRFJ01000117.1:196385-379733 GCA_006176705.1 Cocos nucifera
ATTGACTATATCCTTTAGCCATTAGTCTAACTTTAAAGATCTCTATCTATCCATCCAAGCTAATCTTTCTCTTATAGATCCATTTACACCCAATAGGTATAATACCTTCTGGTGGATCTACTAAGATTCAGACTTGGTTTGAGTGCATCAAGTGAATTTCTAACTTTGTTGCCTCTAATTATTTCTCAGAATCAATATATGATATCATCTTGTTATAGATTTTAGGATCATCACCATGAACCTTATTTCTAGTGAGGAACTTTTTTCTAACATCCTCTATGATGATACCTAAGTATCTCTCTAGAGGACGGAAAATCCTACTAGACTTGTGAGGTAGAGGTAGAGATGCATGAATTGGCTCTAATTAAATAGGTTCCATAGGTTTCAAAACTTGTTGTTCTTCAGAGACTTTTTCTTTGAGCCTAATTTATCTCCTCATGCCTCTATTTTGAATAAACTACTTTTCAAGAAAGTTAGCCTTTGGAGTCACAATCACATTATGGCTCTCTAGGAGATATAATTAATATCCTAAAGACTCCTTAGGATATCCTATAAACCAAGCTTTTGGGGACCTAATTTCTAGCTTGTTCGCCTATTGTCATCTGAAATGGGCTAAACAACCCTAAATCTTGAGATGATCCAGACTTGATTTCTTACCATGCTATATCTCACATAGTATGGTAGGAACGATTTTAGATGGAACCCTATTCAGCAAGTAAATTGCTCTTAATAGACTATGTTCCCAAAGAAAAATAGGAAGATTAGTGAAGCTCATCATGGATCAAACCATATCCAATAGGATTTGATTTCTCTATTTTGAAATCCCATTGAGTTGAGGCGTTTCAAGCAAAGTCTATTATGAGACAATGCCATACTCCTTGAGATAATTTAAAAATTTTTCACTAAAATATTCACCTCCTTTATCTAATTGAAAAATCTTAAGGGACTTTCCTATTTGCTTTTCTACTTCATTTCTGAATTCTTCAAATTTTTCCAAAGCTTTAGATTGTATCTTATGAGATACACATACCTGTACCATGAATAATCATCAGTAAAGGTTATGAAGTAGAGATAACCTCCTCTGGCTGGTACATTGAATGGGTCGCACACATTAGTGTATATCAGAGCAAGTATTTTCATGGTCCTTTCCCTATATCATACAAAGGGAAGCTTGGTCCTTTTTCTTGAAGGCATGACTCACAGACTGGATATGACTTGAAAGTCAATGAACCCAAAAGTCTGATTTTCTCCTATCTATTAATCCTATCTTCTTCTATATGACCTATCCTTAGGTGCCACAAGTACATTTGGTTAATTTTATCTCCAAGTTGTTTAGTTCCTATGGCATTCACATCTTGCTTGATATAGTTTATAGATACATCTACATGTAGCTGAAAGAGACTGTTAAGAAGAAAACCACTTTCAATCATTTTACTTTCAAAATAAATATTATAGTGGTCCTTATAAAAATTAATTACATAGTCTTCTTGTGTCAAACAAAAGATAAAAATTAGATTCCTACTTGCAACATATACATAGTAATGGTCCCTAAGTATTAAACTAATCCCTGACAGTAGTTGCAAAGAGTATATTTCTACAGCCATAGCAGCAACCTTTACTCCATTCCCAACTTGTAGGGTCATTTTGCCTTCCCTTAGCCTTTTACTATCCTCAAGATCCTACATAAAAGTGCACAGGTGAGCACTAGATTCATAGTCTATTATCCAACTAGATGTAGAAGAAATCATTAGGTTAGTTGCTATAACGAGCATATGTATCTTTAGAAGGTGCGCCTTCCTTCTTATTCTTCAGGCTCGCTAGGTAGTTTAGGCAATTCTGCTTCCAGTATCCATCATTATTATAGTGAAAATACTTTATCTTATCGATGGTCTTTTTTCTTTGGAACTTTCTTCTTCAACCTACTCTTTACCTTATATTTCTTCATAGACTTTTTTTTCTTCAATAGACTTTCTCTTGGAAGAAGTTTGCTTCATAGCGAGAACAGAGCCCCTTGAACTTTTCAAGATTTCTTCAATCATTACCAACATGTTCAGTAATTCAGCCTTGGTGCATTGGATCTTATTTATATGGTAATTTATTATAAACTATGCATATGAATTAGTAAGAGATTGTAGAATAAGATCAATCTGCAACTCTTTATCCATCGATATCTCGAGCTTCTTGAGCTCCTCCAGGTCCTTGATCATTATCAAATAGTGCTCGTAGATCGACTGCCCATCATGCATCTTTACTTTGAAGAGTTACTTGGACACTTTGAAGTGGGTTGCGTGGCTCGGATCACCATACAACTCTTGTAGGTTAGTCAGAATCTCCCTACAGTCTTTATGTCTTCATGTTGGCACTATAATTCATTTAATATTGAGGCTAATACATAGCACCTAACCTTATTATCATCGTTTAATCACTTCTCATGAGATGCTATTTGATCAGCGGTTGGATGAGCTGGCAAGGGGCTGAGGTTCTAGTTGAGTACATAGGCTATTTTCTCAAAACTTAAGACAATCTTAAGGTTCCAGAGCCAATTCTTAAAATTCAGTCTGGTCCTTCTGTTGGTTTCTAAGATGTGGGTAAGGGGGGTTTGAAGTAGACATTTTCTACAAAGAGACGAAAATTCCAATTAGACTTTGTAATTGACTTAATCAATTTATTTTAAAAATAAACCTAGACTCCTACTTTTTTCTCAAATCATCCACACTCCTCGAGTTAAGAAATGAAAATCTCCATGATTTAGAAATTTTAGTGGGCACTGCAATCCCACTAATTGGCACATCATCTCACCTAACAGTTATTGATGATATGTCAACTGATAAGTGGACAATACTTGTCCAATATTTTCTTAAACATGTTGCAGCCAATTTTGATCTCTAAGTTCTAAATCCTCACCTAACAGTTATTGGCCTTATTCCTTAGTTAAGTCAAACTCACCATTTACCAGTAGGTGTAAAGTCATCATTGGATCCCTCATCTAATAATTATTGGGCCCAATCCCATCTCTACCCTGGAGCATCTCATGCTATAGAGTGGTTGCATTTTTCATGATGCAATTGAACCACTATAACCAGCTGAGAACAATCAACACCTGAAAGGGCCCGCACATCTACAAGGTCAACTTAATATTGTATGAGGAGGTTTTAATGTAGATCTCATCTAATTTGTCATCTCTGTGACTAGTCTAATTAGCTTGGGCTAAACCAAACCATCAAGCAACCACATTCAAAATCCAATCTACCAAATTGACCAGGTAAGTGGAGATCAGTAGGAGGCTCTCCTTTGAATGATCAAGGATCCTAATTAAATACCCACCTTTCAAGCACTTGCCTTTGACACCAATTGGTTGATTGGTTTTAAATAGATTAGCTTAAGTGATTTAGGCTCGAGCCACTAAGCCGAATCAGGTCATTTAGGTCAATCGATTTAACATATGAATGTCAATCGACTCGACTAACTACAACTATTAGTTTGATCTAGAGTACTCTTGACCTAATTCTAATCAACTCTTGATTTGGTTTGATCAATTGCTCTAATCAATTGAGTTCCACTATGTTCAAATCATTAACCCAAGTGTAATCTAATTACTTGACCTAATTTGATTCACCCATGTCCAATTCCTCATGCATAAAGTTTAATTTCATATCTAAATTCTAAATTTTAGATCTAAATTACTTACATTAAACATTAAGTTAGGATCACGAAACTAATTTTTGAAATCTAAGCATGCATTCATACATCTCATATATGAACAAAAATCAGATCTAAAATCATGAAAATATTTTTCACATATGTATAATTTCAGATCTAATTTTAACAATTTAGATCTAACCATATCAATCCAAATCAAAACATATAAATCCAGATTTAATCGTATGACTTTAGATCTAATTAAAAATCAATTCTCATCTAATTAGAAATTAGAAATCATCTTATTATCATGCATATGAACCTGTGGCTCTGATACCATTATTGGGTTTCAATAGGTGAAGTGCATGCGGAAATTTCAAAATATTTTTGAAAATAGTAGTGGAAGATAGATTAAAACAACTTTTAATCTAGCATGCAAAGATCTAATATAATTACTTACAAATCTAGTTCATATCATGAAAAATAAGATGAGAACATGCATCTGATTTCAAAAGAATAAAACTAAAAATTAATCGATGATCGGATCATCTACTAAAAGTGCTAGACTCCTTTAGATCGGATTTGAGGATGTCTGCAGGTTCTGTCAAAGCTGCACACACGTCCAGCCTCTACAGGTATCAACATAGGGATAAAGCAGATCGAAGCATCTGAGACCACTGAGGTGCTAGCTCTCTTGCAGATCGAAGCTCCTTCGGTTTAGATCTAATCTTCTTCTTTGATTGTTATAGACGAAGACTTATGGATCAACATGTGAACACCTTTCACATAGGATTGAAGGATGTAGAAGATGGTAGAAGATCTACTCCTAATTTTTCTTCTCTCTCTCTCTCCTCTCTCTCTCTTGTTGTCTCTCTCTTTCCCTCTCTAGGGTGGCTGACCAAGAGCACCAGGGCTTGTGGATTAGGGTGGAATCAAGAGAAAATGGAGCGGCAACACCAAATGGATGGGTGATCTCTAATTAATCTACACGCCCAAGACCAATGTCCTTTTATAATTGGCAGCCAAGTGGTTAGGATAGAGCTTGGATGAATTAAGACTCTTATCTGATAAGAGTTTCAATTCAAAACCAGCCTCATCTTATCTCAAAAATAAGAGGAGATAGAGCCAATCAAGACGGGGATGCCAACTTGAATCTACACACCCCATTTTCCTCATTTCTTGTTGCACGAGAGGGTGGACACCAATCTGAATTGGCGCCCCCATTATGGCATGGAGGAAGGGAGAGAGTCTCAATCCATTGGGGCTTTGTGGTTTGGATTCAATCTCTATCTAATTTGAATCCAATTCGAAAATGATTTTGAGTCCAACCTGATCTAGATGTAATCCTAATCCAATTAGGATTCAATCTTGAAATCAAAAGCCCAATTAGACTCAATTAGGTCAAGCACAAACTAATTAAATCAGATTTAATTAATTAGAACTTTATTTCTAACTTGATATCATCAAATTGGCTTGCAACATTTGCAATGAGATCCTCCTAGCTAACAATTAGCTGATCCAATATTTGTAACTTTTACGAGTTCATCCAAATTATCAATCTTATTGATAACTTAATTATGATCCAACTGTTTGATTTGATCAAATTTCTTTTGTGTGTGATCTCGTAGGTTCTATTCTATCTAGTAGTGAGATATACCATGATCTCCATCATAGTATTATCGAAACTCCTTTCAATAGGTTGGAACACTTTCAACTCTAATCCATCAAGGGTCATCGATCCAAAACGATCCTAGTGAGCTCCTAACATCCACTAGTAATGCTTAGCAGCATGTGGTGGCATCCCAATAGAACAAAATAATGAATCTATAGGTGCAATTATCATGTGATTTAGTTCCTCTACTATAAGGTTTGATAAAATAGAGGTTAAGGATAACTCGTCAAACCTCATCTTTATCATATGTTAGATTCAATTGACTCAAGTCCATTGTGAAATCTTGTGGAAACACCTTTCCATCATTCATATTGCCATGGCCATAAACTTTAGGACTCAATTTCATGATCTACATAGAACTACTCATCTATCGAGGTTAATAGATCCCATCTTGGTGCACATCCTATTTCTACAATGAGTCTACTATAGCCAACATACACTTCAAGACTCCATATGGCTAGGAGATCGAGTTATGGTATAGTCAAATTACAGCAACCTCATCGTGAATAGCCGAGGCACCATAGATCTAAGAACTAGTCATACTACTACAGCATCGAGTTTAGTCACTGACGAGAAGATAGATATCCTAGTGACTACTTGTGTTTGGTTATACTCAGTACTCTAGTTCCTAGCAAGCACTTGCACTCTTACTCTGATGTCTCAACACTCTAGATTCAAGACTTATCTATCCTAAGAAAGTGATCATGCATCAATCTCTTTGGATCAAGCACCATCCCATGATGATCCTATGATCAAAAGCAATTTATGAATGAATTATTAATAACATATGTCTTAAATTCTTAACTTTTGAGATTATGTATTATTTTTTCATTAACTCAATGGATGATACATAGACACAATTTAACTCAAATATGTATTGAAATGAACCCAATTTTATTAATTTATAAGTTAACATTACAAAATATGTTCTAAGAAATTTTTACAAGTGTCAGCCAATCTGGCTTCTAGGGCATACATCTAATAAAATCAACACTGAAGGAGATTATTTCTTTGAAAAATTTTCTCTAAGTTTGCTAAAAATTGGAGGCCAAATTGCTATCAAAAAGTTAGGTAAGAAGCCAGATTTCTTTGGATTATTGACTTTTCCAACATCCTTAGTCCATGGAGTCTGATCCTGACTAGTGATTCATCGAATTTAATCATGAAAAGGGTGCTCTATTTCCCTCATTTTTTTTGATGATTTTCTTTCTTCCTTTTCTGACGTCGTTCACCATCATCAATCATCGGATGGGGCACCACCTATGGTGCCACCATGGCCTGCATCCCTGACCATGGCCATCAACGATCGATGCTCTCCCCTCTTTCTGGAAAGAAGGGTGACCACAAGTTTCCTGTTTGTCTAGAAAATGAGGAGGAAGAAAAGAGAAAAAGAAAAAGAAGAAATAAAGAAAGAAAGAAAGAAAGAAGAAGAAAAGCAAGAAAAGAAAGAAAAAAAGGAATAAGAAAAGAAGAAAAGAAAAGAACAAAAAGAAGGTTTTCTCTCTCTTCCTTTTCTCACTACTCTAAGCTTGCATCCCTATTATTTTCTCTCTCTAGAAAGTTTTAATTTCTCTCTCTATGAATTTTCTCTCTCTAGATTATTTTTCTCTTTATGGATTCCTCTTTGTATGGTTGATCCAGTAAAAGATTTTCTTTCAATGAGTCTGATTTGACCTTTGCAAAGAGAGTTCTGATCCATGATCGTAGGCAATATGCCGACACCCATGTTGGCCATATCCAAGTATCATTATATTTGATTATTTATAATTTTTATTAACCAATCTATTTACTAATTCAACCATGATTTGATTAAATATCTTGGTTAGACCGATTGGATTGTTGGACAATTTTGCCTAATTAACCTAGTTCTATCTTGTTAATTCCTCTCTCCTTTGATATTCTCTCTCTATGTGATTTATAAATCCAATAAATCCATCTTGTTGATGTTGGTGATATCAACTCCTTTAATACCACTTGTTGAAGATTTATTACTAGATTATTATAGTAGGAAAAATAAAGAAAAAATAAAATAAAAAAAAATCAAGTACATGGATCAGCCTAAAGGCTTGCCTCCATGGGGCATGTAAAGCTCCACTATAAAGGAGAAAAGTAAGTACAAAAGGAGAATAACCAATCTCAACTCTCTATACACAAATCTCTCTCAACTAGAAGCTATCCTCATAAAAGCTCTCTTGGAATTTCAAGAAGACCCTCAGAAGCTACAAGATGCTCTGCCCTCATGGCCTCAGCACTGGATGCTATGCACGTATTACTTCTTTCTCTCGTGGGCTGCATGTACTCAGCACTCTGCCAAACTCATCTTGGTAGTTGCCTGAGCCTCTCTACGTGTCTTTCATGCCACATGCGCCATACCTTGCTCTACACTATCTCAAGCCTTTAAATAGGATGAGAATTCTCTTCTCAGTAGTTCACAGAAGTTCTAACAGATCTTGACCACAGCCCTCCATGGCCGCTGGATCTTGTGGTCCACGTGCAACTTTCGTAGACCCATTGGATTAATCATAATTCGAGTCCAAACAGAAAAATCCATCCTGTTCTATTTACCTCCATCAAGCCAGCTCTATCAGAGATTGAGCTGGCTCGACTGCATCTCATCCAAATACTTACTTTTTGTCTGTTTAAGAGGGTTGGCTTGATTGTGGTTTGAACTAGCTCAATCTCAATCCGAGCCAACTCGACTCCATATCCAAGCTAGCCCGGTTGCTATGCTAATATTGATTCTCCTCTATTATGGATTGAATTCGAGGCATCAAATCCTAACAATCTCCACCTCAACTTGACTTTCGACCTCCACCTGACTTTGAGAGCTTTTGGATCCTCTTGCCCCCATGCCATAGGGCAATCACCTGTCGATCATGGATGGGCAAATGCGGGAGTCGAGTTAGGCCGCTGGATCTCATCTTCATCAATGGTTGTGATCCTCGTGATCTAAGATCTACTCGGGATAGCCTCCTACGATAATAGAAACTTCATCTTGTGACATCGCATGTCATCCTCCTGAGTTTCTCATCTCATGCTCGATCTATCTCCATGTGGAGCTCCACCTCACACTGGGCTCTCTACCATGAGGTAGTGTCCTCCATACTTTCTTTCTCTTAACACCATCCTACTACCATGCATAACCTTTAGGATTCCTTCATCAACTTTCCATCTAAAGCCGGTTGAATCTAGTTTGCTCAGTGAGATTAGATTATATTTAAAGTTGGGTATATATCGAACCTCACTTAACTTCTTCACTATTCCATCATGAAGCTTCATGCTGACCATCCTGCTGTCCTTAATCTCATAGCTCGATCCATCTGGCAAGAACATGGTGCCCTCACTGATCTTCAGGGAGTCAAATATCTCTTCTTTACAACATACATGATGGGAACAAGTAGAATTCATAATCCACTAGGAGAAAGAAGTAGATACCTCATCAGTAATCAGAAGAACATCATCACTGCCTTTTGTATCACTACTAGCCATCATCATAGTAGCCCTCATCCGATCTTTGAGTTGTGGATAATTCTTGACTCGATGTCCCAACTCATCTTACCGGTAGCATCTGATCTTGCTATGGTCCCTCATCTTGGATCTGGATCGTCCTCTTCATGATCCTTTGCCATTCCATCTATTACCTTCTACTCCTCTAGAAATTACCAAAGTTGAGCTGCCACCATCTAAGCTCAAAGCTGGATTGTCTCTCCTGAGAATCTCATTTTGGAAAATTACTGCAGTGACTTCGTCCATCTTGATGGTGCTCTTTTCTACTAGAAGCGCAATCACCAAGGACTCATATGAAGGAGAAAGCGATACTAGCAAGACCAATGTCCTGATCTTCTCCTTAAATTTTTTACCAACATTGAGGTGGTCGGTGAGAATCTTTTGAAAGTTGGATAGATACTCCTGCATACTCTAGCCTTCATCCTTCTATAGCTGGTAGAACTGCCTCCAAAGGAATAGCATGTTGGTGAATGACTTTATCATGTACAACTTCTCGAGCTTCGACCACAGCACTATTGAAAAAGTCTTGCTAAGTACATGAATCATAACATCATCTGCTAGGTACAAGCGGATCGTGCTTACCACCTGCATTTGGATCCGCTTCTAATCCTTGACCTCCATGATGGCTGGCATCTCCTCGTATAAGAGAGCATCAATCAAATCCTGTTGGATGAGGACATTCTTTATCCTTGCTTGCCATAAGAAAAAATTATCTTTTCCATCAAATCTATTGATCTCCACCTTAATTGCACTTGTCTTCTCCATATTCTTCAATCTTTAACATCATTGCTGTAATATGCGCTCTGGTACCAACCTAGCTCTGATACCAATTGTTGGTGATATCAACTCTTCTGATATCACTTGTTGAAGATCTAGTACCAGATTATTATGCCAGAAAGAAAGAAAAAAAAAATAAAATAAGAAAATAATTATGTGGATCAGCCTAAAGACTCGCCTCCATGAGGTATGCAAAGCTTCACTATAAAAGAGAAAAATAAGTACAAAAGGAGAATATTTAATCTCAACTCTTTGCACATAAATCTCTCTCAACTAGAAGCTTGTTGGGAATTGTGTTTCAAAGCCAATCGTCAGTCTGTTGATGGTTGAGCTATTTTATAATTGTAATTGATTTACTAATTAATAAAAATATTTTGGCATCTTTTTCATCACAAGTTTACATCTTCTAATGAACTCCATTATTGTGATGAAGTCCTTAGGACTGTTTAGTTTTCATAAAGAGAGTATTTATCAATTAGTCCTTAAATTTATTCATGACCAAATAATAGATTGTTAATTAGAATGACAGCGTCTATCGAGCATAGGTCGCTATATGCCATATAGGTTGGTTGTCCTCTTAACTAAGGTGTGTGAAGACACTGGCATGGCATACAGGTGAGATGTATGGGTACATTATTATGGAACGTGACCAACTCTAGAGCATTCTGCTATCGAGAATGTCTCTGATGGGATATAGATATAAGTATCCCTTAGACTTGAGATCATCTCAGTGACTTGCAAACAACTCATGTACTTTGATACCGGACTAATTGAATTTCTAATTCAGCAACGGAAGGCTTCTGGGCATAGTCAAGTACTTATAAAGTTGGAGTGTGATCAAGATGAAATTGATCACTCCAAGAGTTGGAGAAGAATGTATCACTATATTTCAATATAGCAAAATCTTGATCAGGATAATCCATCAGATGGATTTGATATTTTGAAATACAATGTGGACAATCTGATTAAAGTTAATAGTTGAACTCTGATGTGTCCTACGAGCATTGTGATCAAGAGGATGAATTATATGGAAACTATATCCTCATGGATTCTAAGGATGGTGTTCTACACCTTTGATCTATCCGACCATCGGATATTATTGCTAGATGGTCACTTCGATTGGTACAAAAATTTATTTCTATGCTACCAACTTAGATTTAGACCTATGAGGTCATACATATTAAAGCTTATGATTCGATCGGATGGTTGATTAATGATTAAGAATCATTCTAGGGTTAAACAATCAATACGACTGGTGTTTAACCTAGTGCAAGTGTTGAAGAAGGATCGATTAGCAATTAGATTATTAATTGATTTAATTTGATTAAGACAATAGGCTGAGATTAAGTTTAATTAAATATAATTTAATTAGATTTAGTTTGGACTTGATTGGATCAAGTTCAATTGGTTTATTGGATAAGCCAAGTGCAAGGAAGAACTAGTCCTAGTCTAACTAGGACTCGGATTAATAGAATTTTCTAATTTGATTAGAAAATAAATTAAAATTAAATTTAATTTATTCTAATTTAATTAAGTTTTTAAATGTGTTAGGATCTTATTTAATTGGATTGGTTTAATATTAATTTTATTTGGTTAAAAGATCATGTTTGACCAAGTCAAAATAGGAGTCCTATTGTGACTAGGACTCCCTATCTCCTTGCACCACCTTGATCCCAAAGCCCTCCATACCTATTTTCTAGATATTTTTTATGAAAAATCTCTTTCTTTCTAATTTTCATGCTCCCTCTCTCCCTCTAAGCCATATTTGGAAGTTAGGTGGAAGACCAAATCAAAGGAGGAATTGGTTTTGCTTAGGATTCTATGAGATAGAATCCTTGTTGACCAAAACAACTTCCCTTGAGTGTCACCCCCTCTTTCAATTAATTATTCTCTTATTCCATGAAATTAATATCCTTTTTTATTTACCCTTTCTTGCTGGTCCATGCCAAAAATTATGGAGGAGGCGCCCAAGAGTTGGGTGCCCCAACAACTTTCCATGTTTGGATATTCCTAGTCTAGGAATTTGACATAACTTGGACTCTTCTTTTTTTTTTATTTATTGGATAAATTTTATTCTAATTTTTTTATAGAATATATAGATTTGGGAGAGGTTTGGGGTATGCAAAAATCAGAGGAAGAGGGTCCTTGGGCATGGGGGTTCCATAGGCACCAAACTAGGTGTCTAGGTGAGAGAAAAGAAAAGAAGAAGAGGATCTTCTTCTAGGGCTGTTTTATTTTCAATCTCTCCTCCTTTCTTTTGAGTTCTTTTTTGAAAGAGTCTTAGATCAGCAAACTCTCATCTTCCTTCTAATATTTTAGAGGGTCCAAATTTCGAAGAAGGGAGCATCGGATCGACCGTCGAAGAAGGATCAGCATAGTACTAGCATGCTGTGCTGATTTCCTGCATCAGACTTTAAATCAGAGATCGTAGGCTCGTGTGGATGACTCCTAGAGGCTGAATGCATGTGTGGCTCATGAATTCATCCTTAATCATAGATTAGAAAGTTAGAATATCTAAACTTGCTCAGGTAATAGATCTGATCTATAAACTTCATACTGCATTTGATGTAGTGTAGATCTAGATTGATTTGATCAATATTTTTCTTTCTTATTTGATTTTAATTTTTGATTTAATATCATGCCTTAATCATATAATAGATCTAAGATCTAAGTATTTACATTATTATTTAAATAAATTTTATATTTATTTAAGTCTTCCGCTGTAAAATCTTGAAAAAATTTCAAGATCTACTTATGAAATCCTAGATCTGATTCCTTCAATTGGTATCAGAGCTTAAGTTCTTATTACATAATTTTTTATGCATGTCTAGATTATTTCTTAGATTAGATCTAATTTATAATCTAATTATTAAATTTAAAATTAAAAAATAAAATAAAATATTTTAGATTGCATGGACTGTCATAAGGTTATCCTACAATAAGGTTTATTCCTTACAGTGAATAGGTTGTCCTAGTATATGTTGATCTAAAATATTGATCATAAAATTTTAGATTAGATCTAAGAGATTTTATGATCTGATTAAAAATATTTTAATCTAATTTCAATCACCATAAATGTGTTAGATTTGATCTAGGAAGATTTATGATTGATTATTATTGAAAGTGTTTCAATTACATGAATCTGTTTAGATTAGATCTAAAGTAGATTCAAGTTTATGTTACTTGCATATTGATTATAAATCAAACATGCAACTTGGTTGATAGAACCATATTGTAAAAATGTTTTACAAACATGAAAATTATTGTCGAAAAGCCAAACTCCAACCCTCAGTCCAAAATTTAATTAAGAATTAAGAAGTTGTTTGATTAGGTTCTAGGATTGTAAATTGAAGATCCTATGACATGAATCATAACACATTGGATTAAACAGGTTAGTGGAGATTAGGTCCATTAATTGGATTAGACCTAGGATTAGATTAAAGAATGAACTTAATTAAAGAATTGACTAAATCTAATCAATTATTGTCTTGGATTAGGTTAAGGATTCTCTAGATCAATTACAATAGTAGTAGTTGGTCAAGTCCATATCTTTAATAAAATCCAAGATGGACTTGATTCTTGGCTACGCGGTCTAGCACGAATTGTTAGGTTGATCTAATTGAAACTAATTAAACCAGTTGATGTCTAAGATAAACTAGACAAGTGGTTTTTAATTGGCAGCCCGCTTACCTGACTATTTCTGATGGTGTCTAAGGCAAGCCTGGCAAACCCTTCCACTGATCGAACTCTCTTGGTGAGATTATGTTTTGATCGGATCGCTTGACTATTCGAGCTAACCCATGTCAGCTAGGTAAATCAGTTTGACTGATTTAGGTACTCCTAGACCAGCCTATTAATGGTCCTCCTTAAGCTGACTTGGTGAAGTTAGTGGAAGGATCTTGACAAGCTGGTTAATCTAACCTACTCACTTCTATAAATAAATTCTCTAAAATTATTAAATCCCTAAAATAAAATAGTTATATGATAACTAGATCATAACCTCCCATTAAAGTGGATGATAATGGGTCCATCAGTTGGATAATCATTGAAGGCCCAAAGGCCTGGTGCTTATCGATTGATGAAATTATCATTCATTATATGATCTCCGGATACATCTATCTAAATGATGGTCAGATGGGCCAACTAAAGTTGGGCCTGATCATTCATTGGTTGGATGGGCCAAGTATGGTCATGTTAATGGTTGGACCTAACTGAACCATTTTCTGAGAAGGCCAAAGTCAACTAATTAGGGCCTGGGGCAAAATTTAATTACTATAAATTGTTTGAAGAAATAATTGATTATGAACCTACCCTTAGATGTACATGAGTTGGCCAACCAAAGTTGGGCTCATGTGCAGTCTATGTGGATTCTAGTATCCACTAAGAAATTAGGATAATTCCTCGAATTGGAGATAGAGGCTACCAATTCGAATAAAATAGTGAGAGAAATCTTTTGATTAAAGTCTAAATATTTAGGTTTAATGAATCAATTACTAATTAGGTTTTGGTTTTTCTTTGTGCAGACATGGCCACTTCTCTATCGCTCCAATCATTGTTAGACAATGATAAGTTAGTGGGATCCAACTTTGATAGCTGGTATCGAAAGTTGAAGATTGTTCTGGAGCATGAATGGATCCTATATGTGCTGACGGATCCTGCACTTGAGGAGCCAACTATCAATGAATGTGGAATAGTCAGAGACACTTATCAGAAGTGGCTCAGTGATCGAATCATGGTGCACTGCATTATGTTGGCTATGATGAGCGACGAGTTCAGTCGCAAGTTTCAGACAGCTCAGCCAAACGAAATGCTCCAAGTGTTGGAGAATTCTTTTGGCACACCCAATGATATTGAGAGGCATAAGACTAGTTGTACCATCTTCAATGTCAAAATACGGGATGGAGCCTCTATCACTGATCATGTATTGTACATGATCGAGCTGATAGAGCACTTGAGCAAGCTTAGCTTTTCCTTGCATAAACAACTTAGGAAAGATGAAATACTGAACTCGCTGCCCAAGTCTTATCTCTCATTCCTTGCACATTATAGAATGTCAAAGTCTGAAGTCGACTACCATGGGTTACTAGGATTACTTCAGAACTTTGAGAAGGATCACCAACTCCATAAGAAGTTGGTGAACTTAGTGGGAGGTTCGTCTTCTCATTCTCGATCCTTTGGAAAAGGAAAGAAGAACAAGAAGAAGAAAGCCAAGAAGATGCATGTTCATGCTAGGACACCTATACAGGCTCAGACCCCAAAGACCAAGCTCAATAAGAGTCAAGTCGAATGCTTCTTTTGCAAGAAGTGGAGGCACTGAAAGAGGAACTATCCTTAGTAAATTGCCTCCCTAGACCCGAACAGGTAGAGAAAGAAGCAAGCTATTTCTGGGCAAGATATTTATATAATAACTCCTTACAATTTTCTATCTATGATATTACTGATTGGGTATTAGATATCCATAGCCCTTAACATATTTACAATTCATTATAGGGGTTGCAGGTCAGTAGAAGATTCGAGCAAGATGAGAGATTTTTGAATGTTAGAGATAGAAGATCAGTTCAAGTTCTAGCTATAGAAATTTTGAAACTTGTATTTGAATCTTATACCGTTATTCTTAGTGATTGTCATTTCTATCCTAGTTTCTTTTTAAATATCATTTCTGTAGGCCTTTTGGTCATGAATAATTATGAAATTTCAATAAAGAAATGAGTTTGTAATGTCATTGTGAATGGTGTTACTGCTTTCTAAGGATAATTGAACAATGGTGTATATATGTTATCATAATCTGTTAATGTAGTCTATTCTACTAGAAAGCATCCTAGATTAGATAGTATATCAGATATCTACTTATGGCACTGTAGGCTAGGTCATATAAACAAGAATAGAATAAACAGGTTGACTCAGAAGGGAATCCTCGAAGTTAATGATTGTGAATCACTTCCAACCTGTGAGTCCTATCTTCTTGATGAAATGACCAAATCACCTTTCACTGAAAAAGGTGAGAGAGCCAATGAGCTCTTAGGTCTAGTACATACTGATGTATGTGGACCAATGAGCATAAGTGTTAGAGGTGGATATGTCTACTTCATCACTTTCATAAATAATCTATCCAGATATAGATATGTCTATCTAATGAAACATAAGTTGAATTCTTTTGAAATGTTCAAATGATTCCGAAGTGAAGTAGAAAAATAAACTGAAAAGAGTATTAAAATTCTTCGATCTAATTGAGGAGGAGAATACCTTTCTGATGAGTTTCTCACATATCTATAAGAGAATGGAATTCTCTCCCAATGAACTTTTTCTAGAACACCACAGTATAATGGTGTGTCTGAAAGGAGGAATCAGACTCTGTTAGACATGGTCTGATCCATGATGGAATTTGTCATCTTATCAATATCCTTCTGAGGATATGCACTCGAATCAATTTGTTATCTATTAAATAGGGTTTCAAGTAAGTCTGTAGTTAAAACCCCATATGAGATATGGATAGAACGTAAGCCAGCACTTTCACACCTTAGGATTTGGTGGTGCTCGGCTTATGTCAAATAGTTAGTTACAGACAAACTTGGACCTAGGTCTGATAAGTGTACATTCATAGGGTACCCAAAAGAGACCAAAGGATATTATTTCTATCATGCTAATGAACAAAAGATGTTCGTCAGCCTTAGGACAACCTTTTTGGAAAAGAAGTTCCTTGGTGAAGAAACTGTTGCCTCTAAGGTTGAACTTGATGAAGTTCAATAGGTAGAAAGTCCGATACACAATGTTGAACCTAAGTCAGATTTGATCAGATCAGATCCGAAGCCTAGTGAACCCGCACCATTAAGGTGATCTGGTAGAGTACTGCATCATCCGGATAGATACTATGGATTCTTGGTCTAGAATGGTGATCCCATTGACTTCGATGAGAATGATGAGAATTCGATCCCTTATATGGATGTGATGCAGAGACCTAACTTTGAGAAATGGCTAGAAGCCATGAGATCTAAAATGGATTCCATGAAGGTCAATGATGTATGGACATTAGTTGACCTACCTGAAGGGATTAAATCCATTGGATGTAAATGGGTCTTCAAAAGGAAGAGGAGCACAGATGGAAAGGTGGAGACCTATAAAGCCCGTCTGATTATCAAGGGGTATCATCAACGTTATGGTATTGACTATGATGAGACATTTTTTCTTATGGCAATGCTCAAGTCCATTCAAATCATGCTTGCTATTGCTGTCCATCTGGACTATGAGATCTGGCAGATGGATGTGAAGCCAACTTTTCTAAATGTCCATCTGGACTATGAGATCTGGCAGATGGATGTAAGCCAACTTTTCTAAATGGAGAGCTGATCGAAGAGGTGTATATGATACAACCTGAAGGGTTCACATCCATAGATGAGTTCAAAGTGTGCAAGCTTTAGAGATCCATTTACAGATTGAAGCAGGCATCTCAGAGTTGGAACATGCATTTTGATAAAGTGATCAAAATATATGGCTTCGTTAAGAATGGAGAAGAACCTTATATTTATAAATGGGCAAATGGTCCAGCAGTGATATTTCTTATTTTATACATGGACGATATTCTCTTAATCGAGAATGACATCCTCGCACTACAAAGAATAAAAGTCTGGTTGTCGTCATAGTTCTTTATGAAGGACTTAGGTGAAGCATCCTACATCCTAGGAATGAAGATCTATAGGGATAGATCTAAAAGAACGCTTGGTATATCCCAATCAACATACATAAAAACTATGCTGAAGAAGTTCAGCATGGAGAATTCCAAAAAGGGCTATCTTTCGATAGACCAAGAAATTTTTCTCTCTAAGAAGGATTATCCGACAACTCCTGAAGAGAGAGAGCGTATGAATAGAATTTCATATGCTTCGACAGTGGGGTCTATTATGTATGCAATGACATGTACAAGATCAGACATGGCATACTCACTAGGAGTAGTGAGTAGATACCAGTCTGACCCTGGAGAAAATTATTGAAAGATGGTTAAAACCATCCTTAAGTATTTGAAAAATACTAAGGACCAATGGTTGGTTTATGGTGACTCAGATTTGAAGCTTGTGGAGTTTACAGACTCCAGCTTTCAATCTGATCATGATGATAGTAAAAGTGTGTCGGAGTATATCTTTACTCTAAATGGTGGAGCCATCTACTAAAAAGATTTCAAGCAGCATACAGTGGCTAACCCTATTTATGAAGCAGAGAACATGGAAGTATCAGATGCAGCAAACAAAGCTATGTGGCTGAGAAAGTTTATCACTGAGCTTAGAGTTGCACCCTCCATTGATGGTCTAGTCCTGCTCTACTGTGATAGCACTGGCACCATAGCTCAAGCAAAGGAACCGAAGGCACACCAGCGGACAAAGCACATTCTACGTCGCATTCATTTGGTTCGTGAAATCATGGATCATGGTGACATCCACCTTCAAAAGATTGATGGAAAGGAGAACCTAGCTGACCCCTTCACTAAAGCCCTGGCAATCAAGAAGTTTGACAACCATAAGTCAAAGATGGGTATTAGATACTATGCCGAATGGCTTTAGGACAAGTGGGAGTCATTGAAAATTATGTCCCAAAGCCAATCATCAGCCTATTAATGGTTGAGCTATTTTATAATTATAATTAACTTATTAATTAATAAAAATATTTTGGTATTTTTTTCATCATAAGTTTACATCTTCTAATAAACTCCATTGTTGTGATGAAGTCTTTAGGACTGTTTAGTTTTGATAAAGAGAGGATTTATCAATTAGTCCTTAAATTTGTTCATGACCAAATAATAGACTGTTAATTAGGACGACAGCGTCTATCGAGCATAGATCGCTATATGCCATATAGGTTGGTTGTCCTCTTAACCAAGATATGTGAAGATACTGGTATGGCATACAGGTGAGATGTATGGATACATCATCATTGAACGTGACCAACTTTAGAGTATTCTACTATCAAAAATATCTCTGATGGAATATAGGTATAAGTATCCCTTAGACCTAAGATCACCTCAGTGACTTGCAAGCAACTCACTATGCTTTGGTATCAGACTAACTAAATTTCTAATTCAGCAAGGAAAGGCTTCTAGGCACAGTCAAGTACTCACGAAGTCGGAGTGTGATCAAGATGGAATTGACCACTCTAAGAGTTAGAGAAGATATCACTGTATTTCAATATAGTAAAATCTTGGCCAGGATAGTCCATCAGATGGATTTGATATTTTGAAATACAATGTAGACAACCTGATCAGAGTTGACAGTTGAACTTTGATGTGTCCTATGAGCATTATGGTCAAGAGAATGAATTATATAAAAACTATATCCATATGGGTTCTAAGGATGGTATTTTATACCTTCGACCTATTCGGCCGTCAAGTTTCATTGCTAGATAGTCACTTCGATTGGTACAAAAATTTATTTCTATGCTACTGACTTTGGTTTGGACCTATGAGGTTACAGACATTAGAGCTTACAATCTGATCGGATAGTTGATCAACGATTAAGAATCATTCTAGGATTAAAAAATCAATACGATTGGTGTTTAACCTAATATAAGTATTGCTGGAGGATCGATTAGCAATTAGATCGCTAATTAGCTTAATTTAATTAAGCCAATAGGCTAAGATTAAGTCTAATTAAATATGATTTAATTAGATTTGGTTTGGGCTTGATTGGATCAAATTCAATTGGTTTATTAGATAAGCCAAGTGCAAGGAAGAACTAGTCCTAGTCTAACTAGGACTTGGATTAACCCAATTTTCTAATTTGATTAGAAAATAAATTATAATTAAATTTAATTTAGTCTAATTTAATTAAGTTCTTAAATGGATTAAGGTCTTATTTGATTGGGTTGGTTTAATCTTGATTTTATTTGATTAAAAGATCTTGTTTGACCAAGTCAAAATAGGAGTCCTAGTGTGACTAGGACTCCCTATCTCCTTGCACCACGTTAGTCCCAATGCCTTCCATACCTATTTTTTAGATATTTTTTAGGGAAAATCTCTTTCTTCCTTATTTTCATGCTCCCTCTCTCCCTCCATGTCATATTTGAAAGTTAGGTGGAAGACCAAGTCAAAGGAGGAATTGGTTTTGCTTAGGATTCTATGAGATAGAATCCTTGTTGACCAAAACATCTTTTCTTGAGTGCCGTCCTCTATTTTAATTAATTCTTCTCTTATTCTATGAAATTAATCTTATTTTTTTGTGCACCCTCCTTTGCTGGTCCATGCCAAAAATTGTGGAGGAGGCACCCAAGAGTTGGGTGCCCCAACAACTTTCCATGTTTGGATATTCCTAGTCTAGAAATTTGACCTAACTTGGACTCTTCTTTTTTTCAATTTATTGAACTAATTTTGTTCTAATTTTTTTATGAAATATATAGATTTTGGAGAGGTTTGGGGTGTGTAATAATCAGATGAAGAGGGTTCTTGGGCATGGGGGTTCCATAGGCACCAAACTAGGTGTCTAGTTGAGAGAAAAGAGAAGAAGAAGAGGGTCTTCTTCTAGGACTATTTTATTTTCAATCTCTCCTCCATTTTTTTGAGTTTTTTTGAGAGAGTCTCAGATTAGCAAACTCTCATCTTCCTTCTCATATTTTGAAGAGTCCAAATTTTGAAGAAGGAAGCATCGGATTGACTGTCGAAGAAGGATCAGCACAGTACTAGCATGCTGTGCTGATTTCCTACATCGGACTTCAGATCAGAGATCATAGGCTCATATGGATAACTTCTAGAGATCGGACATGTGTGCAGCTCGTGACTTCATTCTCAAGCTCAGATCAATAAGTTATAACGTCTAAACTTGCTTAGGTAATAGATCTGATCTATAAACTTCATACCTGCATTTGATGTAGTGTAGATCTAGGTTGATTTGATCAACCTTTTTCTTTCTTATTTGATTTTAATTTTTGATTTAATATCATTTAATCATGTAATAGATCTAGAATCTAGGTGTTTATATAGTTATTTAAATAAATTTTAGATTTATTTAAGTCTTCCACTGCAAGATCTTGAAAAAATTTCAAGATCACCTATGAAATCCTAGATCTGGTTTCTTCAAAACTACCCTCACAAAAGCTCTCTAAAAATTCCAAGAAAACTCTCAGAAGCTACAAGATGCTCTACCCTTATGGCCTTAGCTCGAATGCTATGCAACTATTACTTCTCTCTCATGGGTTGCACGTACTCGCTGCTCTGCCAAACTTTTCTTGGCGGCTATCTGAGCCTCTCTATGTGCCTTTTATGCCACACCTTGCTCCACAATACCTCAGACCTTTAAATAAGATGAGAATCCTCTTCTTAATAGTTTATAGGAGTCTTAATAGGGCTCTTTCTCCTAATATAAGTCGAAAATGATCTTGATGGACTCTTGAATTTTTTTTCAATTTTTAGATCATGACCGCAGCCATCCATGGCCACTAGATCCTGTGGTCCACGTGCAACTCCTGTAGACCCCTTGGATTAATCATAATTCAAATCTAAATAGAAAATCTCATCTTATTCTATTCGCCTTCGTCGAGCCAACTTTGTCAGAGATTGAGTTGATTTGACTGCATCTCGTCCAAACACCTGCTTTCTATCTACCTGAGAGGGCTAGCTCAACTGCAGTTCAAGCCAGCTCAATCTCAGCTCAAGTCAGCTCGATCCCATATCCGAGCCAGCCCAACTGCTGTACTGATATTGATTTTTCTCTCCTGTGGATCAAATTCGAGGCATCAAATCCTAATAGTTGATTTGAATCCGAGTTGATTCTAGTAGAAGATTTTAAACTAATTTGTTAGTCAAACAACATATCCATACTAATCGAGCCTTTATTAAGTATCCAAGATCTAGACCTTATTTATTTCTATTGAACCATCTATAACCTAATTGGATGGATTTTGATCAGATGTAATCAGATCAATCTGGACTGTTGGATGCGGCTATTCCATAATTTTATCTTTCTTAATTTTTTTTTCTTTCTAATTATTAGATTTGATCCAGTATAGGATTGTAGATGTCTGTTAATGGGTTACTGTGATATGATTTATGAATCGAAGATTTAAAAAAAATCTAGAATTATGTAGATTTGTTGAAATGCGTATAAGGTAAGCAATGCATTACTTTTTTTAGATTTATTAACATATTATAAAATATTTCTTTGACATGATTTATGAAATGGTGCATGAATTTGATGAAAGATATTTTATTATTAAAAATATTTTATTTTGAAATAATATAATGAAATATGATTAAAAGTATTGATCTTATTATGCATTGCACTTGATTGATTTTGATATTATATGAATATGTATTTTTATCAAACTAGAATATGAAAAATGATTTATGAAAAAACTTTTTGATTTAAGATGGTTTGAGCTCTCAGCTTGACTATGTGGACGACTCCACCAATGAGGGCTAATACATTAACATATGATTAGTTTTGAGGATTTATGTCGCTAGTAGACTATTAACATATTGCCGGTAGACTAGTGACAAACCACCAGTAGACTAGCAGTTCCAAAAGACTTTGCTGTTAGATGATTGCAGAACACTACAAGTTGACGCATAGCCCACTGCAAGGTGATACTTGATGTTATAATCTTGCCACAGGGATAATGTGGTCATAGCTCATAGTTGACAAAAACTTGATAATTTGAAAGAAATTGAATGCTTGAAAGAAACTCGAAAAGATTGAATTTGGTATGATAAATATTTTGATAATACTACATATTGAAAATTAATTTTGAACTAATAGATCCTATATGCTTACTTTGTATAAATGATTATTTACTTTATTACCTATTTAATCTAGTTGAAATGATCATTGATTACTGGGTTGTCTACTACATTACCCTATTTTACTATTTTTATAGATCATGAGAACTAAGATGACATAGGAATAAATATAGCAGAGTGATTAGAAGTAGAACATACCTTGATACTTTTATTTTATTTTGAAAACTTTATTGAATTTAATGTAAGATCCTTTGAATATTGTTGAATTTTTTAGGATATTAAAGTTAAAATTTAGATTGTTAAATTTGAATTTAATTTATTGACTAATTATTCTATTTTTGCTTTATGATAGCATGATGAGATGCCTTGCATTCTTGTGGGAAGAGTTGTCTATGAGTGCACAGTAGTTGCCATGACCCCTGACTCACGATTTTGTGTCGGATGCATGATAATAAGATAAGAGTAACAATCTGATTCTTCTTCCTCCTCATGGTACCTCCATCCTGACTTATAAATAGAGGGCCAAAGGGGACCACAGGGTGAGCACTCACCTCTCTCCCAACTTACACCTTCCCTTCTGTTCCCAAATTTTTTGATCTAAGCATTGGAGGGTCTCCACCAAAGCCAAAACATGTTAGCGACTTATTTTGCAAGTCAAGCCATCACCACTTATTGCTAGCCACATCTCTTTTCTAACCAATCCAACTTTGGCTAGAAGACTAGTGTCAATAATGTGCATGATTAGTTATGTGAAGCATACCCAAGTAAAAATATGCATGATCAACCCCAGTATCTGAAATACGCCAAATTCCTTTCTTTGCTAGTCTTTGCAACCTATGCTCTAGAAGTATGGATTCCATTGGTTTTGATAGTGCTTAGTACATGTGCAAGCTTCTTGTCTCAACTCTTTGGATGCTATATGCTAATGGCAACTGCCACTAGATATGTAAGATCATCAAGTATGCATTCATGACCTAGGACACATGAGTAGGGTTAGTTAGGATGTCATTTATGTAAACAACTTTGCATATATCATTAGTTACATATGGAGCAATTCAACTACATTCTTGTGAGACATGCCATTTGTTCCCCAACTATTCAACATCATCAATAACAACTAATACAATTCTCAACACATGACATATCTTCTAGCATATTCAAGCGAGGCTCTCTTATATGTAGTTAATGCTTTTGATTTGCTTTCCAAGGGAGCATGTTATCAGATAAAACTGGGACAGGTGTTTCTTCAATGGCTATTACCTTGGGGCTATACATGATATCTACAATAGCAAGTGGCACAACAGGTTTAAATATTGTAGCCTCTAAAGTAGACACGACCCAAAAATAGTAGGTGGCATATTGGGTTCAAATGTTATACTCTCTAAACTCGGCATGACCTCTACAATAGCAAGTGGTGTAAAAGAGATTTTTTTCTAAAATATTGTTTTTGAAAACTTAATTTCCAAAATATCCCCATTTAAAACTTATTTATAGATCTACCATAGTTTGGGTGAGGTGGGATGCTATGCATGAAATCATGGGTTGAACCCACCATTTCATTGTTATGCAAGACAAAATTGTGGGTTGAACCCATCATTTCCTTTTGAACTGGTTTGTTAAGGTGGCAGCCTCCTTTTTTTCCCAAAATCTTTCTTCCTTATTTAATCCTCTCCCTTATTATAACCTATCCCCAACCCCAAACCCTTGTCCCCACCCTATAATCCTTAAGGTCTCTCTCCCATCCTACAAACCAACCTAATGGCTTCGAAAGTAGGTAGAGGTATGTCGAAAGCAAAGAGGGTTCGAGTAGAAAAAGGAAAATAATCTTTATGTAGTTATAAAGAAGACCTATTTTTGAATAATGAGTATAGAAAAAAGATTAGATCTAATTTTTCTCAAAGAAAAGTCGTAGGGGGAAGGATGGTAGACTTAAATCATTTTGGTAAGTTTCGATTTGGATATTTATTTGAAAGGACGGATTGGTTATCTATGATTATGCTCAATAAACCAATCTATCCTACTCTAGTAAAATATTTTTATCATAATTTAGGTTTGATAACTCAAATTGTTCTATTTTACCATATATCAAAGGAAAGGTTATTGAGTGATCAAACCATGCAAATCCCTCATCTAATCATCTCGTCATACATGACTCAACCTCGTACAGTCACCTCACCATGGATGCCTCCAGAGTGTGCCTGTCTGTTGATCCATGCTATGATAGATATTTTGAGTGCATCTATTCGAGTAGACAATGCTTGTTGATTGGAAGACTGTTGATCAAATTATGTATACCGACCAAACTAGACTAGGAGGATCAGTTCTATAGGATGAGAAGGGTGGCTAGGCTGGTCTTCATCGGCAGGCTGACTTTCTCCTCCACTATCATTTTCTTCTTCATGCACCTCAGCTATATGCCTCCATATCCGTTCAGTAAATGTATACCCTATATGCCTTAGAGATGAGTGATTGTAGATGTCGGTGGGTCTAAACTTAACTTCATTATCATCAGTGATAGGGACATTAAAGGCTTTAAAGATAGTAGTCATAACAACTCCATAGGATAAATAGGATTTTAAATTTTATATAATGTATCATTATATATGGCAAATTAATCTTATCACCAAAAACAATCATTTTGAGGAGATAAATATCTAGGTGTGATGTATTATCTCTATAACCTCCTCTAGATAGAAAGTTAAATATAAAAAAGTGATGAATGAGTCAATTCTAGGGCTAGTAAAAGGTCGGCATGGGTTGGGACAGCCCATACCCATACCCACCCCATAAGTGAAAACTCCATCTCCATACCTACCTCATACCCACCTTGGGTCAAGTTGGGTCAGGTCAGGTAGAGATGCAGATCGGATCGGGTTGGCTACATAAGAGAGATTGGTTGGGTCAGATCGGATTGGATATATATAAATTATATAAAATCATCATAATTTTGAATGATGGATATGTATTAAGATTATCTCGGGTTAGGGTATACCATTATCCGAACCCATTTCAGATTTTTTTTAGAATCCATACCCACCTTGAGTTGCAATCGAGTTAGATAAGGGTGACCTCACCGACCCCAACAGCACCAATCAAAATTATCAAACCACCACCCCCTACTGAAAACAAGAAGAAGGGCAGAGAGGAGAAGAAGAAGTCCGTCTCCAAGAAGCCTCAGCTGCAAAAGGGCTCTGAGGAGTCAAGTGGTGATAACATCGACTGAGATACTATTATCCTTGACAACTGGAGGGTCGTCTAAACCCTTATGGAAGACAGTCTGCTCCCCACTAAGATAGATAAAGTTCACAATCTGAGCTTCCAGGAGCAGAAGAAGGGAGCAATTTCTACTTTTCATGAGGTAAGTGCTTTGTCATTTGTCAACTTTAAGTATTTCATAATGGAAAAGCTAATTCCATTATTTGCAAGTGGGCCACTATTTGTTTGTAATCTTTGAGTCTGCTTCAAATGATAAGGCTAATATTTTCATGACCAAGAAGGATGCCGAGGCTACCCAGGCTGAGGCCTCCAACTACAAAGCCGAGGCTAAGCATCTCAAGGAGGTGCTCAAAGAGTCTGAAAGGATCTTGGAGGAGACCAAGAGAGAGTCAGCCAAAATAAAAGGTGCCTTAAAAGAGACAAAAAGTGCTCTAGAGAAGGCAAAATTTGACCTAGCCTTGGAACAGAAGAAAAGAAAGGCTACCAAATCTGAGGCCACCGAGGTGAAGGAGGAAGAAAAAAAAGTGGCTAAGGCTAAGCACCAGGCAATAGAAGAGTTCAAGCCTTCCAAGGAGTTCACTATGATCAAGGTGCAATTTGCTGGGGAAGCTTTCGACGCCAACGTTAAGTCCCATCAAAAGAAGGTCATGAGCTATCATCCTAAGCTGAACCTTGACTTCTTGGAAAATGAATCGGATGACCTCCCGACTGGACCCAACCTTGCCACTACCAAGCCTTCTGCTAAAGCTGGGGAGCTTGTCGAAGTGCCTCCAACTTCTGGAGCTGAGATAGGTCAACCCATCAAGACCGAACCAAGTTCCTCTGTTGTCCCCGAGTTCAAGGTCGGGGATAATCCTTGATTGTAATTTTTTTTTCTTTCCTATCTATGTAATTAAATTTTTTAGTAATAAAATTTTATTTTTCTCATATATTTCCTTATGTGTCATTGTGTGTTTGCATAGCAAACTGGTATTTGTAGCTGTTGCCACCAAGCTCAAACTTGGACGATGGTCGTTTCTTTGCCCTAGGTTGTTTCTTAATGAATACTTAATTTTTAATAATAAGAACCTTGAATATTGTACTAATTGATATTAATTAATTAAAATTTGATGTTCTTATCCTATTTTGTAGGTAATTAAGAGATCGAGTTCAATTCAACCCAATTAGACTTTAAATCTAGTGAACCAAGAGTAATTCAACCTAATTAATTTTCTTATCCTACTTAATTGGTTTCCCCCTTAAAATTAGACTTTAAATTGAGTGAACCAAGACTAATTTTAAGGGGGCAACCAATTAAGTAGGAGATCCAAGGGCTAAGAAGAAAAAGACTCCATCCAAGGGTCTATAGATGCGACGTCATTCATGAAGAATCAGGGCCCTTCAACAAAGTGTGAACACGACTAAAAGATCAATGGATAAGAAGCAACTAATGAAGATTCAAGGAAGATTAATTCAAGGCACCAACTAATGGATGCAAAATAAGAAGAAAATCAATAGAGCAAATAAGAAATATTATCCCAAGGCTAAGAAACCAAACCCTAAATCTAATGGTCCTTATTCATGGTGCCTCCTCTCCCTCTTTTCTTTAGAAGCCCATGCAGTCCCCACTTCTTGGAGGAGGTAGGCCTCACACACCCCCATTTGGGAATCATCCCCCTCTTGTGAAGCAAGACACTTAAAAAGTCTATCTAGCTGCCATCCCCCTCCTCTCCTTGAAGGGAACCAATCTAGGGTTTCAAGGTTAGATTTCAAAATTTTTTCAAAAATGCAGCCAAAAAGATGAATTAATCATATCAATTCATGAATAAAATAACATAAAATCCTAGATCTAGGATCCTATTACATGATCTAAGTATGATATTAAATCAAAAAATAAAATATATCAAAAGAAAAAATTGTTGATCACATCAACATAAATCTATACTAGATCTAAACTAGATATGTAATAGGGAGATTAGATCATCCTTACCTTTGAATCTCGAGTTTCTTAACTCACTGATCTAGGCCTGAGATGATTGCTCCAAGCTACACATGCATCCAGCCTTTATGAGTTGTCCACATGAGCTCTCGATCGTAGATCTGAAGTCCGATGTCCGAAAATCAGTACAGTATGTTAGTACTATGCCGATCCTTCTTCGACGATCGATCTGGATCTTTCTTCCTTCAAGCTTAGACTCTCCAACTTTCAAAAGTCAAGGAAGATGATTCATGACACTAAGACACCTCTCAAACACTCACAAAAATGGAGGAATAAGAGTGGAAGAAAAATCCTAGAAGAAGACCCTCTTTTTCTTCTTTCTTCTCTCACCAAAGCACCTTGATTGGTGCCTTTACAATTCCCATGCCTAAACTTTTCTTTCCCAGGTTTTCCTATGCCCCAATAGCCCTTTCAAGTCTCTAAAAATCACAAAAAAATCAGGCCAAAAAGTCTTTTATAGATGGAGATATAGAATAATCATTGATTAGGTCAAATACCTAGTCAAGAGTTATCCAAACAATGCTAGACTTGGGATGCCCAAATCTTAGGCGCCCCCTCCTTTTTTTCTACATAGACCATCTGCTTTTGTCACACAAAAGCTCCTCTAAAAGCCATGAAAATTTCAGAGAAAAATCAGGGATGTAGGTAGCACAAAAAAGGGAGGAGTTTTAGTTGCTTAAAATTCTATCTCATAGAGTTTAAATCAACTCAAACTCCTTCTTTGACTTGGTCCACTTTCAATTTTCATGTAAGAATGAAAGGAAGGAGATGGGGCATGCATGAAGGTCTGGGAGAGAAGATTTTCAAAAAAAATCCAAAGGAAAAAATTCGTGGGCATTGAAAATTAGGATGGCGCAAGAAAATAGGAGTCCTAGTCTCACTAGGACTCATAGTTTGACTTGGTCCAACTTGATCCTTGGACCAAATTAAATTAGGATTTAATTAATCCAATTAGATTAGGTATTAGTTAAACTAATAACCTAATTAAATTAGATTTAATTCTAATTTAATTTCTAATCAAATTAGAGATTGGGTTCAAACAAGTCCTAATTAAACTAGGACTAGTTCTTCTTTGCAATTGGCTCATCCAATAAACTAATTGGACTTGATCCAATCAAGTCCAAACCAAATCTAATTAAATCATATTTAATTAGACTTAATCTCAACTCTCTAGCTTAATCAAATTAAGTTAATTAATAATTAAATTATTAATCAATCCTCCTATAACACTTATACCAAGTCAAATATCAATCATATTGAATATTTGACCCTAGAATAATTCTTAATCATCAATCAACCATCCGATCAGATTGAGAACTCTTATGTATATGACCCTATAGGTTCGAACCTAAGTCGGTAGTACAGAAATAAATTTTTATGCCAATCAAAATGACCATCTAGTAATAATATCCGACGGTCGGATAGGTCGAATGTGTAGAACAACATCCTTATAACCCATGTGGATATAGTTTTCGTATAATTCATCCCCTTGACCAAAATGCTTGTAGGACACCTCAAATTTTAACAATCAATCCTAATTAGGTTATCCACATTGTATTTTAAAATATCAAATTCATCTCATGGATTACCCTGGCCAAGATTTTTGCTATATTGAAATACAATGATGCATTCTTCTTCAACTCTAGGAGTGGTTAATCTCATCTTGATTACTTACCGACTTCACAAGTACTTGACTGTACCCAAAAATCTTCTACCACTAAATTAAAAATTTAGTTAGTCTGGTACCAGAGCATAGTGAGTTGCTTGCAAGCCACTATGGTTATCTTAGGTCTGAGGAATATTTATATCTATATCCCATCAAAGCAATTCTCAACAGCAGAATGCTCTAGAGTTGGTCACGTTCCGTGATGATGTATCCTTATATTTCACTTGTATGTCATACCAGTGTCTCCACGCTTCTTGGTTAAAAGAACAACCAACCTATATAGCATACAATGATCTATGCTCGACAAATACTATCATCCTAATTAATAGCGTATCATTTGATCGTAAACAGTTTTAAGAACTAATCGATAAATTCTCTCTTTATCAAAACTAAATAGTCCTAAGAACTTCATCACAATAATGAAGTTTATTAGAAAATATATACCTTATGATGAAAATGTCAAAATAAATATTTTATTTATTAATAAATCAATTATAATTATAATGTAACTTAACCATCAACAGGCTGATGATTGGCTTTGAGATATATTTTTCAACAACTCCCAAGCTTTGAGATATATTTTTCAACTACTCCCACTTATCCTAAAGCCATTCAGCATAATATCTAATACCCATCTTCGACTTGTATTCGTCGAACTCCTTTATCGTCAGAGCTTTAATGAAGGAGTCAGCTAGGTTTTTCTTTCTATCAGTCTTCTGAAGGTCGACATGATCTCTATCCATGATCTTCCGGATCAGGTGGTAGCAGTGCAGTATGTGTTTCATCCACTAGTATATCTTTGGTTTCTTTGCCTGAGTAATGGCGCCAATATTGTCACAATAGAGCAGGACCGAACCATCAAGGGATGGTGCTACTTCGAGCATGATGATGAACTTTCTCAACTACACAGCTTCTTTTATAGCATCTGATACTGCAATATACTTTGCTTCACAAACAGAGTCTGCCACAGTATGCTTGATGTGGGACAACCTAAAAAAAAGAAAAGACCAAGCTTCCTACCATTCGTCAACAATAAATCACGTCCGATCGTAGCACATTATTTTTAGAAAAGATAGTATAGTTTTCTATACTCTGCTCAGGAGGCGTGACTGATTGACATGGGCCCAAAGCACGATCAATGTAAATGATGTTGATGAATATCATTTTAAATATCAGTAAACAACTAGCAATAATAAAGTAAATAGACAGATAGTAGAAATTAAACATGCTCATGAATAATTGTAAAAAAGAAAAAGTAGAATGAAGGATAGCAAGAAATTAAGTCTGCAAGAAAATCCAAAAAAGATAAGAAGAATTCGGATCGTGATAGTTAAAAAACTATCATGATTATGGCTCTTAATCTTTTAACTAAGCAAATCTATCGATAAAGAATTGGATCTTTACCAACATCAGATCTAAAAAAAATAAGTAAAAATCAAAGATCAGCTAAGAAGGAACGAAGGTCCTTGTTAATGTTTGATCTATAGAATAATAGATCACTCTTTCTCTCTCTACATGATAGATGAAAATCTTGGAGGAGACGGATCTTCTTTTGGTAGAATAGGCTTGTGTAGGTAGATGGTGAAGACGAATCAGGGTCGTAGGAACACTGAATCTTAAGAAAATGAAGGTTAAAGACATAGAAAAAGATGGGCCTTACACCCTCCCCTCGTGGACCAATTTTGGATCTCACACTCTCTTCCTCTCGGAGTGACCAACACAAGTATTTATGAAAATTGTAAAGTGATTCATTCATTCATTATCTCATTCATGAAAGATACATGGGTTTATATAGGACCCTAGAGATCATATTTCTTTAGAAATCCTATTTTCTTTACAAGAAAAAAATCAATCCTCCTAATAAAAAAGTAAAACATTATGTATGATTTTCACATACAATAATATATTAAATCTATCTTTTATGGAACCATAGGAAAGAAATCAGTCTTTTAACAAAATAAGTAAGAAATCAAGAACTCTTAAGAAATCCTAGAAAAAAAAGAAACTTCATGTGGGCACTTGATGCCTGGCACAACTTGGCATGAGGATCTTTGGGCATGGCACATGCTGGCGTGTGTATTTTCTCCCTGGGCGTGTGGAGGGTGGTGGCTCCAAAGATGATGTGGACCAAGCTTGCTTCTTTATGATGGTCTTTTTCCAAATAAGGCTCAATCTAAAATAAATCCAAGTATGGTCCTATAGATCCAAAATTAAATGCATCAAAAGAACTAATTAATTAAATTAAAAGGACTAGAATAAAATAACTGAAGTAGAGTTATTCTGATATGGCTTCTTCAATCCAAATTGAATCTAAATTATGTTGCCGACTTTTGGTGGCTCTGGTGTCCACACCAATTCTCTCGGGGTGGGGAGAACTCAACCTTATCGAGTGGGGGTCAATTCTGCTCTAGTGACACTCAAGCAAATCGGGATCAATATGCTGTAGCTCTTCTTGAGTGATCTAGGTATCCTCGGACTTCGATCGACCTCGCCATCTAAGTATCGCTGATAGCCTCGACTCTGGGTGGAGATGATCTGCTCATCCAAAATTCTCTCAATCTGATCATGCTTTGACATTTTGGCTAATGGACACTCAGGAATAGGCTCTCTCTCAAAGATTGGTTCAGGCTCAAATGGCTCACTAGGTATCCAAGTTGGCTCTTTATAGACGACGAGATCTATAATGTTAAAAGTATAGCTAATCTCAAAATCAGAAGGTAAGTCCACAACATACGCATTTGGTCCGATCTTCTTTAAAATCTTAAATGAACCTGCTCCTCGAGCATGTAACTTTTTGACGATTCCTAGTAGAAATCGTTAAGGCCTCATTCAAACGATCACATAGTCTCCTTCCACAAACTCTTGGGCATGTCGATGAGAATCTGTATTCTGTTTGTAAACTTTATTACTAATACTAGTTTTTTACTAATCTCTTTATGTAAACTCTTGACATGCTGTGCAAATGACTCTGTAGATTCGAAAATTCTAGCATACATGGGCAGTGAGATAAGGTCTATTGGTTTTCTAGGTTGATATCCATGAACTACTTCAAAATGACTCATGCCAATGGATCTATTAACAAAGCTATTATATGCAAATTCAGCTTGGGGCAATAAAAGATCCCAGTTACCCATATGTTTTCTAATCAAGCAACGCAATAAATTTTCAAGACTCCTATTGACCACTTCAGTCTGACCATCTTTTTGTGGGTAAAAGATAGAAGAAAATTTTAATTTTGTGCCTAGAAGGTGCCATAGAATTTTTCAAAAGTAGCTCATGAATCTAACATCCCTATCAGACATAATGGTTTTGGGTAATCCATGCAATTTAACAATCTCATCAAAGTATATTCTTGCAACTTTCGAAGCATCCGACATTTGGCAACAAGGCAAAAAATGGGCCATTTTTGAAAATCTATCTATAACTACTAGAACTGAATCATGCTTACTAACTATCTTAGGTATGCTTAAAACAAAATCCATGCTAACGTCTTGCCAAGGATAGTCTGGTATAGGTAAGGATGTGTATAGGCCTGTGTTTTATTTTCTTTGCTTGGCCACGGCACATGTTCTACACTGGATAATAATTCGAGCGACATCTCTTTTCAGGCTTGGCCAAAAGAACTAAACTTCTACCAACTCTATGATTTTATTCCTACCAAAGTGTCCAGCTAATCCTCCAATATATAGTTTCCAAACTAGAAAATCTCTTAAAGATGTACGAGGAACACACAGCCCAACTCCTCTAAACAAGTAACCATCCTTCTTTGGAGTCAATAGTGCAGAACTGCACAAGGACTTAAACTCTCTCTCACAAATTCTTTTTTCATCAGCTCTCCAACTTGCTTTTGTAGCTCAGTATGCTCAGTGGGGTTCAACCTATAATGGGGTAAATTGGGTAGGGTAGATCCAGGTACCAAATCAATGGCATGTTGAATATTTCTCATGAGTGGTAAGTAATCTGGGAGATCCTCAGGAAAGACATCATGAAATTCACTAAGAAGACTAACTACTTTCTTGGGATGATCCATCTTAGGATCCTCACGAACTTCTCTCGTAGCAAGCATCCAAACTGGTGATCCTTTACTCACGATCATCTCTAATTTCTTAGCACCTATCAAATAGAGGCTTTTCTTTTCGATATTTTCTTTTGGTCCATCATCTATCTTTCTATTAGTAGCCTTAGGTGGGGAAGGATTGATTGTGATCTTCTTATCCTTATGAGTGAAACTACAGGAGTTGGTTCAGCCATAAATCATAACATCATTGTCAAACAACCAGGAATGACCTAATATGATATTTCTAACTTTCATGGATAAGACATCACACCAAACATGATCCTGATAAGAATAGAGCTGGATGGAAATACGGTATCTAAGTTTGATGGAAATAGAGGAGAAATCTATCCAAGACACATGGTATGGGCTAGGATGATCTATAGAAGCTAATCCTAATCGTTTAACCATGTCGGTGGGGATGGCATTGATACAGCTACCACTATCAATGATCATCTTATAAATTTTATCACTAAATTTTATAAAGGTATGAAAAATAGAGGTCCTTTGTCAGAACATACCTAACAACTCCAAGCCTAAGGTCTGACTCCGATGCAATAAAACTTAGGATGTCCTCAATACTCTCAAACTGATCAACTAAGTCTAGATTAGCTTCATAAACTTCCTCCTCAATATTTTCTAGAGTTTTCTCTTCTAATTCTTCCATAAATAAAGATTGATTAGGGCATTGTGCAGCAAAATGATCGTAACCATGGCACTTAAAGCAGTGGAATTGAGAACTACTTTTCTTAGATAACTCTCTTGTAACTCTTTTTCCTTTGTCTTCTTTTCTCACAATAGGATTTGTAGGTGAAGGTCCATTACTAGGAGCCTGGGTAGTATTGAATCTCGATCCAGAAGGGGTTACTCAACTAGGTTCAAGACGACGGATGGTCGAATATCTAAAAAATCTCTCAAAGTTTAGTGCAAGTTGATAAGCTTATTCTAATATGATTATTTCTCGCAAAAAGAGCTCATGCAAGATATCCTCTCATAATCCAGCTCTAAATCTAGATAAGGTAACAACCCTATCTTTGATTACTCCACATCTCATGAGGTACTCATCAAATCTCGTGATGTACTCTATGACTGATCTATTTTCTTGAGTAAGTCTCTATCACTGATCTAAAAGTCTTTGTTGGTAGAAGATAAAAAGGTATTTTTCTCTGAGTTTCTCCTTCATTTCATCCTAGATTTCTATCGGATCTTATCTTCTCTGGTTAAGAAGAGATTCCACACTTTTTCAATAAAGTCAGGCTTGCCTAACCAACTTCATCCTAACAAACCTAACTCTCCTTATTTCAGACATTTTGTACCATCCAAAATAGTGGTCCATGCTCGATTTTCAATCTAGGTACTCTCTCAAATCTTCACATTCCTAAGGACATGCTTATCCTGATCGAACTGGTTATGGTGGGGGCATGCTGCTATAGGTCGATCTAGGTCGAGGTTCCTTCTTCTCTGTCCTATAGATAGTTGGAGAGACTCAGGTTCAAGTTGTCTTTGCCTAGCTTCTTCTAGTACTGTTATTCTTTCACTTATAATTTTCATAAAATCTTTCATGTCATCAAACTTCTCAGTCAGAACATTAATGATGGCTGCTATATTGGGATCCATGTTGGTACTGAGTGGAGAAGTAGAACGTTGGTACTAGGTACCTGATCTAGTGGTCATCCAAGTTCAGGATGCAGGAATAAGATGCAGTAAGAAAGAAAAAAATACTAAAAAGTAAATTACAAAATTTAAAATATGAAAATTTAACTTACAAAAATTTTAAATTATAGAATTTAAACTAAAGTCCTAACCAATTTGGCTCTGATACCAAATTGATGCGGGACAGTCTAAAACAAAAAAGAAAAGACCAAGCTTTCTTTCGTTCGTCAACAATAAATCACGTCCGACCATGGCATATTATTCCTAGAATAGAAAGTATAGTTACCTATACTCTGCTCAGGAGGCGTGACTGATTAAAATGGGACCAAAGGACGATCAATCTAAATGATGCTGATGAATGCCATTTTAGAGATCAGTAAACAACTAGCAATAATCAAATAAATAGATAGATAGCAAAAATTAAACATGCTCATGAATAATTATAAAAGGAAAAATATAAATAGAATGAAGGATAATAAGAAATTAAGCCCGCAAGAAAATCCAAAAAAGATAAGAAGAATCCGGATCATGGTAGTTAAGAAACTATCCTAATTAGGGCTCTTAATCTTTTAACAAAGCAAGTCTATCGATAAATAACTGGGTCTTTACCAACATCGAATCTGAAAAAAAATAAGTAAAAATCAAAGATCAGTTGAGAAGGAATGAAGGTCCTTGTCAACATTTGATCTATAGAATAATAGATCATTTTTTCTCACTCTACATGATAGATGAAAATTTTGGAGCAGATAGATCTTCTTTTGATGGAATAGGCTTGTGTAGGTAGATGGTGAAGACGAATCGAGATCGTAGGAATACTGAATCTTAAGAAAATGAAGGTTAAAGAGATAGAAAAAGATGGGCCTCACACCCTTCCCTCGTGGGGCGATTTTGGGTCTCACACCCTCTCCCTCTCGGAGTGATCAATACAAGTATTTGTGGGAATTGTAAAGTAATTCATTCATTCATTGTCTCATTCATGAAAGATACATGGGTTTATATAGGACCTTAGAGATCCTATTTCTTTAGAAATCCTATTTTCTTTACAAGAAAAAAATCAATCCTCCCAACAAAAAAGTAAAATATTATGTATGATTTTCAAATACAATAATATATTATATCTATCTTTTATGGCACCATAGAAAAAAATCAGCCTTTTAACAAAATAAGTAAGAAATCAAGAACTCTTAAGGAATCCTAGGAAAGAAAAGAAACCCCATGTGGGCGCTTGATGCCTGGCACAACTTGGCATGAGGATCCTTGGGCATGGCACATGCTGGCATATGTATTTCCTTCCTAGGCATGTAGAGGATGGTGGCTCCAAAGATGATGTGGACCAAACTTGCTTCTTTATGATGGTCTCTTTCCAAATAAGGCTCAATCCAAAATAAACTCAAGTATGGTCTTATGGATCTAAAACTAAATGCATCAAAAGAACTGATTGATTAAATCAAAAGAACTAGAATAAAATAACTGAAGTAGAGTTATTCTAATATAACTTCTTCAATCCACATTGAATCTAAATTATGTTGCCAACTTCTGATGGCTCTGATATCCACACCAATGCTGCTTGAAACTCTTCCAGTAGATGGCTCCACGATTTAGGATAAAGACATAATCTGATATGCTTCTACTATCATCATGGTCAAATTGAAAGTTGGAGTCAGGAAACTCCACAAGTTTCTAATCCAACTCACCATAAACCAATCATTGGTCCTTAATATTTTTCAAATACTTAAGGATGATTTTTACCACTTTTCAGTGATTTTCTCTTGGATTAGATTGGTACCTACTCACTACTCCTATTGAGTATGCCACATCTGGTCTCATACATATCATGGCATACATGATAGATCCCACTATCGAAGCATATGGAACTCTACTCATATGCTCTCTCTCTCTTCAGGAGTTATCGAACAATCCTTCTTAGAGAGAAAAATTCTATGGCCTATCGGAAGATAGTCCTTTTTGAAATTCTCCATGCTGGACCTATTCAGCATAGTTTCTATGTATGTGGACTGGGATAACCCAAGCATCCTCTTAGATCTATCCCTATAAATCTTCTTTCCTAAGATGAAGGATGCTTCACCCAAGTCCTTCCTAAAGAACTAAGATGAAAACCAAACTTTTATTCCTTACAGTGTGGGGATGTCATTCTCGATTAAGATAATATCATCAACATACAAAACAAGGAATACCATAGCTAGACCATTTGCTCATTTATAAATGCAGGGCTCTTCTCCATTCTTAACGAAGCCATATATTTTGATCACTTTATCAAAACATATGTTCCAACTCTGAGATGCTTGCTTCAATTCACAAATAGATCTTTGAAGCTTGCACACCTTCGACTCATATGTGGATATAAACCCCTGAGGTTATATCATATACACCTCTTCGATCAGCTCTCCATTTAGAAAAGTATCTTCACATCCATCTACCAAATCTCATAGTCTAGATGGACAACTATAGCAAGCATTATCTGAATGGATTTGAGCATTGCCATAGGAGAGAACATCTCATTATAGTCAATATCATAATGTTGATGATACCTTTTGACAATCAGACAGGCTTTATAGGTCTCCATCTTTCCGTCTGTGCCCCTCTTTCTATTGAAGACCCATTTACACCTAATAGATTTAACCCATTCAGATGGATCAACTAATGTCCACACATCATTGACCTTCATGGATTGGATCTCGAATTTCATGGCCTCAAGCTATTTTTTGAAATTAGGTCTCTATATTGCATCCATATAAGTGATTGGATCCTCATCATTCTCATCGAGTTTGATGAGATCACCATCCCAGATTAAGAACTCATAATATCTATCCGACTGACGCAGTACACTATCGGATCATCTTAATGGTATAGGTGCACTGGGCTCTAGATTTGATCTAATCAAATTCAATTCAGATTTAGCTATAGGTGTCGATCTTTCTACTTGTTGAATTTCATCAAGTTCAACTTTAGAGGCATCAGTTTCTTTACCAAGGAACTTCTTTTCTAAAAAGACTACCATAAGGCTGACGAACATCTTTTGTTCATCAGCATGGTAGAAAATATATCCTTTTGATTCTTTGGGGTACTTTATAAATATGCATTTGTCAGATTTAGGTCCAAGTTTATCTATGATTAACCATTTCACATAAGTCGGGCACTCCGAGATCCTAAGGTGCGAAAGTACTGGCTTACATCCTATCCATAACTCATATGGAGTCTTAATTACAGACTTACTTGGAATCTTATTTAACATATAGCAAGCCGATTCGAGTGCATATCTCTAGAAGAATATCGGCAAGCTAGCAAAACCCATCATGGATTGCACCATGTCTAACAGAGTCCGATTCCTTCTCTCAGACATACCATTATGCTGTGGTGTTCCTAGAAGAGTCCATTGGAAGAGAATTCCATTCTCTCCTAGATATGTGAGAAACTCATCAAAAATATATTTTTCTCCTAGATCAAATCAAAGAGTTTTAATACTCTTCTTGATTTATTTTTCTACTTCACTTTGGAATTGTTTGAACATTTCGAATGAATCTGACTTGTGTTTCATCAGATAGATATATCTATATCTGAATAGATCATCTATGAAAGTAATGAAGTAGAGATATTCATCTCTGACACTAATGCTCATAGGTCCACATACATCAATATATACTAGACCTAAGAGCTCAGTAGCTCCCTCATCTTTTTTAGTAAAAGATGATTTAATCATTTTTTCAAGAAGATAAGATTCACAAGTTGGAAGTGATTCACAATTACTGACTTCAAGGATTTTCTCTTGAGTCAACTTGTTTATCCTATTCTTGTTGATGTGACCTAGCCTATAGTGCCATAAGTAGATATCAGATATACTATCTAATATAGGATGCTTACCAGTGGAATAGACTATATTAATAGGTTATAATAATATGTACACACCATTGTTCAAATATCCAAAGAATATGATAATACCATTCATAATAACATTATAAAATTCTTTTTTTATTAAAAATTAATAATTATCTTTGGTCAAAAGGCCTACAGAAATGATATTCAAAAATAAACTAGGACAAAAGTGACAATCACTAAGAATAATTGAATGAGACTCAAATACAAATTTTAAGATTCCTAAAGCTAGAACTAAAACTGGTCTTCCATCTCCAATGTTCAAAAATTTCTCACCTTGCTCAAATTTACTACTGACCTACAATCCCTACAATGAATTGCAGATATGGTAAGGGCTACTGGTATCCAATACCCAGTCAGTTTTATCACAAATAGAAAAATTATAAGGAGTTATCATATAAATACCTTACGTAGTAATAGCTTGATTTCTTTTCGGCCTATTTAGGTCTAGAGAGTTAATGTAATAAGGATAATTTCTCTTCTAGTGCCCCCACTTTTTATAAAAGAAGCATTCAACTTGACTCTTATCGAGTTTTATCTTCTTGATCTAGTCTTGTGCAGATATCCTTGCCTGAACTTGCACCTTCTCTGATTTCTTCTTCTTGTTCTTCTTTTCTTTCTTAAAAGATCAAGAACTAGAAGATGAATCTTCTACTAAGTTCACAGACTCCTTGTGGAGCTGGTGATCCTTCTCAAAGTTCTGAAGCAACCCCAATAACCCGTGGTAGTTAAATTCAGGCTTTGTCATTCTATAATGGGTAAGGAATGGGAGATATGATTTGGACAATGAGTTCAAAATCGCATCTTTCCCTAACTACTCGTGCAAGAAAAATCCGAGCTTGCTCAAACGCTCCATCAGCTTGATCATGTACAGTACATGATCAATGACAGAAGCTTCATCCCTCATCTTGGCATTGAAGATGGCAAAACTGGTCTTGTGCCTCTCAACATGATCAGGTATACCAAAAGACTCATTCAATACTTGAAGCATGTCTTCTAACTAAGCTGACTCAAACCTGCAACTGAACTCATCACTCATGGCAGCCAACATAATGTAATGCACTGTGATTTGATCATTGAGCTACTTCTTGTAAGTATCTCTGACCGTTTTATGTGCATTAGGTGCTGGCTCCTCAGGTGTTGGATCTACAATACATACAAGATCCGTTCATGCTCTAGAACTATTTTTAACTTTTGGTACTAGTTACCAAAGTTGGGTTCCACTAGCTTATCATTGTCTAACAATGATCGTAGCGAAAGAAAAATAATCATATCTGCACCAAGAAAAACCAAAATCTAATTAGTAATCGATTCATTAAACCTAAAAATTTAGACTTTAATCAAAAGATTCTTCCACTATTTTATTCGAATTGATAGCCTCTACCTCTAATTTGAGAAATTATCCTAATTTCTTAGTGGATACTAGAATCTACAGAGACTGCACTTAAGCTTAACTTTGGTTGGTCAATCCATGTACATCTGAGGGTAGGTTCATAACCAATTATTTTTTTAAATAATTTTTAGTAATTTAATTTTGCCTCAGTTCTTAATCAGTAGGCTTTGGCCTTCACTAAAAAGATTCGATTAGATCTAACCATTAACATGACCATACTTAGTCCATCTAATCGATGAATGATTAAGTCCAACTTTGGTTGGTCAATCTAACCACCATTTAGATAGATGTGGCCAAGAAATCATATTATGAATGATAATTCCATTAAGCGGTAAGCACCAGACCTTTGGGCCTTCAATGATTATTAAACTAATAGACTCATTATCATCCACTTAATGGAAGGCTATGATCTAGTTATCACCATAACTATTTCATTTTTAGGGACCTAATAATTTTACAGAATTTAATAGATTTGATTTAAGAAAGATAGAGAGAATGAGCCAATCAATTTCGATCCTCCCACTGACTTTACCAAGTCAGATAAAAAAAGACCTAATTCAAGCTGATATTAGGAGCACCTAAATTAGCCACATAATTTACCTAATTGACATGGAAGAGCCCAAATCACCAAGTGATCTAATCAAAATCTAACTCACCAGGATGGTCAGATAAATGAGATCAGTGGAAGTAATATACCCTTCACTTGTCAAAGACCGAGTCAATGTGAGTATAAAAACCACTGGTCAGATTGCCAAACTTACCTTAGATACTATCCGGTTCATTAGTTTCAATTTGACTAATCTAGTAATTTTGGGTTTGACTGCATAGCCAAGAATCAAGTCCATCTTGGTTCTCATTAAAGACATGGACTTGACCAACTATAACTATTATAATTGATCTAGAAAATTCTTGACCTAATCTAAGACAACTATTGATTAGATTCAGTCAATTCTATAATTAAGTTGATTCTTTAATCTAACCTTAGGTCTAATCCAATTAATGGACCTAATTTTTACTAATCCATTAATCCAATGTGTTATGATTTATGTCTTAGGATCTTCAATTCACAATCCTAGATGCTAATCAATCAATTCTTAATTCTTAATTAAGTTTTGGACTGAGAATTAGGGTTCGACATTTCAAAAATAATTTTTATATTTATAAAAAAATTTTACAACATGATTCTACTAACTAGTTGCATGTTTGATTCATAATCAATATGCATATATAACAAACATGAAAAATATTTTAGATCTAATCTAAACATGCTCATGAAATTGAGACTATTTCAATTCTAGTCAATTATAAATCATTTTAGATCATATCTAATATATTTATGATGATAAAAATTAGATTAAAATTTTTTAATCAGATTATAAATTTTTTTAGATCTAATCTAAAATTTTATGATCAGAATTTTAGATCTGCACATACTAGAACAACCTCTCTACTGTAAGAGATAAACCTTATAGCAAGACAAGCTTACAGTGCGTGCAATCTAAAATTTTATTTTTAGATTTAATCATTAGATTATAAATTAGATCTAATCTAAAAATATAATCTAATCATGCATAAATTATGTAATAAAATAATCTAGGCTCTGATACCAATTGAAGAAAATCGATCTAGGATTTTAGAGTTAGATTTTGAATTTTTTTCAAAAACACAGCAGAAAAGATGAATTAATCACATCAATTTATAAATAAAATAATATAAAATCCTAGATCTAGGATCCTATTACATGATCTAAGTATGATATTAAATTAGAAAATAAAATATATCAAAAGAAAAAATTATTGATCACATCAACATAGATTTATGCTAGATCTAAACTAGATACGTAATAGGGAGATTAGATCACCCTTACCTTTGAATCTTAAGTTTCTTAACTCACTGATTTGAGCTTGAGATGGTTGCTCCAAGTTGCATATGCATCCAGTCTCTACAAGTTGTCCACACGAGCCCTCGATCATAGATCCGAAGTCCAATGTCTGAAAATCAGCATAGTATGCCAGTACTGTACTAATCCTTCTTCGACGGTCGATCTGGATCTTTCTTCCTTCAATCTTGGACTCTCGAACTTTTAAAAATTGAGAAAGATGATTCATGATGCTGAGATACCTCTCAAACACTCACAAAGATGAAGAAATATGAGTGAAAGAAAAATCCTAGAAGAAGACCCTATTCTTCTTCTTTCTTCTCTCACCAAAGCACCTTGATTGGTGCCTTTACAATTCCCATGCTTAAGCTTTTCTCTCCTAGGTTTTTCCATGCCCCAATAGCCCTCTCAAGTCTCTAGAAATCACAAAAAAATTAAGCCAAAAAACCTTTTATAGATGGAGATATAGAATAATCCTTGACTAGGTCAAATACCTAGTCAAAAGTTATCCAAAGGCTAGACTTGGGGTGCAGATACGATCCCAACTCACCTTATCTACATGATAGTGAGTAGAGTTAATTTTGGTATGCTATGACATGCATCATTCCTTTTAAGGCTCGGATTCAAACTCTTAAAGAAGAGATTCACAAAGTCAATAGTAAATTAGTTAAGACCAAGAAAGAACTTGAAAAAATAAGGAAGCATTATAAAGCAGCTACAACTGAAGTTAATCGTTTATGTCACATGGTCAAACAAGCTTACAGAGAGTATTCATCGAAGAGATCTTAAATATTTGATGAGCTTCAATAAGTATCAAAGCTTGCTAGTGAGAGCGCTTGGCATTTGACTGCAAAGGTGAGTTTCCTTGAAGGTGAACTTAGAAATAACAAGAAAGAAATTCAACACTTGGAGGAAGACTTACATCGATCCAAGAATCATGAGAACAAGAAAACTTCAAAATTTGTGAGCCAACTTATCAGAGTCGAGGAAGAGATAGATCGACTTAAAGAGAAACTTGCAAGCAAAGCTCAGGTTGATTCCAGGGAAGATTCAAATGAGCTTATGTCAATTAGAAACACTCTCATGATTTTATTTGAAACTCATAATAAGGATAGGTCCGAGCTTCTTGAACTTAAGATCCAAGTGAAGCATCAAGAGAAAACCATTGAAAATGTGAAAGCCGAGTCAACCATGCTTTAAAAGAAATTCAAGGAATTAGAGGCTGACTTGGCGAGAGCTTGGAACCTACTGAAAGAGAGTTTGGAGATAAGGAAGCGGTATGAAGATCAAATAAGGAATTTAAAGAACTCCTTGATGATGGTCAGGGCTGATTTTTAAAGATCAAACTTTTGTACCTGCAAGATTTTCCTCTTTTTCTTTTTGTAATTGGTCTCTAATAGCCTTTGTAATCATCACTTTTATTGAAATAGTCTTCTTTTCAATTCATTATGTTCTGACTTATGTGTCATGATCTATGTTTGCCAAATTTTTCTTTACTGCCTCATATTTTTAGCTAATCTTGTCTGAACCACTCTCCCTTGTTTAAGAACAAAGGTCTTCCAAACTTGCATAATGGTGAGCTTCACCTCTTGTTAAGAACTAGTCATCTTCAACCTCATTTAAGAATGAGGTTTAGCTTGATGTCCTCCTTATTTAAGAACAAGGATCTTCAATCTCGTTTAAGAATGAGGTTCACCTCCTATTTAAGAACCAAAGGCCTTCAACCTCGTTTAAGAATGAGGTTCAATTCCTATTTAAGAACCAGAGGTCTTCAACCTAGAATGAGGTTCGACCTGATATTCTCCTTGTTTAAAAATAAGGATCTTCAACCTCGTTTAAGAATGAGGTTCATATACTGTTTAAGAATCGAAGGCCTTCAACCTTGTTTAAGAACAAGATTCACCTCCTGTTTAAGAACTGGAGGCCTTAAACTTTATGTAAGAATGAGGTTCATCTCCTATTTAAGAATCAGAGTTCTTCAATCTCGTTTAAAAATGAGGTTCCGCTTGAGCAATCTTTACAGCATTTTAGATGCACAAAAATTAGATTTATCAAATGAATAATTTTTTTTTATTGAAGTATAACTTTTGATAATACATTCATAGATTTCTAAAATTCTATGATCGAGACAGTGTCATCCCTTTGAGCTCCTTTAGGTGATAGGTTCCTGGTCTAATAATCTCCTCTACTTTGTAAGGGTCTTTCCAATTTGGAGAGAGCTTATCTTGATTTTGTGGCTAAGAAACCTATGCTCAGCGTAACACCAAGTCATCGACTCTGAAAATCTTATTTTTGACTCAAAAATTGTAATGCTAAGCTACCTTCTACTGATAGGCTACCATTCTAATTAGGGCTTTTTTCTATTTTTCATCCAATAAGTCAAGGTTCGCCTTAAGGTCCTGAGAATTACTTTGTTTATCAATATTTTCTACCCGAGCTGAAGAAATTCTAATTTTGACTAGGATAACTACTTCAGTTCCAAATGCCAGGGCAAATGAAGTTTCTCCAGTAGGTAATCTTTGAGTAATTCAGTAAGCCCAGAGAATGTGATAGAGTTCATCTACCCAACTACCCTTTGCTCGCTCGAGCCTGGCTTTTATCTCCTACAGCAATGTTCGATTTGTCACTTCAGCTTCACTATTAGTCCACGGATGGTCTACTAATTTTAAGTGGTGGAAAATTAAGTCTTCATAGAATTAAGCAAACTTTTCTTCTATGAACTATCATCCATTATCAGTGATCAATATCCGAGGTTGGCCAAATCTACATATAATGGACTTCCAAATAAAATCTTTCATTTTGGCTTCAATAATTTTTGTTAAAGATTTAACTTTCACTCACTTGGTAAATTAGTTGACTGCTACCAAAAGGAACTTTTGTTGTCCATATGTCATGGAAAATGGCTCAAGAATATCCATCACCTATTGTACAAATGGCCAAAGAGCATTTAATGGTGTTAGTAAAGTTGCCAACTGTCGCTAGATGTTAGCATTTTTTTTGACACCAATCACACTTTCTAACATAATTCATTGTATCTTGATGCATAGTTGGCCAATAGTAACCTCACTGAAGTAACCTATAAGATAATGATCTAGCTCCAAGATGATTTTCACATATTTCTTCATGAACCTTCCTTAATGCATAGTCAGCCTTGAATGGGCGAGGGCATCTGAGGAGAGGTAAAGAATAAGATCTCTTATATAATTTTTCTTCATACAAAATGTAGCAAGATGCTTGGTTCCTCAATTTTCGAGCTTCTTTATGATCTTTAGGGAGGACTACTTTCTTGAGGTACAGAACCAATGGATCAATTAAACTGGGCTCATGATCCATCTGCATTACTGTTAAATGTTCCTCAATACTTGATTGCTGAAGGATTTCAAAGAAGACTTTTTTAGGTAAGTCATTTGGTGCTAAAGTAGCTAGCTTTGATAGGTGGTCTACTAGAGAGTTCTCTATTCTCAAAATTTATTGAATATCAAAATTAATAAAGGACGAGGTTAGGCCTTTTACCTTATTTAAGTATTTCTTCACATTTTCCTCTCGAGCTTCATAATTTTCCATGACATACCCCACTACAAGCTAGGAGTTGCTATGGGCTTTTAAATGGTCTACTTCTAAATCTTTTGCTATTTTAAGTCCTACAATCACTACAATAGAACCAACTTTTTGCGATGCAAAAAAGTCATCGCAAATGATCAATTTTTGTCACTAATAAGTATTAGCGATGAAAATTGCATCGCTAATTCTTCGTTGCAAAAAATGGGATCGTAGATAATAATTAGCAATGAAAATTTAATTTTCATTGCTAATAAATTTTTTTTACGATAAAAATTTTTTATCAAATTTTTTTTTTTATTTATTAAATTATCTATGATGAAATTATTTATGATGAAAAACCAAAATTTTACATCATAAATAAAAATTACTTATGACAAAAAAATCCATCATAAATAAAAAATTATTTGTAATGAAAAATTTCATCATAAATAAAAATTATTTATGATGGATTTTTTCATTATAAATAATTTTTTATTTATGATAAATTTTTTCCATCATAAATAATATTTTATTTATGATAGATTTAATTTTAATCATAAATAATTTCATTATAAATTAATTTTTAAAAAAATTATAAATAAATATATTTTATAATTTATATTTTTAATATTTATATTTATAATTTATAAAGTTAAAATAAAAATTTATAAATAAATTTCATCATTTAATCCATAAATAAATTTTATCATTTTTTTATATAAAAAAATAATTATAAAAAGTATTTTTTTATAAATATAAAAGATCTAAAATAAAAATAAAAATATACAAAAATAGATTGTCGATCATCAAGCATCGACAGTATCTGAAGAAGAGAAATGGGTCGAAGGAGAAGAACGCTCAGAGGAGCTCGAATTGGCTTGCTATTGTCTCATCAACTGCATCATCTACTCCATTTGTATCATCTGCTCCATCATCTACGTCTAAAATAGCTGGTATTCATTGATGCGTGCAGTCAACTCAGAAGTCCACTATCGATCCTTAGCAACTTATCTCTGTATCTTCACCAGTCGGACATCACAAGTAGCATAGATCTTAGTCCTAGATGAATGTGAAGATGTAAGAGCTCTGACCCCATGCCCTAGCCCCCTAACATAACAAGATCTCGTACCAAGCACTTGATCATAGAACTTATCATCTATGGATGCAATCAAGCTCTCTCAAGTAGATTGGGATCTAATGTCTATCATACGATTCTAAAAGTTAAATTTATATATAGCCATTCTAAATTTATACTGAAAATTAAAATATCAATAAAAAATAGTCAAAAAAAACTTAAATAAAGCTCCTAGCTCCTGACCGTCTAGTACCCTAACCATCGTTGATGGGTCCACTGGTAGATCTCTATCCTACTAGAAAGCTCGCCACTTTCTACATCTCTCTATAATTTAAGAATAATTAATAAAAAAAATTTAAATAGTTAAAGAGTTAAAATATGATAAATAGAAATTATTTACCATCTACTCCATATGGTGAGCAAATGGCCTCGAACCCCCATAATGCAAGACTGTTTGTCTCTCCTAATTCACAGTATTTTTGGCACATCGATCTTGCATAATTAACATTCAAATTAGTTGGTAAGTAACTAAATTTACAAATAAATTATTAAATTATTAAATTTTAAATAAAAAAATTATCTAATATGTCGGATCCTCATACGTGCGGCATATGATAGCCTAGGCCTCCATAGTAATGCTGTCATATGGCCACTATCATGCTGCCTCCACCTCTTGATCGTGCACTATAGCATACCAGTGGTGACGAATACAATGTTGGTATTTCTTGAAACACGAACATAAATGATCATCCACAGCTCGTTGCACACGATCATGCTCAAAATTAATAATATCAAATATAGCCTATGAATAACAAATATTATAAGAATATAGTGCTAATTAAATATTTAAATAAATATTATTGTACCTATAAGTAGCTATAGAAGACCTTTTGAGGTCGTGTAACTTGATGCCAATAGAAGAGTGTCGTCGGGGCATATCTACTGCAAATGATGTCCAACTTAATCTACCATGGCTCGCACCATCCTCTAATAGGCCTGAAATAGCCTGGTGAAATCTCAATGCGGAGATGCTGTCCCTCATTCTCGCATCTCCAATGCTCAAGAGCAAGATTCTTCGACGGACCTTGCTCTCGCCTCACCACTAAAAGAGAATGGCATGAAAAAATAATAAATAAATTATTAGTATAATAGCCATCTATAAACCTAATAGATAAATTAAAATTATATTTTATTATGTAAAAAAATATTAAAATACCATTCGAGCCCACCTCACTTGGACCCGCCTCTATAGGGCCCTCTAGCAACTCCGACGGTGCAGCAGTGGAAATGGAGGAAGGCTCAGGGGTAGGCTGGGAACTTCAACATCATTGTATCCCTCCTGGCACCATACCTGTAATGCTTAAACTATGCATATAATTAACTTGATATATAAATGAATATAATAATAAATAATAATAGTAAAAAATACATAAATATTAATGAATAGATTTGTATTGCATATCATTATTGCAAGAGAAGATTCGACAAAGAATATAGATCTACTTATCAATATCCATATCCTCCTTGATTTCTAGATCCTCCTTCGAATCACAATAATCGATTAATGTATTATCTTTTATCTCATCATCATTTATGAATTGATCATCATCCTTCGAATCATCAAAATTAAATACAAAATTAGCTTCAACTTCATTGGACGACATATCAGCCCTATTCAAAGGAGCTGTCATAAGTTCTTCATCAATAAGGTGCTTGGTCAATGTTTGATCTTCCTCTTGAAAGCTTCCTCTTCATGTAGATCTGAATTATCATCCATCTCTAGTTGGATTGGTATGTCATATACGCCTCTAGATATTATTCTTTGTACGACATGCCAATCACCTTAATATTTTGGATCCTTTAAATATGTTACTTATTTTGCTTGAATTGCTAATATATATAGCTCATTCTGGTACCATGTTCATGCAAAATTTATACTGATAAAGTGGGATCGATATGAATATCGATCTTCTTATCGTTAATATCCTACCATTCACACTAAAACAAGAATATTAAATTTTTAAATCCATACTTCAATTCTATGATATCTATCAATATACCAAGATATTCAATATCTTCTTCTCATTCATATCCTATCGTAGCAATCCCACTATTTTGGGTCCATCTTTGCATCTCAAGCTTTCTTGTATGAAATCTTATTCCTCCAATGATACAAGATGTGTAGTAGTTAATCCTTCAATCGAAACCATATGCTAAATTGTATAACTCATCGGTCGCACCCTCTTCTTTATTGGAATACTTACATTTCATCTATAATATAGCATAAAAAATTATGTTGGAACAAGTAATTAATTGCATAATTATAAAAATATAATGTAATACTAGTGAAACTTACATGATTCCCAAACCATTTTGCAAATTTCATCCTATGTCAATCATCAACAATTATATTATTCTCCTTGGATAGTATATTCTTATGCTCACTGTAATAAGTCATGATTTTTATTTTTATATCAATACAAAAAAAAAATTTAGAATACTAAAATTACGCTACAATAATACTTACTCAATTAAATTTTTAATTTCTTTATAATTATTTAGAATATAGTAGTATGCTTTGGATAGCTCATTCACGTCCATAAACTCATGTCTTCTTCCATCCATGGGTCGAATCGTTTGTTTGAATATGGATAGTATTGGTTCATCATCATCCCATTCATGGTTAGCATTATGATCTTCATGATTAAATCTTATTTTGATATCACCAAGAGACATTGAGCAGAATGTGAGATACTTTATAGCTATATATGCTTCCTCTATGGATCCTTCAAGCCGTGTCTTGTTGCGCACATACTTTTTTAAGGTACATAAGAATCTATAAATAAAAAATAATTTAAAGAGTTCTAATATATTTATATCTTACAATCGATATGTCAAAGAGATTATAATTTTTTTATCTTTCAATAGGATACATCCATCGATAATATACTTGATCGGCTAGAAGAGCTTTCTTTGAAAGATGAACAGCCAGGCGCACCATAACATCAAAAAATGATGGTGGAAAGATTTTTTCTAACTTATAAAAAATGAGCACAATATCCTTCTCAAATTTCTCGATGAAGTTAATTTTCAACTTTCAGCAATATAGTTCTCGAAAAAATACTCCCAACTTAATCAATGCAGCTTGAACATCGCCACTCAAATAGCCATGCATCACCACAAGAAGCAAGCATTGCATCATCATATGAGAGTCATGACTTTTCATGCCAGAGTTATTATTGCCAACACATCGTGATACATTTGAAGCATAAGCATCAGAAAATTTTTCAATTTTGAACCATCCATAGAACCTCTTTTTCTCCTCACCAAATAGTGAATAACAAGTAGGTGGCATAAAAAATTTATCACCTCGATGAACTAAATGCAACTCCAACTGGATTTTCATTTCTTGCAAATCAAGGCGAGCTTTTAAATTATCTTTTTTCTGCGATGTTCAACACTATACTGATGACATTATCATAAATATTCTTCTCAGTATGCATCACATCTAGGTTATGATGAAGTAGTAGCTATTTTCAGTATGGTAGTTCGAAAAATAGGCTTCGCTTCATCCAATTCAACTCAGCTTCAGTACACTTCCACTTGCGAGTACTCGATATTTTTTCAAATTTTATATTTTCAATAGCTTCAAGTTGTTCTAAAACTTTTGCTCTACTTAACTCCTTAGGTGGGGGATGTCGGTCAGACTTACTAGCAAAATATTGATTATAACGGGTCCTTCAAGAGTGATTTGCAGGTAGAAATCGTCGTGACCCATAAAGTAGATTTTTCTTCCATGCTTTAAATGTATGGAGGACGTATCCTTATTGCATATTGGACACGCCAAATATCCTTTTATGCTTTACCCAGATAAATTTTTATATGCAGAAAAATTATTTATGGTCCATAAAATCGATGCATGTAACTTAAAATTTCTTCGATTGACAAAATCATATGTCTGTACTCCATTTTCTCATAGCTCCTTTAGATCATCGATTCAGGATCGTAGATATACATCAATTTTATTATCTGGTGCTTTCGGACCCAAATCAATAGTGACATAAAAATAAATGTCTCTTTCATGCATTTCCAAGGTGACACATTATACACAACTAACATCACAGGCCACATGTTGTAGGAAGTACTCAAATTACCAAAGAAATTAAATCCATCTATCGCTAGACTAAGTCAGATATTACGCGGGTCACTCGTAAATAGCAGATGCTTTGCATCAAAGTCTTTCCATACTACAGAGTCTGCTGGGTGGCTAAGTATGTTCTCCTTCAAAATCGCTGTTGATGATGCCACTCATTTCTTTAGCTATCTTTATGGATATATACAATCTTTGAAGTCTTGGAATCAATGAAAAATATCTTAAAACCTTATGAGGTATTTTCTTTCCTTTTCTATAATCAATTTTGTACCTAGGCTCACCACATTGCAGACATTTACTTGCTTGTTTGTTCTTCTTGTAAAATAATATACAATTATTTTTGTAGACATGTAGAGGAATATAGCTAAGTCCTAGTTTCTGTATATCTATTTTTGCTTTAGTATATAATTTTGGAAGTGTTGATCCATCGGAAAGAGCTGCTTTAATAAATGCCAAATTTTGATCAAATGACTTCTTACTCCATTGGTTCATAATTTTAATATGAAGCAATTTGATCAAAAATTATAACTTGGAGAACTTCACACAATTTGGATAGAGTGGCTCTCATTCATCCCGAACAAGCTTTGCAAACTGTTCAGAAGTCCCTTCTATCTCATTAATATTATATTTATGATCAAAACTACCTTGAGATGCACTAGTACTTATGGGTATATTTGAGCTAACACCCTGATGTAAATCATCCAATAGTAAACCTATACCATCATGTTCGATAGGCTTAGCAGCATCAATATCATCTTTGATATCATCATCGTCATACATAACTTCATTCGGATCATCCTCACCGTGCCATATCTAGTGAGTATATTTCTTGTCCATACCAAAACATAGTAGATGCTCCTCAATAAGTGATATGTGATTATATATCATATTGATACATCTTTTGCATGGACACTTTATTCAACTGGCACTATCAGCCTTACATCATGCAAATTCAATAAAATCTCAAACACCTTTTCGATATTCAGGCAAGAAAATATCGCTGGCGTTCATCCAACTTTCGTCGATATCCATCTGACAACAAAGAATAATGGTTCATGACTTCTAACTCCACCAACTCTTTCCTAATAGGTGTGGTCCTATCATTTTCAAAAATGCATTATTTTTATTATTTCCACAGCTTTGTTCTTTGTTTCATATCCGAAAAAAAATTGGCAGTATCTCACTATAGTTCTCCAAGTATACGATATAGATGGATCATATTTTAACCATATCTAATATATACCCGGAGAACAAACAAGATAACTATGATAGAATTTTCCATAATAGAACAAAGAATACCATGACAACAATAAAATATTGATGCATTTCTGAACTGCCCAAATTGTGGCATCCAAGAGCCATTCACAGACTCTATTTTGGGGATCCTGGGACTGACTCTTGAATAGGAGTCTAGGATTACATCAATGCATGCATTAAATCATTACCAAATCGAATTCCAATTAGGATCCTAGATCGGATCTTGGACCAAATCCCGACTTGGATCTCGATTGAGATCCAATCTAGATCATGACCCGAATCCCGAACTAGATCACGAACATGATCCCAGACTAGATCCTAGATAGGATCCCAGATCGGATTTTGGACTGAATCTCGAATTGAATTTTGGACCAGATCCAGACTCGGGATCCCGATCGAGATCCAACCTAGATCATGATTCGAATTTCGAATCGGATCACGAACATGATCCCGAATTGAATTTTGGACTAGATCCAGACCTAGGATTCCAATCGAGATCCAACTCGGATCATGATCCGAATCCTAAATTAGATCTCGAACATGATCCCAAATCGGATCTTGAATCGAATCCCGACCCGGATCATGACCTGATCCAAAACAAGATCCCAACCTAGATCCCTGATTATATATCGATCCAGATCTCAGATTGGATAGTTCATATGCATTAAAAATTAAAATCTTCGGTTAATGCAAATTAAAATATTAAATCATAATCACAATAAAATATAAGAACTAAACAAATAAAAAAATTAAATTATGACAAGTAAAATATAAAAATATAATTAAAAACCTAATATTTTTATTATAAAAAATAACTTATATTTTTAAATATTTTATCAATCTATTTTAAAATTTATTTATCAATCAAATTATAATTATTATTATCATTATTACTACTATTACTATTATTTCTATTATTATTATTACTACTACTATTATTATTATTATAACTATTATTTTTATTACTATTATTATTATTATTACTACTACTATAACTATTATTATTATAACTATTATTACTATTATTATTCTTAATACTACTATTACTATTATTATTATTACTATTGTTACTGTGGTAATGTGAACGCCTCGGATCAAGCTGTCCGATGTTTGGATTGCCTCGGATCGGCATCATGACATCAGTATTCCAAGATCAAAATGCCTCATACACTCTCGTCCGACCCACAAAGCGATCCGAAGTACTTTGTCAATCCCAATAATTTTATTCCGAGATAAGTAGCAATGCAATAGTGATCCAACTATAATCAAGCTATTCTCCACTAACCTAGAAATGACGGAAGTAAATAAAAAATTTCAATCATGCCAGTGATAGCCTTCTTATCCTGAAAAATAGCCACGATCTCAAAATGACGTGATTAGCAGAACGGCATAACAACCAAAAAATCTCCTTCTACAAATAGAAAAAGCCCCGAGGGCCTAGGTAAGCAAAAAAATCTCTCTTAGAGAATCCGTTGTTGCTTTTTTATTCTTTACAGACTTAAGCATCAGAGGATCCTCACCGGAGTCAAATTCTCTAGCTCAAACTTTATTTTGTAGGTCACTCCAGCACCTCCTACGAGAAGCCGACCGCTCCACCTCCGAAGCAAACCATTTTAAGCAACGATAGATAGAAGAAGGGCCTGATTTTCAAACATGCCACCTAGAAAGGCATCTTCGTCCCTTACGGAGGCCACTGCCTCCCATCAGGCAGAGCTCAAAGGTGATGATCTCATCTAGCCCTCGATAGTAAAAGTTTCTCCGCCTCCTCAATCGGTCCCTATGACGATGGATTAATTCAACCTCCTCCTCCAGCAAGTTAATACATCAATGACTGCCCTTCAAGTAGTCCAAGACAATCTTGTGGCCCCTTCTACGGCATCATAGCCGAGTTAGGCTGTCCCAGTCCATGCACCCCCCTTGATGGTACAGCCTATTCCTCCCATGGTGGTTCCGACTACGCCCCCTGCCATGGTACCACCTTAACATTGGCCTCCAACCTACAATCATAGGCCGACCCTCTTCAGACATTCCCTCAAAGTTTGAAGAAGAAGCAAACCCACCAGCGGTCTATTAGCCTACAATCAGAGAATGGTTCAACCCTCAGTCGTTATTCTCCTCAGCAGTCTGAGACGTACATGGTCCGGAACCAAATTTTGGAGAAGAGGCTTCAGAAGCTCAATAAGCGAATCAAAGCCATTAATAAGACCACTTCTTCCAAGCCTTATGATAGTTGTAGCGGCAAACCTCCCTTCAACAAGAGGATATTGAGTGAGCTGCTCCCTCCGAACTTCAAGTGGCCCTGTTCGAAACTTACGATGGGACTACTGACCTCATCGATCATATAGAGACCTTCAAGGTAGCACTGTTCTTTCAAGAAGCATCTAATACCATCCTTTATCGAGCATTCCCCATAATCCTCAAAGGGGTAGCTTGGCAGTGCTATTCAAGTCTAAAGCTGGCCTCCATCCACTCCTTTGAAGAGCTGAGCTGATCCTTGGTTGTGCATTTTGTCGATAATCGAAAGCAACAAAAGCAGTTCGACTATCTCAACACCATCCGTTAGAGAGAAGGAGAGTTGATCCACAGCTATGTCAGTCGCTTCAATGTAGCAACTCTAAAAGTCTGCGATCTTGATCAGTCGATCGCGATGACCGCCCTAATGGGCAGATTATAGAAGAACAACTTGAAAAAGTCATTAATAAAGTCTTTCCCCTAGGACTATGCAGAAATACTGAAAAAGGCGACAAAATATTTCTGCTTAGAAGAATCTTTTGATGGAAATGTCCCCACCAGTTCTGCCCTAGTGGGACCTAATAAGGAGTTCTTCCCCAAAGTGCAAGAAGCTTATTGCTGCCGCTCTTGATCTCCACCTCAAAAGCAGAGGGCAGGAGGTCCTCCTAGGAATCATCGATCTTCGAGTCTCCAAAGGAGGGATTGACAGCCCTCTCCTCCGAGGCGTTATCACAACTACATGCCTCTTAATGCCTTCTGAAAAGAGGTATTAATGCAAATCCACTCTGAGCTCCCCCAGCCTCCAAAGAGGCAGATGAAGCCTGAATGCCATGATTCTATGAGGTACTACTTCTATCATCGTGACCACAATCATGATATCGAGGATTGTCACCTCCTTCAAGATGCGATTGAAAGACTTATTTGTGAGGGGAGGCTCAATCACTTCGTTCAGGGAAGAGCTCCCCCATGCCGACTGCCTCCAAGAGCTCAGCAACCACCTCATCAACCTCAGCGCCTCTCGCCAATGCCAGCTCTTTAGGCGGACGGAACGATGGGAGCAGAAGAGCGACCTCTTCTAGGTAAAATCTACATGATCACTAGGGGGTCATCAGAGTTGGTAGCATAAAAAATGCCAAGGCTCGAGAATCAGCTTGGAGATCCAATAACTTTCACTGAGCAGGATATGGAGGGTGTACAATAGCCACATAATAATGCTATGGTTGTAACTTTAAACATAGCTGATTATAATGTATACCGTGTATTCATTGATAATGAAAGCTCAGTGGACATTCTGTACTTTTCTATCTTCTTCTGAATGAAATTTTTTCCTGATCAGTTAAATAAATATAATACACCGATCCAAGGATTCTCCAAAAATTCAATAATTTTGAAAGGAATAATTAACTTGCCCATCACAGTAGGCACCCCACCACAACGGGTGGCATTCCACGTCAATTTTCTTGTAGTAAAGCTTCCATTAGCCTATAATGCAATTCTCGGACAATCCAGTCTCTAGACACTGAAATCCATGGTCTTCAACTACCATTTGATGGTCAAATTCTCGACACTTAATGGAGTGGGAAGAATCCAAGGTGACCAAATGGTGGTGTGGCAATGCTTCATCGCCAGACTATAGGCAAAAGATCAGCCAAAAAGTCAGCCAAAGCTTCTAATAGGGATCGACACCCGAGATGACCTGATCGAGGAGCATGCTCAACCATTTGAGGAACTCCTAGAGATCCTACTGAGGGAAGAAAACCCTCATCAAACTATGAAGATTGGCTCATGCCTTGATTAGGTAACCAAAAGCCAGTTAATCGCTCTTTTGCAGGCAAATGCAGACATATTTGCTTGGTCAGCCACAGACATGCCCGGTATTAACCTGGAGGTCATGGCCCGTTACTTAAAGATGGACCCAACCTATTGCCCGATAAAGCAAAAGAAGAGGAGTTTCATCATGGAGCATCAAAAGGCTATCATCGAAGAGCTCGACAAACTGCTTAAAGTGTGCTTCATCAGAGAGATGATGTACCCTGACTGGCTAGCAAATATCATGCTAGTAAAAAAGGTGAACGAGAAATGATGCATGTGTATCGACTTCACCGACCTGAATAAAGCCTGTCCAAAGGACAGCTATCCACTTTCTTGAATCAATCAATTGGTCAATGCCACCTCCGAGCACGAGCTCCTTAGTTTCATGGATGCCTTCTTTGGCTATAACTAGATCCGAATGGCATCTGAAGATGAGAAGAAGATGGCCTTTATAACTGACCAAGGATTGTTTTGTTATAGGGTGATGCCCTTTGGTCTAAAAAATGCTGGAGCCACTTACCAAAGGCTGGTCAATATGATCTTCAAGGATAAGATCGATAGAAATATGGAGACGTACGTGGACGACATGTTGGTCAAAAGCTGCAAAACTCCTGACCATGTCACGAACCTTCAAGAGAACTTCAGCACTCTTCACTGATATCAGATGAGACTGAATCCTATGAAGTGTGCTTTTGGAGTCATAGCCAGCAAGTTTCTTGGCTTCATGGTTTCTTGTAGAGGCATCAAGGCTAATCCTAATAAAATTAAAGTGATCTTAGAAATAACTCCACCGAAAATGATCAAAGAGGTACAATGCCTAACTGGTAAATTAGCCTCTTTTAACCATTTTGTTTACAAGTCAGTCGAGAGGTGCCTTCCTTTCTTTTGGATCCTCAAATAGTTAATGAATTTTCAATGGATCCTCAAATGTCAACAAGCCTTCGAAGAGCTAAAGAAGTACCTCAGTTCTCCACCTCTGCTCGCTAAGCCAAAATTGAGAGAAGAGCTCCTCCTGTGCTTGATCGTTCCTCCGGTGGCTATTAGCATAGTCCTTGTTCGAGAAGAAGGATGCCTACAAAAGCTAATTTATTATACCAGCAAGATCCTCCATGATGTAGAGACCAAGTATAGTAGATTACAGAAACTAATCTTCGCATTGGTAATCATCGTAAGAAAGCTTCGATCTTACTTTTAAGTCCACACCATGGTACTACTCACTGACCAACTAGTTAAAATGGTGCTTCACTGACCGGACACCTTGGGTCAGATTGCTAAATGGGCTTTGGAGCTTTTAGAATTTGACATACACTATCAACCGAGGCCCTCCATCAAGGCCTAAATTTTGGCCAATTTCATCCTTGGATGCACTATCCCAGAATAAGAAAATCTAGAAGGAAACATTGGAAAGAGGCCGGAGGACCCTTCAAGCTCAGAAGATAATGAAAGTTTGGGACTAGACCCTGAAGAATCATGGAGCTTATATGTTGATAGCTCATCTAAGTCATCCGGATCAGGAGCTCGGCTCATCTTATCCAAATCTAAAGGAGAGATAACGGTATATGCTTTACACTTCGAATTTTTCAATATAAATAATGAGGCAAAATATGAGGCCCTGATTGATGGATTGAAGATCGCCAAGGAGGCTAGAGCCCAACATCTAAAGGTCTTCAGCGACTTATAATTGGTGGTCAAATAAGTCAAGGGCTAGTACGAAGCTAAAGAGGATAACATGAAAAGATATCTCCTCAAGATAAAAGGCTTAACCTCCTCCTTCCCATACTTTGATGTACAATAGGTCCCAAGGTCTCAGAATATCAAAGCAAATGTCCTCTCAAAATTGGCATCGTCATTACCTGCTAACATGAAGAAGAAGACCTACTTCGAAGTGCTAAGGACTTCGAGTCTGGAAGAACCTACTGCCATTTAGTAGATCAATGAGGAGCCAAATTGGATGGACCCTCTCCTGAAATATTTGAGATCGAGCGAGCTCCCACCAAATCAAAAAGAAGCTCAGAAGATTAGAAATAAGGCTGCAAGATATGTACTACTAGATAATGAATTATACAGGTGGTCCTTCTCTCTTCCACTTCTAAGGTGTCTGCATCCATTAGAAGCTGATTACGTCCCGTAGGAGGTTCATGAAGAAATCTATGGAAGCCACTTAGGGGGTAGATCTCTATTATATAAAATTTTCTATTAGGGATATTATTGGCCAATAATGTAATAAGATGCACCAAACTTCATCAGAAAGTGTGACCGGTGCCAATGAAACATCAGGATTCAGCATCAATCAGCATCACTTTTGTCCCCAATTGAAGCATCGTAGCCTTTCGCCTAATGGGGACTGGACATCTTAGGTCCATTCCCTTGTTCCTCGGGCCAACAAAAATTTCTTTTGGTGGCCATTTATTACTTCACAAAGTGAGTGGAAACCAAGCCTTTAGCTTGCATTTCCGAAGTGAAGATTAGAGACTTCATATGGAAGTCAATCATCTACCGATATGGACTCTCCAAAGTGCTGATTTAAGACAACGATAGACAATTCAGTGATGCAAAACTCTATGAATTTTGTGAGGATCATGAAATAGAGCAGCGCTTCACCTTAGTGGGTCATCCATAGACAAATGAAGGGGTCAAGGTCACGAATAGGACCCTCCTACAAGGCCTTAAGGCTTGGCTTGATCGGACTGTGGGGTCATGGATAGAAGAGCTTTATCATATCCTCTACTCTTATCAAACTATCCAAAGAGTTTCCACTAGTGAGACGCCCTTCAATCTGGCATTCGGAACTGAGGTGGTAATATCGGTGGAGTTCAGGCTTCCCTTCCTTAGAGTCAAAGAGTATGACGAAGACACCAATCCTATTTGGCTAAGGACCAACCTCGACCTGATCAAGGAGAGCAGAGAACATGCAATAATAAAAATAATGGTCTATCACCAAAAAGTAGTAAAGTACTACAACACATGTGTCAAAGCCAAAAAATTTTGAATTGGCGATCTTGTCCTTCAGTGAACTAAAATATCGAAGCCTACGGAGCAAGAAAAACTTACGCTGAATTGGAAAGATCCTTTCCAGGTCGACAAGGTGATTCACTCAGGAACCTACCATCTGAGATAACTAAATGAAAATCTACTCCCAAGGCCTTAGAATTTGGCTAATCTCTGCATGTACTATTAGTAATACAAATGAAATGAATGAACCATTGAGTTCTTTTTCCAAAATTATCAATTGACAGTTGTATGACAAACCAGGTATGACTTGGACTGCTTCAAAATAAAGTTCTTTTGTTCAAGACTATAGCGAACTCCTTGAATCAGGGTCACTTCAAAATAAAGTCTCTTTGTTCGGGACTATAGTGAATTCCTCGAATCGGGGTCGCTTCGAAATAATGTTCCTTTGTTCGGGACTATAGCAAACTCCTTGGATCGGAGTCGCTTCAAAATAAAGTTTCTTTCTTTAGGACTATAGCTTAGTGAACTCCTCGAATCAAAGTCATTTCAAAATAAAGTCTCTTTGTTCGAGACTATACCGAACTCCTTGGATCGGAGTTGCTTCAAAATAAAATTCCTTTGTTTGAGACTACAGCAAACTCCTTGGATTGGAGTCGCTTCAAAGTAATGTCCCTTTATTCAGGACTATAGCAAACTTCTCGGATCGGAGTCGTTTTGAAATAAAGTTTCTTTGTTTGAGACTATAGCTCAATGAACTCTCGAATCGAAGTTGCTTCAAAATAAAGTCCTTCTTTGGGACTATGGCTCAGTGGACTCCTCGGATCGGAGTCACTTTGAAATAAAGTCACTTTATTTAGGACTACGGCTCAACAGGCTCCTCAGATCGAAACCGCAAGAAGTCAAAAAAAAATCTCTAATAGGGACAACGAAACCCTAAGAGATGAGATATTAGTTCAGAACAATTTTAAAAAGTTCAAATTTATTATGAAGAAAAGAAAGATAATTCTTCATTATAAAAATTCTTACAAGAGCAATATCACTATTGCTTTTACAAGAAATAATAAAGAGAAGAAATAAAAATAAATAAATAAATTCTACATCAGAGTTATAATGGGCCCTATGAAATCAGGACCCTGTTTATCACCTTCTCTTCATCGAAAATAAGAAAACTGTTGACCCAAAGATTGATTTTGATGATGACAAAGAGCTTTGAGTATAAGTTATAAAGTCTAACTATGTTTATGGGAATGTGTAGTTTTGAAACTTCAAACTCGACATCTTAATGGAGATAAAATCAAGTCAAAAGGAAAGTCTAGCCTATAAATTATTTGGAGAAGAAAGGATCATAAACTATCTTTGGCACGCATGGCATGCAACTAGGCCGACCCAGTTTGGAACTAAGCCGACCTAGTCTCAGTGAAAATAGAAGATAGAAAGCATAGAAAGTAAAATTTTCAAGGCCCAGGGGACCGAGCCGACCCAGCTATAAACTGAGCAAACCCAGTAAGACTGAGCCGATCCGGTCTGAAACTGAGCTAGCCCAGTGCCTGTAATGGTTAGTTTTTAGAACTGCAGCTTTTCATCCCACAAGCTTTTCAATGGCTATTTTCTCTTCTTCAATGGCTAGATCACTTCTAGAAGTCTATGTTAGTAACTTATAATAGCGAAAAATCTCTGAAATATATAAAAAAATACTTGAAGCATTAAAAAATAATTTTTAGAGAGATTATTGTGCATTTTTTAAGAAACCCAAAGAAGTTAGCAGAAAAGAAAAGAGAAGAAGTGATTTTTAGATATTCCTTTGTCCTTCTAACATTCTCACTTTGAGACAAGCCAGGCCATTGCTATAGAAGATCATCTACTACTTTTCTCAAGTATTCAAAGAGAAAAAAATCAAGCCAACAAGCCCAGCTCCTAGAATTTCTTCTCTTAAGCTTCAAAGACTTTGTTTTTATTTTGTTTATTATAATTTTATATTTTATTTCAAGTTTCTTGGGGTGAAAAACTTTGGTTGGTCCAAGCCTTGAGTTGGATGATTATAGTAGTTTGATTGGTAAGCCAAAGTGAAAATCAATCAGGATTGATTGTTAGCCCAAAGAAAATAATCACTTATGAGATTTTGGTTGGTGATCCAGATAAAACTAACTGGATTAATTATGAGTCCAAAAAATAATCATGTACGATTTTGGTTGGTGAGCTAGAAAAAATTAACTAGATTTGATTGTGAGCCTAAAAAATAATTAGACTGTAATTCTTGTTGAGAATTATAGTTGAATTTCCAAGGGATATACTTGATGAGTGGATATAGGTGCTGAGTTTGGCACCGAACTACTATAAAATGATTGTGTTTGTGATTATGTACTTTTATTTTATTATTTTTATTCACTACACATTACATAGCTTATTTCATTTGGCACTTAAATAGATCAATTTACTCACATCTTAAGCTTAAAATTTAAAATACCTAATTCACCCCCCTCTTGGATTGCCATCCTTGGATAATAAGTGGTATCAGAGCAAGTGCTCTAATATTAGTTGTTGACCTATAGGTCAAAGAGCTAAAGATTTTATGGCTGATCCATTTGGATCTTTGTTAAGTGAGGGACACTCAACCATTAGACCTCCTTATTTCAATGGCATAAATTATACATATTGAAAGGCTAGAATGAGAATTTTTATTCAAGCACAAGATTATAACATGTGGAATGTCATACTCAATGATCCTCACACATCCATAATGATTATCGATGATATATGTGTACCTAAACTAAAAAAAGATTGGAATGAGATAGATAAAAAGCTAGCTCAATTAAATGCTAAAGCTATTAATATTCTATATTGTGCATTAGATTATAATGAATTCAATAGAATATCATTATGTTTATCTACAAAAAAAATTTAGGATAGACTTGAAGTGACTCATGAGGATACAAGTCAAGTCAAAGAATCTAAAAGAAATATGTTGGTTCATAAGTATGAGTTGTTTAAAATGGAACTTCATGAGATAATAAATGATATATTTACAAGATTTATTGAAATTATAAATGAGTTAAAACATCTTGGAAAGGACTATTCTAACAGTGATCTTGTATACAAAATTCTTAAGTCCTTACCAAAGGCTTGGAAAGTAAAAGTAACTGCAATTCAAGAAGCCAAGGATCTTAACAAGCTTGCTTTGGAAGAGTTAATTGAATCGCTAATAACACATGAGCTCAATATGAACCAAAATATGGAGAAAGAAAAGATGAAGAAGAGAACCTTTGCACTCAAGTCATTGGCCATTGAAAAAAGCTCAAGTGACTCTACCGAGGATTTAGAAGATGATGAAGAAATATTGAAAATTACAAGAAGGTTCATGAGATTCATGAGAAAGAAGAAAAATTTTGAATCAAGAAGAGGAAAAAAAGAAAAGAATCAACTTAAGAAATATAGAAAGGACTTACCCCCACCAAAAAAGAGCTTAATAAAATTAAAAAGGAAAGCTATATTGGCCAATTGGAGAAGTAGTAAGAGCTCAAATTCAAAAGAAGAGTCATCCTCAAGTGAAGAAGAAACAAATATATGCTTGATGGCTCAAAATGATGAGGTAAACATTCATAGTTCTTTTGAATTTACATTTGATGAGCTTCAAGAAGCCTTTCATAACTTAATGAATGAATACAAAAAGATAGGATTGAAAAATAAAAAATTAAAAAAATCAAATCTTCTTTTAGTTAATGAAAAGAATAATCTTTTAATTGAAAAAAGAAGATATTTTGAAAGAAAATAATGCTTTGGCTAAGGAAAAAGAAGCACTTCTTAAATCTAAAAAATCTTTAGTTGAAGAAAAGAATAAACTCTTAATTGAAAAAGAGATTTTCATGAAAGAAAAGAATTTATTTGCTAAAGAAAAAGAAAGTTTTTTAAACTCTAAAAAATTTCTTTTGGAAGAAAATACAAACTTAAGAAAAGAGATTGAAAGATTGAAGCCTATGCTTAACAAGTTTATAATTGGCTCTCAAAAACTTCAATCTATTTTAATCAATCAAAAAGTTATTTTCGATAAAGCTGGAATTGGATATAATCTTTTGAGAAAATAGAAATTTATGAACAACATGTTTAGTAAAGCTTCATCTAAAAAAATCATTCAATTACATATTTCAAATGTGATAAAGCAGGCCATAAAATTTTAGAATGTAACACTAAGAGAATGGCTATACTATAACTAAATAAATTTGGGTTTCAAAAGGAACCATGTGCTCTAACCTCAATGGACCCAAGATGACTTGGGTACCAAAGATTAGCAAATGATTTTGCAAGTTCTCCAAGCATCCAATAAAGTGAAAAGAGCAAATTTCTATGGATGCTTCGGAAATGAAAGTGGACAGGTGATGATATTTGGTAAAAGCTAAACTTATTTTGACATCACACCACCAATTATTATTAAATTTATTTTGATAATTTATTAACATGTATGTATATTATGATTCCTCAATTTGAATAGTTTTCATGTATTGTCAAAAATTTAGTAAATTAACAAATTTTGATGATCTCTCAAAGCTTGCAATAATCTTATACTTTGATCTTAGTTGATTTGATTGATTATCATACCACCAATTGGATATCAAATGATTCAATATTTATCTTATTGATTTTGATGATGTTATTATAATTAATTATGATTGAAGTTATATTGAATAAAATTAATTTTTAAACTTTCATTATTAAAGTTTAAGAATAATTTGAAACATTAACATATTTGTTTGATAAGCTGAACTTCTTAAAGAAATACTTTCAAATTCGATTGGCACCTTAAATTATAGCAAATACTTATTATGACAAAAAGGGGAAGAGAATTTGATAAATAAATAAAGTGAATTTAACATATTAAATTACTCAAAATCTTGTGACATTTTTTTATTATATGATTTTAATTTGGTTATGAGATACAAAATTGATCAAGAGTAAGTAAGAAATGAAATTAAGAAATATGGCATATAGTAAAGGGGAGCAAATTTTGAATAAAAATGGAACTCAATTGACTATAATATTAAGGGGGAGTTTAATGATTTTGGACTATTAAAGAAGAATTTACTCTGTTGATTTTATTAATCACCTTCTTTTGAGTTGTTTTTTTTATGTTGTCAAAAAAGGAAGAGTTATTGTTGAGTATATGTTTGAGCTTAATTAGAACGAAGTATGTTCTTATTGTTTAGTGATTTTATACTTTTTAAATATATAATCTTTTAGAAAATTACTACATATTATTTGCCTATACTCAAAAAATTTATCATCATCAAAAAGAAGGAGATTATTGAGCCAAAGATTAATTTTGATGATGACAAAGAGTTTTGAGTATAAGTTATAAAGTCTAACTATATTTATGAGAATGTGTAGTTTCAAAAATTCAAACTTGGCATCTTAATGGAGATAAAATCAAGTCAAAAAGATAAGTCTAGTCTATAAATTATTTGGAGAAGAAAGGATCATAAACTATCTTTGGCATGCATGGCACGCAAATTGGGCCGACCCAGCGTCCTGAGTTAGAGGATTATAGTGGTTTGATTGATAAGCCAAAGTGAAAATTAATCAGGATTGATTGTTAGTCTGGAGAAAATTAATCACTTGTAAGATTTTGGTTGGTGATCCAAAAAAATCAACTGGATTGATTGTGAGGTCAGAAAATAATCGTATATGATTTTAGTTAGTGAGCCAGGAAAAATTAATTGGATTTGATTGTGAGTCCGAAAAATAATCAGACTGTAATTCTTGTTGAGAATTATAGTTGAATTCCTAAGGAGTATACTTGGGGAGTAGATGTAGATGCTGAGTTTGGCACCGAACCACTAAAAAATGATTGTGTTTGTGATTGTATGCTTTATTTCATTATCTTTATTCACTGCATATTACATAGCTTATTTGATTTGATACTTAAATAGATCAATTTACTCACATCTTAAGCTTAAAATTTGAAATACCCAATTCACCCCCTCTTGGGTAGCCATCCTTGGAAAACAGAAACGTGATTAGAAAGCTCATTGGAGTTGAAATTACATTCATCTGTTACTCGTTCCTCCATAGCACCAAGGCTTTGGGAGCCCATAAGAGGTGCCCGAACTGAGGGGAGCAGCAAGCTGGTGGTGATGGACATCCCTCCGAGGTTAAAAATTGGTTTGCTTGGAATCCAATTCTTCACAACTTAGAATCAGGGGACCCTCCATCAATGCGAACGCATGCTGGACATGCCAGAAAACAATGCTTAGGATTGTATCAAAGCCTCCCATTGATGTCTCAAGATGATGGTCTTGGATAAAACCACAGTTGAGCGAGTCTTAAGGGAATAAGATGCAATCTTCATCGATATTCTTTATGATGGTCTGACTCTTTCCTTCCACCCCCCTCTGTGAAGGTGGCACAACCTCGAGTACCATTGAGAGAGCCGCAAGCCAGAAGTAACAAGGGACATCCCGCCAAGGTTGAAGAAGTATCCATTTGGAGTCCAACTCTGCCAAGCCTCAGATCGAGAAGCCCTCGAATAATCCAGATGCATGATAGATCCTCGGAGAAATGGTTAGGTTGACACCAAAACAACCCACCAAAGCATCCTGCATATGAGGAAGCTTTGAAGGTAGGGTATGCAACATAAACTGTCACTCCTGAGGGATGGCTCGACTCCCTCCTTCCCGATGGAAGCGACGCACCAAGCAAGCACCCAAAGAACTATCACTAATTCCCCACCCTTCTAGGCAAGAAAATGGTGATAAAGCTCTCTAGGCCGAAAGAGTGACTACCTTCATGAGAAGAAGCAAAATGATAAAGATCTCAAGATTGAGAATGCAGATGCCCTACAATTGGAACGTCATCTATCACAAGTCTTCCTAAAACAACAAAGGACTAGGGAGGCCCCGTTGCCTCCTTGAGCAAGCAATCATGGCCACAACAGAGGAGACTAACTCCTTTTTCCTAGAGAGGTTGCACCACTCTATCTCCATCCTACAGAATGTTTGAAATATCACCAATGGAAAGCAAGGCCCATGGGGGCTCCCCTTTATAAAGAAAAAATCCATCATAATGGCTTTATCAAATCATTCCATATGCCAACTCGCGATTGGTTAAATCCGTTGCTATGTGAATGTGCATCAAAGTCTTACGTGCAAATTATGGTTACGTCACTTTTGAAATTATGTGCATTCAATGCCACACGGGAAAATGAGCACGATCCATCAATCATGTGCATGGTTAGCGAGAAGATTGATTCATATGCCTCCTGATTAGGATTAATTAATTCAAATATCTGAGCAGACCTCTTCAACTTCTTAGATCAGAGTAAAACAGACAAGAGAGAGATTTAAAAAGGAGAAATCTTCGAAAATTAAAAAGGCTTCAATCAATAAAAGTTTTTTCTTTATGAGGGTTTCTAACAATCCGAGAAAATACATAAGTAAAGGTAGGGTCAAGATACATCCTTCGAATCGGATTGTGCCCCTGCCATATCGGTATCAGTTGCCTTTAAGTCCTCATCTAAAAAATCTAGACTCAATCCTGGATAACGGGAAGCTACCTCACCTCGAACAGAATGCCTCCTTTCATCATAGGCATCGATTGCAAATCTGTCTTTCTCATCTTCAAATTCTTTTAACGATCGAAACTTCTCGATGGCCCTGACAGCAGCAACTTCAATCGATGCCTTCGTGTCACTCTATAGCATGGTCATCCTCTCCTCTACGTCCTTTAATGCAACTCGAGCGCCCTCCTTAAACACCTCATCTTCAATAAGTCGAGCTTGTAGCGCCTCCATCTTTGAGGTCAGAGCCTCATTTACACCTAATAAATGGGAGTTCTCCTCGGTGGACTTCATCAGCATGATCTCAACATCCTGGTCCCTCTTCTCAGTAGCTTCAACCTTGGTGGAAGCTTCTCCGGCCCCCTTTGATGCTTTGTCCTTGGCGACCTTAAGCATTTTGGCTTCAGTCCTATACCTCATCGTCTTAGAGGATAGCTCGGAAGTATGCTCCATAAATCCATTTAAGTAATGAGCGAGCTATCAAAACATTCACTAAAATTCATGATAGAAATGTTCCATAATAAAAGAATTAACCAAAGTCTAAGGATACACATCCTCAACTTACCCGGAGAAAGCAATCCATCGCTTTGCGCCTCCTCATCTTCAGATGCTCAATCAATAACTTTGTGACGTCGGTCAGATGGAGGACGTTGGAGAACACCTCGCATGCCAGGCTATAATCCTCTAGGATAGAACCATGTAGCTCCACTCCAGCTGGTGTGGTCCCAGAAGGCCCTACAGTCATAGTAGGCTACACTTCACTATCAAAGCATTGGGGGTCTTCACAACCTCAATCAACTTGGCTTTATCCGAAGCAGCCATGAAAATCCCCACGACATCAACTGGTTCTTCCTCAGGAAAAAGGTCAAAAACGTCAAGGGTTGGCAAGCTCAAAATGGCCTCGTTGAATAAGCATTCGATAGGGCTCCTCTAACCTCCCATAGGAATCGAAAGGTCTAAATCATGTGAGATTTGTACAATCTCAAAGCCCTTAGTAGCTAGACATTTAGGGTCTTTCGACCTAGAAATCAGAGGTGCAGGAAGAAGGCCGACCCAAGTGCAAGCAGAATTACCGCCTACCATCTCCATCCTCATCTTTTGGAAGGTCTTCGGACCCAAAAATTATGGCAAATTTAGATCCATCCCTGTAACCAGATATGTTTACCCATTAACATCGGATTTTAGAGTCTAGAAAAGCAAGATTATAAGAGTAAAGAGCGAATACATACCTTCGAGACTAGTCAGGCTAATGCCCATATTAAACGAGCTCTACTCAGAAAGAAGCTCTTTCAGCTCTGAAACTTTAAAACCATATAAAGTCTTCAAGTCATGCATCAGGCACTAATTGAGTGGCGGCTCCCTTAACATAGGCTCCTGTGGCTCACCCCAATCAATGAAACCCCACTCTTCGCTTGAAGAATGGGACATAAATAAGAATCACTTCTTCCAACCATGAATGGTGGTGGGAGCACCTCAAATCAATGGAAAGATATTCTTCCTACTCCTAGGAGTCACATACCACTTGCGAGAGCCAGGATGTTTCTTCAAAGTGAAATAATAATGAAAAAGTACAACACTAGGCTCAATCCTGGACAAAATGCATGCCACAGTAAAGCTACAGATATGTCACCATGAGTTCAGCACCATCGAATAGAATGACATTTCCAAAAAATGAAAAAGGGTGATGAAGAAGGGATGAAGTGGAAATCTTAGCCTGACTCAGAAACACTCCTCGTACATGCAAATCCAACCCAAAGGAGGCTTGCAGGTGCGCTCTTCAGCCTTTAGAACCTCTAATTGAAATTCAGAAGGAATGTGAAACTGGTTGTGGATCAGCACTAGATCCCTCTCCATCACCTCATATCAAAAGGTCATGGGTGCAAACCCTGCATCCCTAGTTAGAGCCATCTCTCTGATAAAGAAAGGAAAAGAATGAAGATAGAAGAAGATAGCCTAGAGAAAGAAACCTATGGTAGAAAATGAGAGGTCAAAACTCCTTGTTCTACCCAGGATTTATATATACATGTTAAATGGAAGAGATTTTCGAATTCTCCATCCTCTCATAGCATTAAATGCAAAGAGCGTAAATCAACACAACCAGGATGCATGGCAAGTATCCCTTGGATACAAACTCCACCGCTGATATGGCAATTGAAGCAAGTGATTGCAATCATACTCTACCCCACTCTCGAAGGGACATGCGGAGACGTACGGCAGTATTCACCATGTGCTAGATGGTTTCGACCCCACTCCTTTCAGGTCCCTACAAGCTCAACCACAAGCACTTCAAAAATGACAAAGCACACCTTGGCTTGGAGAAATAATTAAGGATAAAAAAAGAAAAAAAAATCAGCCACTTTAGGGACAAATAAACTTTATTTATAATATTCTTTAATGCCCAAACCTGCTTACAAGAAAATGAAGAGGAGCTACAATCTCGAACAATTCCTTCAACGATCAGTCTGAGAATGGCTCTCCCCAGCACCAACCTCTCCTGTCTGCAAGATGGATTCACCTCTGTTCATTATCACAGGCATGTTTGATGAATTTGCAAATTTATCAAGACAATCGCATATTACTACCCTCAAATTATTATTAGGAGAATCGTGTGGACTAAATCGCTTGGTGGAAGATGAGTCGGAGCCATCTCCTTACATCTCTCAAAGCTAGCGGAAAATCCTAGTCTGCAAGCTTTGCTCAAAATGTTGGCCCCATTTTGGTAAAGCTGGTCGAACCGCTTATTAGCTTTTGCAGCTCAGTCTCGGTTGAAAGCTCATGGATTATAATTATGCCGCAAGCCATGGGACCATTAGGTCTTGAGGATACTTTCTCTACAGGACGTCTCTCATCGAAAGTCCTAGACCTTTTCTTTGATCTCCTAATGGAATCCCTCAAGGAATGAGTCTCAGATGCTGAACCTTCTCTCCCTTTGAGCATCCTTCTCAAACAATCAATATCATTATGGGCTCGATGGCAGTCTCATTCAGCCTCAAATCTCTGCCTCTCAAGGATTTTTTTCCTTTTACAGACCCGCTTCAGCTCAATGTCTCGACGATCGATCATTTCTCAAGCCTCAAAAAGTACCTTCTTGAAGCAGTCAATTTTTTTAACCAAATTAGCATTAGCAGCCTTCTCTTGCTCCAAGTGGTACCTTAACTAGTCTATCTTTTCTTTTGCTTCAACTAGCTCTAAAGCTGAAGCTCCAGGGACGATGCCAACAAAACTGACTAAATAGTACCCCAGCAAAACTAAAGATCTCATGGCACCTTGTGAGCTCAGAAGTGGCACTCCCAAGTCTTGAAAACATGGAAGACAGATCATGAAAAGATGAAAGTAAGTCGAAAGAGAAATCAGCTCTTCTAGCAAAGTTTAGAAACTATGCTGGCTCACCCTGAGATTGAGCCGACTAAGTTGGAAACTGGGCTGGCTCAGTCCAAAATTAGGTCGGCTAGGTTTCAGAGAAAAATTCAGATAGAGAGCAGTATTTTTAGGACTACAGGCATGGTATACAACTGGGTTGACTTAGTCCCAGACTGCAGGCATGGTATATAATTGAGCTGATCCAGTGGTAGGTAACCAGACTGAGCCGACCCAGTCGTAGGTAAGCAGACTGAGCCAACCCAATCGCAAGTTAGCTGGCTCAGTCTGAAACTGGGCCGGCTCAATTTTTATGGGTTATTATATTATGTACATGGGTTGTTTGGATTTGAAGAGTTTTTCTATGAGCTTAGGCTTGATCCTTTGTAAAGTATATATACTAGAAATAGGTCAAGATTGTAAAGACTAAGATATACTTAATAAAAGCTCTTTTCTCTCAAAACTCTCTTCTTTTCTTCTTCTTTATTTCTTGAATTATTTGATCGTGCTTTTACAGTAATCTCTGAGAGGTTCTTTCTTGTTGCTTGGCTGATCACAACGGCCACGCCGATCCATGTGAAAAGAGTGTGTATTTTCAATAATTGATATCAAAGCGGTGTTGCATGGAAGAAAAGAAGACACCTATAGTTTAGTACATCCAGGATCTGTTGCTCCATGTTTTATCCTAAAACTTCTAGTTTGCTTCATGCTTGTCTCTAGATTGAGGTGGAGATTGTTTACATGGAGGAACGGTGATACAAAAGTTTAGAAAGAGAATTTAGGGCTAGTTAGATCTTCTTTGAAGGATAGTTTTGCTGGTGTGTGTAATCGTGAAGGGTGTTAAGGATTTGTTCTTGACTTATTTGAAGTCATGGGATCAAGTAGATTCAAGGTGGATTTTGAGAAATTCGATGGCAAGAGGAACTTTATCCTATGGCAGCAAAGAGTAAAGGACTTGTTGGTTCAGTAGAGAATCTACAAGATCTTGACAAAAGAAAGATTGAAAAAGATTAGTGTTGAGGATTGAAAAGAATTGGACAAAATTGCTTTTAGCATAATCTGGATGTACTTGGTCGATCAGGTTTTGCTCGAGATTTGCACAGAGACTACGGCAAAGGGGCTCTAGGAGAGATTGGAGAACACATACATGGGAAAGAACATGATCAATAAGTTATGGTTGAATAAATAGTTGTATAGTCTAAGGATGTTTGAAGGCAGAAATCTTGTTGCACATATCCAAAGGTTCAATTAGGTATGCTCTGAGGTGATGAGTTTGGATGTGAAGATCGACAAGGAGGATCGAGTATTGTTGCTATTATGTTCTCTTCTAGGTTCATATGATAATCTCATAACAACTTTAGTTTATGGGAAGGAGACCCTAAACTATGAAGAGGTTGTTGGTGTGCTCAAATCAAATGAGCAAAGAAAAAAGATCTGCAAGGAAGATTCAAAGTCTGAGATCTTGGTTGTGAACAAAAGATAGGAAAGATCAAAAGAGAAGGCAAGAAAAAAATCCAAGAGCAGGTCAAAATCTTGGGATCAGAGGAAGATGACATCGAAATATTATAAATGTCATCATCCTGGATACCTGAGGAGAGATTGTTCTCCTTTTAAGATCAGAAAAAGAAAAGGCCAGCAAGAAAGATGATACAGCTTCTGTGAGCAGTGAAAAAGACCTGCTAGTTGTATCAGATGAATCCACAGAGTGCAATACTATGTGGATATTAGATTTAGCATGCTTGCACCACTATACTTCTCATCAGGAGTAGTTTGCTACCTACCAGAAGGTCGATGGTGGAAGTGTCAACCTTAGAGATGATCACCCGTGCAAAGTAGTTAGAGTTGGCTCTATCAGGATGAGGATGTATGATGGGATCATTCGTACATTATCAGATGTCAGGCATGTACCGGAGTTGAAAAAAAAATTGATCTCTTTAAGCTACTTAGAGGAGCAAGGTTATGCTTTTAGTAGCCAGGCTAGGAGTGGATGTCTGAAAATTTTCAAGAGAGCTTTGGTGGTGATGAGAGGTAGAAGATTGAGCAACAATCTTTACAGAATGGAAGGCTCAGTGGTGAATGATAGTGTAGAGGTACTAGCAATGGCACAAGAGGAGCAGATTTTATATCAACTATGACACTATCGGATGGGTCATATGAGTGATGGTGGGCTTATAGAACTAAGCAGAAGAGGTATGATCCCAGCCCTGAAGAAGGAGGACATAGATCTTTGTGAGTCATGCATCTTTGGCAAACAGCATAGGAAGAAGTTTACTAGAAATACTAAGCACGACGAGGGAGTGCTGGATTTAGTGCACTCGAATGTGTGGGGACCAACTTCTGTATCAGCTAGTGGTGGGGTAAAATACTTTATCATTTTCATTGATGATTTCTTAAGAAAGGTATGGATTTATCTGATCAGAGAAAAATCATAGGTGTTTGCCCGGTTCAGAGCCTAGAGAGCTGAGGTAGAGAAGGAGTTAGGAAGACAGATGAAGTATCTGAGGTCGAACAATGGAGGAGAGTATACAAGCCTGGAGTTTTGGAGGTACTGTGAGGAAAATGGCATCAAATGCCATTACACGGTGACGATGACTCCCCAGTAGAATGGTGTCATGGAAAGGATGAACTAGACACTGATCGAGAAGGCATAGAGTTTGAGGCTGCAAACATCACTCCCAAAGTCCTTTTGGGGTGATGCTCTAATTTTTTCATATTTTCTTATGAACAGATCTAAAGTGAAAAGAAGGTGGAGCTTGGCCACCTAAAAGTCTTTGGTTGCACAGCCTATGCATATGTGGAGGCAACCGAGAGGAGCAAATTGGACCTAAAATCTCAAAAGATGACATTCATAGGGTATCCATAAGGAATCAAAGGATACCTACTATAAGACTCTCTGGCACAGAAGTCAGTGATCAGTAAGGATATTATCTTTGATGAAAAGAGCATCTTGAGAAGGTCTGGGATAGATAAAACTAGAAAAACAAAGATGAACAATGGTGGCCAATCAGAGAATGATGGCATGCAGGCTACATCCACTTATAGGAGCGTTCCTATTGACATGGAGCTAAGCAGAAAAGTATTATCTCGAATTGAAAATTAGTATAGAGGGTCGGTAGTTCAGACAGATGTACAGGAGCAGCCACAGACATCAGGCAGAGATGTGCCAGTGGGTGTGGCTTTGCACAAGCCCCAGCATACTATTAGGAGATCGGTCAAATATGGCATTGATGAGGTTATCTCCTATGCACTCATCAGTACTAATGAAGATCCAAAGAATTATGTAGAGGCCATGGAGAGTGAGGATCATGATTCATGGATACAAGTCATGATAGAGGAGATGGAATCACTCGAGAAGAATCAGACATGGCAGTTGGTGGATCTTCTAGAGGGTGCTCGACCTATTGGCTCAAAGTGGGTGTTCACAAAGAAAGAGGCACCTTCAGAAAAATATGGAGTCAGATTCAAAGCAAAGTTGGTAGCAAAGGGATACTCACAAAGGAAAGAGATTGACTACACAAAAATTTTCTCTCCTATGGTGCATCATGTGAGGATTTATGGTGCTCCCAAGCCTTAGGAGGCCACGTGAGGAGTCAAGGGGTTGGCTCCGGGGATTCCAAGGGCTTGGTTGGTGCTTCGAAGACCTGAGATTCAATGTAAAGTAAGAAACCAAAGTCAGAGAATCAAGACTACAAAAAGAAGATTTTCTGTAGGTTAGCCGGCTCAGTCCAAAACTGGGTCGGCTAAGTCTCAGTGCATAGGCAAAATAGAGAGCTATGCATTCAGAACTGCTAGCATGGCACAGAACTAAGCCAACTCAATTTCAAACTAAGCTGACCAAATGGAACTTAGCCGGCTCAATGCTAAGACTAAGCCGTCTCAGTGCACGGGCAGAGTTATGTAAGGGTCTATTTCGGGCTAGGGTCTGGGTTGATCCTTGGGATCTTAAGATCTGGTTTGAGAGATCTTAAGGAGGCTAATTTATGTATGAGTCAGGTCTAGATCTAGAGGATGAGAGCATGGGAGACATGGGTGTACATGGGCTCCATGAGTGCTTTCATGTATTGGATTAGTCGGAAAGTTTTTTGGTCAGGCCTAATGGCTATGTATAAATATATAGATTGTATTAGGATTTCATTATGCTGTGGAATACATATCTTTTCTCCCTCAATTCTCTCTTCTTCTCTTCTCTCTAGTGTAGTTGCCCTAGGTTCTTGAAGAAGCCCTAGAGAGAGGAGGTGCCTCCCTCATGCCCAAGGAGGGAGGTGCCCCAAAATAGATCTAGATGTTGGATCTATGATTTGCTACCCATAGAGAACGTCACAGATTTCTTCAGGTTCATACTAAAGATCAGGAGCTTTCACAACATAGTATCGGTGCTTATGATGTCAAGGATGATTAGTGTTCGAGCGATATCATGGGTTTATAATTTGGTATCAAAGCTAGATGATGCCTGAAATGTTATGGACGGTAATATGGTATTAGAGCCAAGTTTTAGAGCCTGATGGTGCATGGAAAGAGCCAGATTTCAGAGCCTGATGGTGCATGAAAGGGAAGGAGAAGTTATATAAGATGAAATCAAAAATCTGCACAAAAATTCCATGGTATGTCTCAAATCTACCTTGTTGTTGCTGTGGTTTGGCCAATCAGGAGCAACGGATTGAAGTTGGAGGTTGAGAGGTTTAATGAAAAGAGATTTTTTTGGGGTGGAAGGATTTGGTGCATGATTTACTGATCGATCTTGGTGGAAAGGCTGGGCTGTATGACAGTAATGTGATAGGCAGGGAGCGCTGGAGTATTGCAGTAGCACTTTTCTAGAGATGCAGGGCTGAGAGAAGCTCAGTAATGCAGCAATTGAGGTAGGTATCTCAGTAGAGAGCATCAAAATTCTCTAGAAAGATGGACAGTGTAGGGCTGCTGAAGAGAGGTTTTCTAAGGGATAATAATCGAAGAAAGATTGAAGAAATGACTATACGTCCTTCGGTGTCAAGAAGGTGGGAAAGTAGTCGAAGATGTATTCAGCGATTTGATCAGAGCATGGATTTGCAGAGCCTTGGGAGTGATGGAGATGGATGATCCATAGAGGTCCAGTAGGTCAGGGCTGGATGGCTGTAAAGCGGTATAGAGATGAGTCAGGAAGCGCTGGAGTGCTGCAATAGCGCTTTTCTGGAGGCACAGGACTGAGAGAGGCTTAGTGGTGCAGCAGCCGAGGAGTGTATCTCAGTAGAGAGTGTCAGTGGTATCTCAAGAAGATTAGGTGTAGGTCTCAAGGAGAGCTTGAGGTCTCAGGGAGCGCCAGAGGCATCTAACAGTCGGGAGTATCATGGATCAGATTTCTTCTACAGAAGCAAGAGGAAGAGTCACGGTTCAGGTGGAGGATGGTTCAAAAACCTATTTTCCAAATCAGGTTCATTCAGATCTGATTGGATCAAGAGGAATATTTCAAAATTTTTTTCTCTAAGATCCTAATCAGATCTGAGACTCCTCAGATCTAATCTTATTGATCTGATAATAAAAATAAAAATTAAAATTAAATCTAATTTAATTATACCTTTGTTTTAGGTAATCCAATTATCCTGTGATGATTTCAATGTTTGCCTGAGGTTCTGGATGTAGCCATGCAAGTACTTGACCTCTACCGATATCCACTCGGACAGGATCTAAAGAACTTCTTAATCAATCCTCCAAAAATTAGATTTAGATCTGATCTTGAAGGTCTTCAAAACTGCTTTTGAAGAACAGTCATTGTCTCTTGTAGCAGTGCTACCTTCTTCCTTTCCTGGTCCCTTTCACTTGCTTGGATCGCACCTTACTCGTGCCCAAAAGCCCTTGGGCATGGAGAGGAGAGAGAGGACCAGAGGGTGGCATGGAGAAGGAGAGAGAGAGAGGCTATGTGGCATGGGCTAAAGGCAAAATAATTAAATTTTAGGCGCAGACAGGATATATATAGACTCTACTGCACCATGTAGTGCCACATCATCCTGGCCAATCACAGCCTTTTGTGCAATCAGATCTAAATCTAATTGGTGGGATGACATCATCTGATCCAATTAGATGAGAGACCCTCAAAACTCTTCTTAAGTGGTGCCAAGACTAGTCAAACAAGACTTCTTGGCGCCACATAGTTTAATCCCCTGAAGCAACCTAGAGTCCCATCTGTATGGGACTCCATATTTTATCCTCATGAGCGCACGCCTCCCTAGGCGTGCACCCCCTTTCTATTTGCTTTTTAGCAGGGGATAAGTTCCTAGGTACTCTCCTATGGGTGCATGATACATGGGCAGATGTCTAAGTATCCGAGGTTAACATTTGACCAATGTCTGAAGATAAGATTTAGCAGATGACGAAAAATGGTAGGTATTGTCTCAAATTTATCTCATAAATTAAGACAATCCTTTTTTGATCTGGACAAGCTCTAGTCAAATCAACTAAAGATTTTTGAGTGAGTTCAAATACATTTGGCTCAGTCGAGATAAGCTTTAATGATTGTTAAAGGAGAACATTAGGCTCAATCGTGTGCTAGCATAATTTTCTTGAATCTAATTGAATCTTATTCAAATCAATTGAACTAGATTAATCTAATTGATGATATCCAGATCCAAACTCTTGTTTGTGTGATCCAGTTAGGTTTAGTTCCATATGGTAATGGGATATATCATGATCTCTATCATCGACATCATCGAAACACCTTCTGATGGATCAAAACTTTTCTGATTCAGACAACCAGTATGATCGATCATCCAAATCATTCTAATTGCTTTCAAAATCCATCAATGACACCTAGCAACATATGGTGGCAACCCATCAGAACTAAAAGCGAATCTCTCGATATAGTTATCTATGTGATTAAGTTCCTCTATCTTGAGCTCCGATCGGATTAAGATTAAGGTGATCTCATCAAACCCTAATTTCTATCATATGAATTAATCATTCGATTCAAGTCTAATGTGAAAATTCTAATAGAATCTCTTTCTATTATTTCACTCTACCATAGCCATGGGCTTATGGACTTGATTCTCATGATCATCATAGGACTACTCCTCATCTACCGAGGTAGATAGATCTTCTATTGGTGTAAGCCAATTCCTACAATGAACATGCTATAACCAACATACATCTCAGGATTCCGAATGGCTAGGAGACTGAGTTATGGTGTAGTCAAACTATAACATCCTTAAGGTGAACTATCGATGCACCTTAGGTCAAAGAATCAGACACACTACTGCAGCTTCGAGCCTGTCATCGACAAGAAGGTAGACTTTCTGATGATTGCTCGATGTGGTCATGCTCAGTGCCCTCATTCTCTAACGAGTACCTGTACTCTCACTTCGGTGTCTCTACACTATAGACTCAAGACTCATCTATCCAAAAGAAATGATTGTATATCAATCTTTTGGATCAATTACCATCCTCATGATGATTTTACGATCGGGAGCATTTTATGAGTTAATAATAAAAATTCATGTCTTAAATTTTCAACTCTTGAAAATATGAACTATCATTACCATTAACTCAAGCAATGTATCACAGACACTTTCAAATACACATTGTGATAGAAAATAACTCATTTTATTATTTATAGTTAAAATTATAATTTTGCTCTTAGAAGTGTATTACAAGTATCAATCAATTTGACTTCTAGGGCACACATATCTAACAAACTCCCACTTGACCTAAAGCCAATTGGCTACAAATCTAAGTCCCATCTTCTCAAGATGGGCTTCGATCTTCTACTGGCCCAACGGCTTTGTAGGTGGGTCTGCCGCATTATCTACGGAGTCGACTCTCTTGACCTCGATGTAACCTTTCTCAAGATAATCATAGATGAGGTGGTATCGTCGCTCGATGTGCTTAAATTTTTGGTGAGACATTCGATGGCATCACTCCGATCTTTATGGCGAACTTCTTATACTAGAATGCCTCCTTCATAGCTTCTGACGCAACGATGTACTCTGCTTCCATGATGGAATCTGCTATCACTATTTGCTTGGAACTCTTTGAACTGACAGTATCACCATTACTCATAAACAGACTCTCAGATGTCGACTTTCAATCATCTATATCGGACATAAAATTCGAGTCTGTATATTTTTGGACTTGGAGTTCTCCATTACCAAAGACCAATATCATATTCTTAGTTCTTCTTAAGTACTTAAGGATACATTTCACAGAAGTCTAGTATTCTTCATCTGGATTTGACTAATATCTGCTCGTGATACTCACAGCATGCTATATCAGGTCGTATACATAACATGGCATACATGAGGCTTCCTATTGCTGAAGATAAGGGATCTTGCTCATGCGTTCAATCTCCTCAAACGTATTGGGACACATTTTCTTAGAAGGGTACCAATCCCCTCTTAGAGTTTTTCATGCTAAACCTCTTTAGCACTTTTTCTATGTACATCTTCTATGAAAGACCTAGCATCCTATTCGGTCTATCTCTATACACCTTAATTCCTAGAATGAAGGATGCTTCTCCTATGTCTTTCATGAAGAATTCTTTAGATAATCATATTTTAACTATGGTCAATATGAAAATATCATTCTCAATAAGGAGGATATCATCCACGTATAGTACGAGTAAGACAATAGCACTCCCACTGATCTTTTTGAAAATACATGGTTCCTCCTCATTCTTGATGAAACCAAATAATTTAATTATATCATTAAAATGAGTATTCCAGCTTCGAGATGCTTACTTAAGTCCATATATGGACCTTTGCAGCTTGCATACTTTGTGATCAACATCACTGGATGTGAAATCTAGTGGCTATGCCATATAGATATCTTCCTCAAGGTATCCATTTAAGAATACCATTTTTACGTCCATTTACCATATTTTATAATTGAAATAGGCTGCAACAGCAAGCAATGTGCAGATGAATTTTAGCATGGCTACTGGCGAAAAGATATCCTGATAGTCAATTTCTTTGCGCTAACTATATCCTTTTGCCACTAATCTAGCTTTGAATGTCTCCATATTTTCATCTGCACCAATCTTTCTCTTGTAGATCTATTTACATCCAATAGATACTATACTTTCAGGTGGATCTACCAAGGTCCAGACTTGATTTGAGTGCATCGAGTCAATTTCTGACTTCATTGCCTCTAACCATTTCTCGGAGTCGATATCCGATATCGTCTTGTCATAGATTTTGGGATCATCACCATGAACCGTATTACCTACGAGAAATATTTTCTCTACTTTCTCTGAATAGTACCTAAGTACCTCTCAGAGAGATCGAAAATCTTTTTTGATCTACGAGGTGGAGGAGATAGTGATTGTATTGGCTCAACCTGATTTGGTTCCATAGTGTTCTTAGCTCGTTACTTTTATGAGATTTTCTCGTCGAGCTTGATCTGCTTTTCAATGCCACTATCTTGAATAAACTACTTTTCAAGAAAGATGGCATGCTGACTCACAATCACATTGTGGTCTTCTGAAATGTAGAAATAATATCCTAATGACTCTTTAGAATATCCTATGAATCAAGCTCTAAAGGACCTATAACCTAACTTGTTTGCTTGTTGTCTTTTGATATGAGCCGAACAACCTCAAATTCTGAGATGACTCAGACTTAGTTTCTTACCATGCCATATCTCATACGGTGTGGTAGGAATGGTTTTAGAGGAAACCCTATTCAGTAAATATATAGCAGTTAACAGACTATGTCCCCAAAGAAAATCGAGAAGGTTTGTGAAGCTCATCATAGATCGGACCATATCTAATAGGGTCCGGTTCCTCCATTCTAAAACTTCATTGAGTTGAGGTATTCCAGATGGAGTCCATTGAGAGACTATGCCATTTTGCTTGAGATAGTCCAGAAATTCTAGACTAAGGTATTCACCTCCTCGATTTGATCGAAGAATCTTAATGGATTTTTTAGTTTGCTTTTCAACTTCATGTCTGAATTTTTTAAACTTTTCAAAGACTTCAGACTTGTGTCCATAAGATACACATACCCATACCGAGATAAATCATCGATAAAGGTTATGAAGTAGCCAAAGTTGCCTCTAACCGACACATCAAATGGGCCACATACATCAGTATGTACTAGGGCAAGTAGTTCCATGGCCCTTTCCCCATGTCCTATAAAAGGGAGCTTAGTCATTTTGCCATGGAGACATGATTCACAAATTGGATATGACTCAAAAGTCAATGGACTCAATAGCTTGATTTTCTCCAATTTGTTAATCCTATCTTCTACTATATGATCTAGCCTTAGGTGCCATAGATACCTATCATTTGGACTATCCTTGGATCGTTTTGATCTTATGGCATTCACATTTTGCTCGATATTAAAGACAGATACATCAATATGTAACTGGTAGAGACCGTTAATAAGAAAACCACTTGCAATTTTATTTCTTTCATAAAGAATATTATAATGGTCCTAAAGAAAACTAATTACATAGCCTTCTTGTGCTAAACATGAAATAGAAATCAAACTTCTACTTGCAATAGGCACATAATAACAATCTCTAAGTACTAAATCTAAGCCAGATGATAGTCAAAGAGGGTAGGTTCCCACAGCCATAGCAGCAACCCTTGCTTCATTTTTGATGCGTAGGATCATCTCACCATCCCTCAGCTTCCTGTTATCCTCAAGATCCTGCATGAAAGTACACAAATGAGCACTAGAACAAGAGTCAAGCATCCAACTGGATGCAGAAAAAATCGTAAGATTAGATTCAATAACGAGCATACCTCTAGAAGGACCTATCTCCTTCTTATTCTTCAGGGTGGCAAGGTATGTAGGGCAGTTCCGCTTCCAATGGCCGTCAGTATTACAATGAAAATACTTTCCTTTGTCAGTGGCTTTCTTCTTTAGTTCTGCCTTTTTTTTCTTTCCACCTTTCATTTTTTGTTTTTCACAGACTTCTTCTTCTTTTCAAAAGACTTTCTCTTAGAAGAAGTTCATTCCATAGCAAGTACTAAGCCTTTAGAATCTTTCATAGAAAGCTCAGCAGAAACCAGCATATTCATAAGCTCAACCAGAGTATTCTGAAGTTTATGCATATGGTAGTTCATGATGAACTGCCCATACGCATCAGTCAAGGATTGCAGAATTATATCATTCTACAAATCTTGATCTAACTTCACTCTGAGCTTCTTAAGTTCTTCCAAGTCCTTGATCATCATCAGATAATGATCTTAGACTGGCTGCCCATCATATATTTTAGCCTTAAATAGTTATTTAGTGATCTGATATTTGGCTGCGCGACTCTGTTCACCAAACAACTCTTGCAAGTGAGGCAACATTTGATGGGCAGTTTTGATATTTTCATGTTGGCGCTGAAGCTCAATAGACATCGAGCCCAACATATAGTATCTGACCTTATTATCTTCATCCATCCATTTGTTAAGAGATGCTCTTTGTTCAGCGGATGGGCGAGCTAGTAAGGTGGGATGATCCTGATCTAATACATAAGTCAACTTCTCAAAATCCAAAATAATTTTGAAGTTCCAGAGCCAACCTTGTAATTGGGTCCGGTCAGTCTATGGGTGTCCAAGATATGGGCTAATGGTTGGATGTAGACATTTTTCTTTTTTTGTAGAGAGTTAAAGTTTCTAGTTAGATTTTGTAATTAAGACTTAACCAATTTATTTAAAAATTTAATTTTTAAATAAATTAGCTCTCACTATTTTCTCGGATCCCTACACTCCCTCTGTAGAGATGCAAAAATCTCCATGATTATTGATTTCTAGTGGATGGTGCAGTCCCACCAATTGACTCATCATCTCACCTAATAGTTATTGATGATGGATTAGCCAATGAGTGAACAACTCTTGTCCAATGATTTTCTAATCATGGTGCACCTAGACTTGATCTCTAATTTATGAATCTCACCGTGTTTGAAATATTGATCCTCTCCTTAGTTAAGTCAGACCCACCATTTGCATAGATTGGATTCCTAATTAGATCTCTCACCGTATCCAGAATATTGAGTCTAATCCATCCTCCAGCCTGTAGCATCCAATGCCTAATAGATATAGTTGCATTTTTTCAGTGCAACTGAACCACTATGACCAGCCGAGAACAATCAACCTTGGAAAGGATCTGCGCATCTACAATGGTGGAAGATCTTAGACCTAATCTTTTCTTAGAAAGATTTGATTTAGATTTCTTTAAACTTGACTTGACATAGCCATAACCATTATGACTAACCTAGTGGCATGGGTTAGCTTGGATTGTTAGCTACCTTAGATCAGGATTAGGTTGACAAATATGGCTAGATAAGTGAGACCGGTGGAAGGAATATGCCATTAACTCGACAAGAATGCATTCGAGTTGAGTAGCTCCCAATTAAAAATCAGTCGATCGTATCTATCAAAACTTATCTTAGACACCAAATTATTGAGCCAGAATCAATCAGATTAGCCTACAATCCAGAGTCTAACTACTAAGCCTAATTAGGTCCTAATTAGGTCTTAACTAGGTCAATTTAAGTACTCTTGATCCTATCTAACCAACTCTTGATTCAATTTGATCAACCGTTAGACCTAATTGAGCTACCAAAGTCCGAACCTAATTTTATGAATATGTCTTAGATCTGAAATTTCTCAATTTTAGACCTAATATATTTCATAATCTTAATTCTGAATTAAGTTTAGGGCTCATAAACAAAATATGTATATAAAATTCTAGGATTTTAGGATCTAAGATTTTACAGAAAATAAGTATTTTGATTTCTGATTAAGGTGAACGCACGGCACCCCTACACACCATAAGAACACCCCATCGAATGGGAGGAGAGAGCCTTTAATCCCTACTTTATTCTTATGATCGGAAAGCCAAGAAAAATGCCTTAATCAAAAATATGATAAATCTATAAAACTAGTTAGATCTACATCATATGTCACATATATAAAAATTAATCTAACTAAAAATATATTTTGCATATATCTCATGTATCATATCATGTATATTTTTAGATCTAAATTATCTCATAAATATCTAAAAAATAAGATCTAAATTTGATCATACCAAATTAAAATTTATTCTACATAATTTTATAGAACTATTCTACAACTAGTCTAAACATGCATCTATCATATCTCATATGAGCAAATTAAATAAATTTATTTTTTTATTTTTTAAATTTAATTATAATATTTATAATATCAAAAAATAGTAAATAAATAAATTTAAAAATTAAAATTATGATCATGCTAGACTACACATAGAATAATTCTATTCCTAGTCTAGTCATGCATCTCATACATCTTAGATCTAGATTATTTAATTTTTAATTTTTTAATTTTAGATATAATCATATCTAATATGATATTTAAAATCATCTAATTATTAGATAAAAAATAAATTAAAATCAGATCTAATGAATTATGGAACCTGGTTCTGATACCAGTTGAAGGAAAAAATCTATTTTTCGGATTAGATTCGTTTAAATCTGATTAGATCAAGAGAGATATTTCAAAAAAAAATTCTCTAAGATCCTAATTAGATCTGAGACTTCTTAGATCTAATCTTATTGATCTAATAATAAAAATTAAAATTAAAATTAAATCTAATTTAATTATATCTTTATTTTGGATAATCCAATTATCCTATGATAATCTCGATGTTTGCCTGAGGTTTTAGATGTAGCCATGCAAGTGCCTGGCCTCTACCAGTATCTACTCAGATGGGATCCGAAGATCTTCTCCTTCTTAATCAATCTTCCAAAAATTAGATTTAGATCTGATCTTGAAGATCTTCAAAACTGCTTTTGAAGAACAGTCATTGTCTTTTGCAGCAGTGTTGCCTTCTTCCTTTCCTGGTGCCTTTCACTTGCTTGGATCGCACCTTATTCATGCCCAAAAGCCCTTGGGCATGGAGAGGAGAGAGAGGACTAGAGGGTGGAATAGAGAAGGAGGGAGAGGGGCTATGTGGTGTGGGCTAAAGGCAGAATAATTAAATTCTAGATGCAGATAGGGTTTATATAGATCCTACTGCGTCATGCAGTGCCACATCATCCTGATCAATCACGGCCCTTTGTGCAATCAGATCTAAATTTGATTGGTAGGATGACATCGTTTGATCCAATCAGATGAGAGACCCTCAAAACTCTTCTTAGGTGGTGCTAAGACTGGTCAAACAAGACTTCTTGACACCACACAGTTTAATCCCCTGAAGCAACCTAGAGTCCCATCTATATGGGACTCCATGTTTTATCCTCATGGGGTGCATGCCTCCCATGCACCCCCTTCTTATCTACCTTTTAGCAAGAGGATAAGTCCTCAGGTACTCTCCTATGGGTGCATGACACATGGATAGATGTTTAAGTGTCTAGGGTCAATATTTGACTAATGTTCGAAGACAAAATTTAGTAGGTGACGAAAAATGATAGGTGTTGTCTTAAATTTATCTCATAAATTAAGATAATCCTTTTCCAACCTAGATAAGCTCCAGTCAGACTAAGTAAAGATTCTCGAGTGAGCCCAAATACATTTGGCTCAGTCGAGACAAGCTTTAATGATTGTTAAAGGAGAACATTAGGCTCAATCATGTGCTAGCACAAGTTTTTTGAACCTAATTGAATCTTATTCAAATCAATTGAACTGGATTAATCCAATTGATGATATCCAAATTCAAACCATTATTTGTGTGATCCAATTTGGTTCAGTTCCGTATGATAATGGGATATGTCATGATCTTTATCATCGATATCATCGAAAAACCTTCCAATGGAACAGAATTTTTTTGATTCAGACAACTAGTATGATCGATCATCCAAATCATTCTAATTGCTCCCAAAATCCATCAGTGACACCTAGTAGCATATGGTAGCAACCCATCAGAACTGAAAATGAACCTCTCGATGTAGTTACCCATGTGATTAAGTTCCTCTATTTTGAGCCCCGACCAGATTAGGGTTAAGGTGATCTCGTCAAACCCTAATTTTCGTCATATGAAATAATCATTCGATTCAAGTTCAATGTGAAAATCCTAATAGAAACTCTTTCTATTATTTTACTCTGCCATGGCCATGGGCTTATGGACTTGATTCTCATGATCATCATAGGGCTACTCCTCATCTACCGAGGTAGATAGATCCCCTATTAATGCAATCCAATTCCTACAATGAACATGCTATAGCCAACATATACCTCAGGATTTCGAATGGCTAGAAGATTGAGTTATGGTGTAATCAAACTATAACACCCTCAAGATGAACTGTTGATGCACCTCAGGTCAAAGAAACAGACACACTACTGCAACTTCGAGCCTGTCATCGATGAAAAGGTAGACTTCCTGAAAACTGCTCGAGGTGGTCATGCTCAGTGCCCTCATTCTCTAACAAGTACCTGTAATCTCACTCGGTGTCTCTACACTATAGACTCAAGACTCATCTATCCAAAAGAAGTGATCGTACACCAACCTTTTGGATCAATCACCATTCTTATGATGATCCTACGGTCGAGAGCAGTTTATGAGTTAATAATGAAAATTCATATCTTAATTTTTCAACTCTTGAAAATATGAACTATCATTACCATTAACTCAAGGAATGTATCATAGATACTTTCAAATACACACTATGATAGAAAATAATCTATTTTATCATTTATAGTTAAAATTATAATTTTATCCTTAGAAGTGTATTACAAGTGTCAGCCAATCTAGCTTCTAGGGCACACATATCTAATAGTATCATGGATCAGGTTTCTTCTACAAGGGCACCAAGGAGAGTCGTGGTTCAGATGGAGGATGGATCTTCGGACGTAACTGAAGTGATGGCTGGTATAGGGGCAGAAGAGAAGGACTAGGATGAAATTTTTTAGAATTCAGTCATTGGGTTCAGAAGAGTTAGATGAGCTCTTGAGTTTTAGAGATGATTGCGGATTGCGGAGGCATTTGAGATGGCTACGAAGGGGTCCGTGGAGTGTGGAGGATTCAAAAGGGCAGCGACGGTGTTCGAGGTGCAGCAGCAAGCTCAATAGTGTAGCATTGGATGGTTGGCCTCGAGGGACTCGGTGATAGAGTCAACTTTTGCGGCATTAGATAGACTTTGGATATAGGTGGAGCTTCATAGAGGTGGCTTCATAATTAGAGAGAAATTTGACATGAGTTTAGAATAGAGGGGTACGGGAGGATCGATATCCTAGCACCAGCACCGGTGATGCATAGTTCCAGGTGGAGTGGCATGTGCAAGAGGATAGGTATAGTTCTGAGGAGACCATGTTAGGGTTTGCAGCTTATGCCAGTATAGGAATGTTGCGGGTTCTCTAGGAAAGTCCAAAAAAAGTGATGCAGCTGCTAAGCAGAAGGAATCCTATAATTTCAGGATGGTGCCAAGAAGCAAGCATAGGTCTTCAGCGGTGGAGGCAGTCATCCCAAAGGCCTCAAGGGTGCACAATAGCTAAAGAGAATTAGCGGAGGTGATATTTGCATGGTGCTGTCAAGTGCGCAGGGATAGTGTGATCATGCAGGAGGGCATTGTCAAGGGATTTGCCAAGACTTGGAAGCACCAAGATGGAGATTATGAGAATTTATGGTGCTCCCAAGCCTTAGGAGGCCATGAGAGGAGTCAGGAAGTTGGCTCCGGAGATCCTAGGGGCTTGGTTGGTGCTTCGAAGATCTAAAATTCAAGGTGAAACAAGGAACTAAAGCTGGAGAATCAAGACTGTAGAAAAAAAATTTTTGCAGGTTAGCTGGCTCAGTCTAAAACTAGATCGACTAAGTCTCAGTGCATAGGCAAAATAGAGAGCTGCCCGCTCGAAACTACTGGCACGACACAAAACTAAGCCGACTCAGTTTCAAACTAAGCTGACCTAATGAAACTTATCCGGCTCAGTGCTGAGACTGAGCCGGCTCAGTGCGCGGGTAGAGTTACGCGAGGATCTATTTTGGACTAAGATCTGGATTGATCTTAGGGATCTTAAAGCCTGGTTTGAGAGATCTTAAGAGGGCTAATTCATGTATGAATCGGATCTAGATCTAGAGGATAAGAGCATGGGAGACATGAGTGTACATGGGCTCCATGAGTGCTTTCATGTATTGGATTAGCTGGGGAGTTTTTTGGTCGGGCCTAATGGCTATGTATAAATACATCGGTTGTATTAGGATTCCATTATGCTATGGAATACAGACCTTTTCTTCCTCAATTCTCTCTTCTTCTCTTCTCTCTAGTATAGTTGCCCTAGGTTCTTGAAGAAGCCCTAGAGAGAGGGGGCACCTCCCTCAAGCCCAAGGAGGAAGGTGCCCCAGCATAGATCTAGGTGTTGGATCTATGATTTCCTATCCATAGAGAATGTCACAGGTTCCTTCAGATCTGTGCTAAAGATCAGGAGCTTCCACAACATGGTATCAGTGCTTGTGATGTCAAGGATGATTGGCATTCGAGCGATATCATGGGTCGATAATTTGTTATCAGAGCTAGATGATGCTTGGGATGTTGTGGATGGCGATACATCATACATCTATTTGAGGCACAACATAACATGAAATTGGAATAGATGGACGTGAAGATGGCCTTCCTTCATAGGAATTTGGAGAAAAGAATCAAATGAAGTAGTCAGATGATTTCATGGAGATGGAACGGGAAGAAAAGGTGTGTTTACTCAGAAAGTCTTTGTATGGCTTGAAACAATCCCCTCGTCAGTGGTATCAAAAGTTTGATAGCTTTATCTTGAGCCTAGGTTTCAGTAGATATGAACATGATTGCTGTGTCTACGTTAAGGATGTAGATGAGGAGAATGCTCTATACCTATTACTATATGTAGATGATATGCTCATAGCCAGTAGAAGCATGGATGCTGTGAAAAGATTGAAAAGGGCATTATCATCTGAGTTTGAGATGAAAAATTTGGATCCAGTGGAAAAAATCCTTGGAATGGAGATTTGTAGAGATAGGTACAAAGAAGTGCTCCATTTGTTATAAGAAAAGTATATCCAAAAAGTTCTGAAGAGGTTTAGAATGGAGAAGGCCAAATCTATAGAGACACCATTATCGAGCCTTATATCTCTCTCCAAGTTATAAAACCCCCAGTCAGAAGAGAAGAGAGAGTACATAAAATGAGTTCCTTATGCAAATACTGTAGGCAGTGTGATGTACACTATGGTATGCTGTAGATCAGATATAGCACATATAGTGAGCACGGTTAGTGGATACATGGCTAACCCTGGGAAGGAACATTGGAAAGCATTGAAATGGATATTGAGATATCTATATAGAACAAGGGATTATGATTTGGTGTTTGGTGGGCAGCCAAAAAGATTTGGAGAATAATCTATAAAGATGTGTGAAGGTTCAGGTCCTTTGGAAGGATTTGTTGATGCAAATTATGCTGGTAATCTTGATATAAGGAGGTCTACTACTGCATACCTCTTCTATGTATATGGTGGACCGATGTCTTAGAGATCAATTCTTCAGTTAATCACGGTCTTGTCTACCACAGAGGCTAAATACATTAGGATAATAGAGGCTGCAAAGAAAGTTCTTTGGCTTAGGAGGCTGATTGATGAGTAGGGAGTGGAGCAGAGCAAGGTTACACTATTCAGTGATAGTCAGAGTGCTCTACAGTTGGCATAGAACCCAGTCTATCATGCGCGCACAAAGCATATAGACATGAGGTAATACAGAATTAGAGAGCTAGTGGAGGAAGATGAGGTAAAACTGATGAAGGTCTATACCAAGGAGAATCAGTCTAATGCACTTATGAAGGTACTCTCCAAAGACAGCTTTCAGAGATGTGTGGCATGGATGGGTCTGTTGAGAAGAGATGAGTTCACAAGGACTTGGAAGCACCAAGATGGAGAATGTAAGCTCAAAAGTGGCACTTTCAAGTCTTGAAAACATGAAAAGATAGGTCATAAAAAGATGGAAGCGAGCTAGAAGAGAAATCAGCTCTCTTAGCAAAGTTCAAAAACTATGCCAGCTCACCCTAAGACTGAGCCGGCTAAGTTGAAAATTGGACTGGCTCAATCCAGGACTGGGTTGGCTAGGTTTCAGAGGAAAATCTAGATAGAGAACAGTATTTTTGGGACTGCAAGCACGGTACACAATTGGGTTGGTTCAGTCTAGGACTGAGCCAACCTAGTCGCAAGTTAGTCGGCTCAGTCTGAAACTAAGTCGGCTCAATTTTTGCAGGTTATTATTTTGTGTACGTGGGTTGTTTTGGTTTGAAATTTTTTTCTATGAGCTTGTGCTTGATCCTTTATAATGTATATATACTGAAAATAGATCAAGATTGTAGAGGCTAAGATATACTTAATAAAAGCTCTTTTCTCCCAAAAATCTCTTCTTCTCTTCTTCTCTTCTTCTCTATTTCTTGAATTATTTGATCGTGCTTTCACAGTAATCTCTGAGAGGTTCTTCCTTGTTGCTTGGCTGATCACCAGCGGCCATGCCGATCCATGTGGGAAGAGCACGTATTCCTAACACACCCTCCATTTGGTGCTGAGCTCCCTCTCCTTCTAGAGCATGCCTTTCATCGAAAGAAAGACGACTCCACAAAAACTCTACAATAACTCTCAGAGTTTTGGTGATAGTCGGAGGAGAAGGCAATGTTTGAGAAGTCTCCACTTGGGCTTCAGCTGGAGGATGACTTGTGGCAGGAATTACCTCTTCAGCCTCGGTGAACCCCATCGATGTCTCAAAACCAAACGTTCCTGCATTTTCCTCCATCTTTGTGGTGGTAACCTTCATAGGAACTTCGATGGAAGAAATTGGAAGAATCATTTCTACCACAGGCTTCATCCTCTAGTCTATCGGTACAATCATGACTTCCACTAACAAATTTATCGGCTCGATCATATATTATGGCATAGCCACCAATAAATCATCTGTGTGGAGAATATCCTTCTCCCCTTGGTCCATCATGCTAGAAGGAGGTGTGATTTGGAGAATGGCATCCGGATCCCCAATAGTAAGCCCTTTAGAGACCTAAGACCGAGTAGAAGGAGTCCCAGTCTATCTCCTTCAAACTGATAACCTCCATAGCTTCTTCGCTCGTGCAAGATCCATTCGGTCTCTAAGATCCGAAAAAAGAACCTCAAGCAAAGGAGATAATAAATATTGCAATCGTCATCTTTTTGCCCTTTGAATGTGCTTAAAAGGAGGAAGAAGACGAAAGGATGCCCTCTTTTTGAATCATCTCCTCAAAAGGATCAACAATCAACTAGACCTCTCGATCGCAATTATTCGTGCACCATGAAATGATGTCACAAACTATTAATACTAAAAATGTCACCAAAAATGAAGAGACACCTTGCTCAATCTGAAGCATCCTGGAGAAGTAGTCCTTTCATCTGATCCTCAGACTCAGCACTAAGTGATAGTGTTATGGTGGTATTATGAATGCCTTGGATCAAGCTGTCCGATGCATAGATTGCCTTAGATCAGCACCAGGACATCATTATTCTAAAGTCGAAATATCTCGTACACTCTCTCCCGATCTGCAAAGCGATCTAAAGTACTTTGCCAATCCTAATAATTCCATTCTAAGATAAACAGCGATGCAACTGTGATCCAACTATGATCAAGCTATTTCCCACTAAGCTAGAAATGGTAGAAGTAATTAAGGAATTTCAATCATGCCAGCGACAGCCTTCTTATCCTGAAAAATGGCCATGATCTTGGAACAACCTAATTAGCGGAATGGCATAACAATCATGAAATCTTCTTTTATAAATAGGAAAAGCCCCGAGGATCCAAGTAAGCAAAAAAAATTCCTCTTAGAGAATCCATTGTTGCTTCTTCATTCTTTATTGACTTGAGCATCGAAAGATCCTCGCCGGAGTCAAATCCTTCGGCTTGGACTTTATTTTGTAGGTCACTCCAGTACCTCCTACAAGAAGCTGACCACTCTGCCCTCGAAGCAAACCATTTTAAGCAACAACAACAACTATTATTATTATTATTACTATTGTTATTATTATTATTATTATTATTATTATTATTATTATTATTACTATTATTATTATTTTTACCATTATTATTTTTACTATTATTATTATTACTACTATTATTATTACTACTACTTTTATTATTATTACTATTATTATTATTATTTATTAAATTTTAAAAATTGATTGAGGAGCCCAACCCCCTATGGCCTCTTCGCCGCCCACCCATCGTGGCCCACCACCCCCTGCGGTGCTCCCTGGCTGGCCCCCACCACCCACCCCCACCCGGCAAGTCACCACCCCTCTAAGCCCACCACCCCCTGGCCCCCCACCCCTATGGCCCTTTGCCCCACCCGTTGTGGCCCACCAACCCCTACGGTGCCTCACCACCCCATGGCCCCTCACCCAACCTGTCACCACCATCCCTCCATGCCCCATTCCCTGCAGCCTCCCACCCCCTGCGGCCCTCTTTACCCCCACTCGTCATGGCCCACCACCCCCTACAGCGCCCCTCCCGATGCCCCACCACCCATGGCCCGCCACACAACATGTCACCGCCGCCCCTCCATGCCCCACCCCACATAGCCCCCACCCCCCTGCAGCCCTTTTGCCCCCCACCCATCGTGGCCCACCACCTCAGCCCCCTACCCGATTTGTCATTGTCGTCCTCCACGCCCCACTCCCACGGTCCCCCACCTCCTACGGCCCTTTCACCCCCCACCCATCGTGACCACCACCCCCTACGAAGCCCCTCCGGCACCCACCACCCACGGCCCCTACCGACCAGTCACCAATCGCCATCAGCGCCCCACCCCCCGTAGCCCTCCATCTCCTACTAGCATGCCCTCTACCTCCCATCAACACTGCCACGTTAACACGGCCATGCATGGCCGACTACCCACCCAACCCACATGCCCCTCTGCCCTGCCATCAGCCATCGTACAACAATACCTACGCGTACCCCTCTTCGATGATTGAATTAAATAATAAAAAACAATTTAACTGGATCAATCATGGAACATACCTTTCGATCGGTTCAAGCATGATAGTGCAGCGGCAGCGGCAATGAATGGCGAGTAGCGAGAGATGCGTGTCGTCGATTGGTCGGTGGAAGCACAGGAGGAGGGGGAGAGAGAGGAGAGGAGAGTGTTTCGACCAAGAGGGTTTCGCGGGAAAGAAGGCACATAGTGGGGAGGCATATTTAAATGGATATAGCGATGGACTATTAGCAACAAAATTTTTGTCACTAAAAATATTATTAACGATGGAAATAGATTTTTTATCGCTAATAATTTTCTCTAATTATTTTTACCAAATTTTTTTTCTCTTAAAATTATTAAAATAATTGATAAAATTATTTACGATAAAATATTTTCATCGCTAATAGTATTTAGATAAATAAATTATTTATAAAATTAAGAGAGAGATTATTTATGATAAAAAAATTTTATCATAAATAAACAATTATTTGCAATGCAAATTAGCTTTTTGTTGTAAATAATCAATTATTTATGATGAAAATAATTTTCATCATAAATAATCTAGCATAAATAAAAAATTTTCATCAAAAATATCTGGCATAAAAATATTATTTAAAAAATTCAAAGGGATGGATTATTTATGATAAAAAAATTTTATCATAAATAATCAATTATTTATGATGTAAATTTAATTTTACATAAATAATTATTGATAAATAAATTATTTAAAAAAATAAAATGTTTAGATTATTTATAATAAATAATTAATTATTTATGTCAATTTCCATCATAAATAATTAATTATTTATGATGAAAATTTTTCATCATAGATAATCTTCCATAAATAAATAATTTAAAAAGATTAAAAAGGCTAGATTATTTATAATAAAAAATTTTCATCATAAATAACTAATTATTTATGATAAAAATTATTTTTTATCATAAATAATTGATTATTTATGATAAAAAAATTTTCATCATAAATAGTCTTTCATAAATAAATAATTTAAAAAATTTAAAAAGTCTAAATTATTTATGATGAAAAGTTTTTATTATAAATAATCGATTATTTATGATGAAAAGTTAATTTACATCATAAATAATCAATAATTTATGATGAAAAATTTTTATCATAAATAATCTAATTTTTATTTAGACCATAAAAAATATGAACTATTTTTTTTAAAAAGGGCAAAAATACACCATGCATGATCGATGTGATGGGATTAAGGGATGCAAGGAAAACTACTTTTAGTTAGCCCATGAGTAAATTAATATTTTTTTTATTTTTTTTAAAAAATTAATATTTTTTAAAAAAAATTTATTATTCTTTGAATATTATATAATTTTAAATTTTAAAGTCTATCTTCACCATTCATTATTTAAGTAATTATCATATGACTATCGTCAGAAAAGATAATCTCGATCTAGTTGCTTTAGCTATGTAGATCAATAAAATTTGATTTCAATGGTCATAAATGACCACATGATGATCTGATAGATAGAAATTATTGATGAATCCAAAAACTTATCATGATGATCTCTATGATATTTGTCGTATACTATCAAAATTTTACTTTAATCGAATATAATTATCATAGTTAATTTAGCATGGAATGATTTAGATCGTTAAATAAAAAATGAGTGATTAAAAGGCCAAATGGCATGTGATTATCAGATGATTTTTTTAGATAAATGATTTTTGCTAATAGTTTGATCATTTCTATGATGGCGATCATGAAAGAAAATCATGTATGTATAAACTATCTAAAACTACATGTCTCTTAATCTATATTCTTAAAGTCCTTAAGCAATTATACTTATGCTTTTGTAAAATAAACTTAACATAGATGATTCATAGATGCAGAGTTTAGCTTTTACAATCACCATCATATAAATAATTAAAATAGTAGCAAAGATCATTTATCTAAAAAATTACTCTATAATCGGATGTCGTTAGGCCTTTTGATTACTTATTTTTTATTTAACGGTCCAAATCATCCCATACTAAATTGATTATGATAATTATATCCGATTATAGTAAAATTTTGATAGTATACTATAAATATCATAGTGATCATTTTTATAAATTTTTAAATTCATCGATGATTTTTATTTATCAGATCATCATACGATTGTTCGTGACCATCGAAATTAAATTTTATTGATCTACATAGCTAGAGCAACCAGATCGAGATAGTCTTTTATGACAATACTTGCACGATAATTATTTAAATAATGAACGATAAAGATAGGCTTTAAAATTTAAAATTATATAATATTTAGAGAATAATAAAAAAATTTTAAAAAAGAATACTAATTTTTAAAAAATTTAAAAAAATATTAATTTGCTCGTGGGCTAGCTAATAGTGGACGCGCTCACACCCATCAACCCCATCGCATTGGCCATGCACTACGCATTTTTGCTCTTTTTTTAAAAATAGTCCACCTTTTCTATTTTGAAAATAAATAACAAATTATTTATGATGGAATTTTTCATCACAAATAATTTAGTCACAAATAATATTTATGATGAAAATTTTTTTATCATAAATATTTTATTATTTATGATAGAATATAATTTTTATTATAAATAATTAATTATTTATGATAAAAAATATCCATCATAAATAATGCAGCCTCTTAATTTTTTAAATAATTTATTTTTTGATATTGTTTATGATGAAAATTTTCCATCATAAATAATTAATATTTGCAATGAAAGTTGAAATTCCATCATATATAATTTATTATTTATGATGTAAAATTTTTATCATAAATAATCCAATCTTTTTAATTTTTTAAATGATTTATTCAAAAAAGATTATTTGTGATGAAAAATTTTTATCATAAATGATAATTATTTGCAACATAATTCTAATTTTCATCATAAATAATAAATTATTTATAATAAAAATTATTTTTTATTGCAAATAAATATTATTTATGATGGAAATTTTTTTTGTTGCAAATAATTTTATTTGCAATAAAATTTTTTTTATCATAAATAATTGCATCGCAAAAAATTAGTTTTCTTGTAGTGAATTAGAGCCTTATATTCTACTTTATTATTTATTATTGAAATTTCAAAGCATAAGGCATATTCGGCAATAACTTCTTTTGGGCTGATAAGGATTAAGCCTGCACCACCTCTAGAAGCATTGGACGAGCCATCTATATGTAGGATCCAACACCCTTTTGGTAGATTAATATTTTCTTTAGGGGAGTTTGGCTGAGGATTAAAAATATTTGCTTCTAGTAGTTTAGGCTCAGTAGGGTCTAGAATAGTGCACTCTACCATAAAGTCTGCTAGCATCTGGGATTTGATAGATGATTGAAGTTAGAACTTTATGTCAAACTCATTGAGTTTGATTGCCTATTTTGCAATCCTTTTGGAGGTGTCAGGTCGGTGTAAAACTACCTTTATGGACTGATCTGTGAGGAGGATCACCATGTGCCCTTGGAAGTAAAGTCAGAGTTTTTTGGCTACAATCAATAAGGCAAAAGTAAGTTTCTTTAGATTTGTATACCTTATTTCAACATCCCTTAGAATTTGACTGATGTAGTAGATCAACTATTAAATTTTGTTCTCTTCTCTAATCAAGACTACATTGATGGCCATGGGTGAAATTGCCAAGTATAAAAATAATTCTTCACTAGGCTCGGATTTGGCAAGGAGGAGAGAAGAACTAAGGTAGCTTTTTAACTCTTCAAAGGCTTTCTGACATCTTAAAGTCCATTGAAAATTTTTGGACTACTTGAGTACCTGGAAGTAGGGTGAACAGCATTCTGCCAATCTTGAGACAAAATAGTTCAATGCTACAACTTTTTCCATCAAGCATTGAACTTCATTTATTATTCTTGGTGCAATCATATCTTAAATTGCTCGGATTTTCTCCGAATTTGCCTTTTTGCCTTGCTTTGATATCATGAACCTCAAGAATTTTTTTGAGATTACTCCAAAGACATATTTTATTGGATTTAGCTTTATTTTGTATCTTTGAAAAGTATTGAAAGTTTCCTCCAGATCTTTAATATGGTTCCTTGAGAATCTACTTTTGATAAGCATATCGTCTACATAGACTTCCATATTATGGCTGATCTACTCCTTGAATATTTTATTCACCAAGCTCTGGTAGGTTGCACTTGCATTCTTCAATCCAAAAAGCATAACCCTATAATAAAGGTAGTTTTCTCCTTATCTTTAGATGCCATCCAGATTTGATTATAGCCAAAAAAAGCATCCATGAAAGTGAGGAGCTCATGACCCAAGGTCGCATCCATCAATTGATCGATCCGAGGTATGTCAAAAATATGATCCTCTCACAGACTAGCATGGGCACTGATGATTAGCCAGCAACAAGGAAGGATCTCTCCTAGAATTAACATGAAAGCACAAATAGTAGATTCAAGAAAAAGAGAGAATAAGAGTTTTTTAGAAGAAAAGAGCTTTTATTGCAATGAATTCAACATTACTTTTTCTTGACCTATTTCTCGTATATATATGTATACAATAGGGTGAAGCCCCAAGCTTAAAAAAAAAACTCCTTAAACCTAAATAGAAAGCCTACTCAAAATTGCCTATAAAAATTGAGATGATTCATCCTAAAACCAAGTCCTCTCACCTGCATTCGAGACATCTCATCTTCAAACCGAGATGTCTCAAACTGTATGTCAGCCCAGCACTCTCAAAATACTACTCTTTGTTTTGGATTTTCTTTGAAACTGAGACGTCTCGCTTTCCACTGAGTCATCTCATCTTAGAACCAAGATGTTTCATCCAGAACCGAGTCATCTCATCTCAGAATCGAGAGACTCCTCTACAGACCAAGCAATTTTTTTGATTTTCTTTGCAGGCTTGCTTTCATCTTCCAACGATCTTTCTTTTCATTTTTTCAAGACTTGAGAGCGCCACATCTGAGCTCACATTCTCCACCTTGATACTTCCAAGTCCTTATGAACTTAGGTCTTCCTAGCAAACCCATCTATGCCACATATATCTGAAGATTGTCTCTTGGGAGTACTTTCCTGAGTGCATTCGACTGATTCTTCTTGGTATGGATCTTCATCAGCTCCACTTCATCCTCCTCCACCAGCTCTCTGATCCTATGATACCTCACATCTATATGCTTTGTGCAAGCATGATAGACAGGATTCTGTGCTAGTAGCAGAGCACTCTAACTATCACTGTATAGTGTAATTTTACTCTGCTCTACCCCTATCTCAATAATCAATCTTCTAAGCCAAAGAACTTTCTTTGCAGCCTCTGTTATCCCAATATACTCGGCCTTTATTGTAAACAAGACCATGATTGGCTAAAGGATTAATCTCTAAGACACCGGTCTACCAAACATGCAGAAGAGGTATCCAGTAGTAGACCTTCTTGTATCAAGATCACCAGCATAATTTGCATCTACAAATCCTTTCAGGAGACCTAAACCTCTATAAATCTTCATAGATTTTTCTTTAAATCCTCCAGACTACCCATCAAATACCAAACCATAGTCCCTTGTACCTTGTAGATATCTCAGTATCCACTTCAATGCTTTCTAGTATTTCTTTTCAGGGTTAGCCATATACCTACTAACCAAGCTCATTGCATGTGCTATGGTCTATAGCATACCATGGTGTATAGCACTCTATCAACAGCATTTGTATAAGGAACTCTATCCATATACTCTCTCTCTTTTTCTGACTGGAGGCTTTGATACTTGGAGAGAGATATGTGACTCGATAATGATGTCTCCGTAGGTTTGGCCTTCTCTATACCAAATCTCTCCAGAACTTTTTAAACATATTTTCTTGTGACAAATGGAGCACTCTTTTGCATCTATCCTTCTTTTAGCTCTTTTGTAGTCTTCATATTTCTGCTAGCTATAAGCATATCATCTATATACAATAGCAGATATAGAGCATCCTTATCATCTACATTCTTGATGTAGATATAGTAATCATGTTCACATTTGCTAAAACTCAGACTCAAAATAAGGAGATTGTTTCAGGCCATACAGTGACTTTCTGAGTAAATACACCTTTTCCTCATGTCCAATCTCCATGAAACCATCTAGTTGCCTCATATAGATCCTTTTCTCCAAAGTCCCATGAAGGAAGGTTGTCTTCATGTCCATTTATTTCGATTTCATGTTATATTGTGCCACCAATGATAGCAAAATTCGAATAGAAATATGATACACCATAGGAAAGAAAATTTCTATGTAATCAATTTTTTTTCTCTATAAGTATCCTTTTGCTACTAGCCTTACTTTGAATCAAACTCCATCTTGTTCTGAAGGTGCCTCCTTAGTGAACCACCACTTTGAGCTAATAGTCCAAGCACCTTCTAGAAGATCCACTAGTTGCCATGTCTGATTTTTTTCAGTGATTCCATCTCCTCCATCATGGCCTGCATCCACGACTCATGGTTCTTAGTTTTCATAGCCTCTACATAGTTTTCTAGATCTCCATTAATAGTGATGAGAACATAAGAGATAGCCTCATCAATGTCATATTTGATTAGTCTTTGATAGTATGCTGGGACTTGTGCAAAACCACTCCCACTAGCACATTGCTCCTGCCTAAAGTCTGTGCTACTCCTGCACCTCCACCTGAATAGCTTGCTCTCCATGTTGATCATTCATTTGAGTCAATACTCTCTTACCCAGCTCTACCTCAACAGGAATACTCCTATAAGTGGATGATGACTGCATGCCATCTACCTCTGACAGGCCACCATTGTTCATCTTAATTTTTCTAGTTTTACTTGTACTCCTAGAACTCTCCAAGATGCTCTTTTCATCAAAGATGATATCTCTATTGATTACTGACTCTATGCTTTAGAATTCCATAGCAGGTACCCCTTGACTCATTGTGGATATCCAATAAAGATCATCCTTTAAGATTTTGGATCCAACTTGCTCCTTTTGGTTGCCTCCATATGTGCATAGACTGGGCAACTGAAGACTTTCAGATTGTAAAGCTCCACCTTCTTTCCACTCCATACCTCCTCTAGAATGCCTCCATTCAACTTGCGGTGAGGAGACCTATTAATAAGAAAATAAGAAAAAGTTATAGCATTATCCCAAAAAGATTTTGAAAGTGATATCTGTAGCCTCAAACTTCATGCCTTCTCAATCAGAGTTCGGTTCATCCTCTCCACGATACCATTCTACTGGAGAGTCATCTTCACTGTGTAATGGCATTTTATGCCATTTTTCTTATAGTACTTCCTGAACTCCAGGCTTGTATACTCTCCTTCATTATCTAACCTCAGATACTTTACTTATCTCCCTGACTCATTCTCTACCTTAGCTCTCCAGGCTCTGAACTGGGCAAACATCTCTAACTTTTTTCTGATCAGATAAATCCGCACCTTTCTTAAGTAACCATCAATAAAGGTGATAAAATATCTTGTCCCACCTCTAACTGATATAGGAGCCAGTCCACACACATTCGAGTGCACTAAATCCACCACTCCTTCACTTTGCTTGGTATTGGTGGCAAACTTCATTCTATGCTATTTGCAAAGATGCATGGCTCACATAAATCAGTGCCCTCCTACTTCAGGACTGAGATCATTCCTCTTCTTCTAAGTTTTATGAGCCCTCGGTAATTTATATGATCTATCGAATAGTTCCATAGCTGATATAGAAGCTACTCCTCATGTGTTGCTGCTAGCACCTCTAAACTATTATTCATAACTAAGCCCTCCATCCTATAAAGATTGTTACTCAGCCTTCTACCTCTCATCACCACTAAAACTCTCTTAAAAATCTTTAAGCATCCACTCCCAACCTGACCACTAAAAGGATAACCCTGCTCCTCTAAGTAGGCCAAAGAAATTAGATTTTTTTTCAACTCTAGTACATGCTTGACATTTGATAATATACAAATGATCCCGTCGTACATCCTCATCCTAATAGAGCCAACTCCAGCTATTTTGCATGAGTGATCATTTCTAAGGCTAACACTTTTACCATCGATCTTCTGATAGGTAGCAAACTACTCCTAATGAGAAGTATAATGGTGTGAGCATGCTGAATTCAACATCCACATAGTATCATACTCTATAGACCCATCTAATATAACTAGCAAGTCTTCTTCACTGCTTACTGAAGCTGTATCATCATTCTCACTGGCTTTTCCTTTTTCTGCTTTCAAAAAAGGATAATTTCTTCTCAGGCATCCAGGCTGATGATATTTGTAGCATTTTAATGTCTTCTTCTGATCTCGAGACTTTGATCTGCCCTTGGATTTTTTCTTTGTCTTCTTCATTGATCTTTCCTATCTTTTATTCATAACCAAGACCTCAGACTTAGGGTCTCCCTTACAGATCTTCTTTCTTTGCTTATTTGATCTGAGCACACCAATAATCTCTTCATAGTTTAAGATCTTCTTTTCATAAACTAAAGTTGTTATGAGACCATTATAAGAACCTAGGAGAAAAATATAGTAACAGCAATACTCTATCTTCCTCGTCAATCTTCATATCCAAACTCATTACCTCAGAATACACCTAATTAAACTTTTGGATATGTGCAACAAGATCTTCACCTTTGGGCATCCTTAGATTGTAAAACTATTTCTTCAACCACAGCTTATTTGTCATTCTCTTTTCCATGTATGTGTTCTCCAGTCTCATCCAGAGCTCTTTATCATGATTTCTATATAAACCTCGAACAACACCTAATCAGCTAAGTACATTCTGATTATACTAAAGCAATCTTCTCTAACTGTTTTCAGTCCTCAGCATTGATCTTTTCAGATCTTTCTCTTATCAAGATCTTATAGATCCTTTGCTGAACCAACAAGTCCTTTACCTTTTGTTGCCATAGGATAAAGTTTTTCTTACCATCGAACTTCTTAAAATCCACCTTGAATCTGCTAGATCCCATGACTATAATCAAGCCAAGAGCAACCCTAACACCCTTCTGCGATCTCACACCAATAAAATTATCCTTCAAAGAAGATCTATATGCCATAGATCCTCTTTTCAACCTTCTATATCACCTCTTTTTTGTGTAACAACACTTCACCTCAATCAAGAGATAACCATGAAGAAAATAAGAAGATTTAGAGAAAATCCTGGTGCAGTAGATCTTGGGTGCAGAAACTCTAGGTATCTTCTTTTCTTCCATGCAACACTGCTCTGATATCAATTATCGGAAATAAACCTCCTCATGGACCAACATGACCACTGGTGATTAGCCAGCAATAAGGAAGGATCTCTCTTAGAATTAATGCAGAAGAACCAATAGCAGATTCAAGAGAAAGAGAGAACAAGAGTTTTCTGAAAGAAAAGAGCTTTTATTATAATGAATTCAACATTACTTTTTTTCTTGATCTATTTTCCATATATATATATATATACACTCAAAGGAAAACTCTCTAAATCCAAACAAAAAGTCTACTCAAAATTGCCCATGAAAATTGGGATGACTCATCCTGAAACAGAATCCTTTTGCCTATATCTGAGACATCTCATCTTCAAACCGAGATGTCTCGAACTGTATGTTAGCCCGGCACTTTCGAAACACCACTCTCTATTTTAGATTTTCTCTGAGATCGAGACATCTCAGACTAAGATTGGGATGTCTCACTTTCCACTGAGTTATCTCATCTTAGAATCGAGATGTCTCACTCAGAACCAAGTCATCTCATCTCAGAACTGAGATGACACCTATGTAGATCAGGTTGATTTTTTGATTTTCTTTGCCAACTTGCTCCCATCTTTCCATGATCATTCTTCTTATATTTTCAAGACTTGGGAGTGCCACATCTAAACTCACAAGATAGAAGGTAGCTATCCTTTGGGCAGGCTTTGTTCAGATTAGTGAAGTCTATGCACATTCATCATTTTTTATTTACTTTTTTGACAAGGACTATGTTTGCAATCCAGTCTGGATAGGACACCTCTCAAATGAATTTTACTTTAAGCAATTTATCCACTCTTCTATAATTACTTTCTGGCACTCTGGTGCAAAACTTTATTTTTTCTACTTTACAGGTCGACGTGTATGATCCACGTTCAAACGATGAACCATCACGTTTATGATCCATGCTCAAACAATGAACCATCATGTTGGCATCAATTCCTGGCATGTCTATAGAAGCCCAAGCTAAAATATCTACATTTGTTTACAAGAAAGTGGTAGGTTGCTTTTTGGTTACCTCATCCAAATTCAAGCCAATCTGGACAATATGATCTTTATTTCCATCTTATAAGTAAATTATGACAAGATCATCAATGGATTCTCCATGCTCCATTAATTCATCTCTAGGATCCAGCCCTCCCACGGGATATATCTCAGACTATCTAGCCCCTTGTAGAGCAATTGTGTAGCAATGGCATGATAGGGCTTGGTCACCTCGGATCTCTTTGACCCCATATTCTATTGGAAATTTAACTTTTAAATGATAAGTGGACACCACATCTTGGAGTGCATTAAGTCTAGATCATCTAAGAATGGCATTATAGGTTGGGGAGCTTTAACCATCAAAAAATCGACTTGAGTTTGAGATTGCCTAGGAAACCACAATGCCAATGAAGCCTACCAATAGAAAATTTAGTGGCCCTAATCGGTTCTTAGGTATGAATATTTTAGAAAAAGTATCATAAAATAAGAAATCAACAAAACTTTCTTTATCAATCAAGACACGATGTACGTCATAGTTTGCAATATTTAAAAAAACTACAATTACACCATCATGTCGGAACTGAACCTTTTATGCATCTTCTTCAGTAAAAGTGATGGGCTCCTTGATTCTCCATCTTTTTGTCGGTTCTGCTGATCCATCAGCTCCCTCCTGTCGATGTCCTCTGGTTATCATATTGATAATTCTTAGTAGGGGTCGGTCTCCTTCTGATTCTTCCCTCTGAGATTGTTCTAGTTGTGAAAGTGCCCTTGGTTGATCTTCGTGCCTCTCAGGTTAATGGTGAATGAATTAGTCCAATCATCCCCATCGAATCAACCCCTCAATTTCATCCTGAAGCTGAATGCATTTTTTAGTAATATGACCGTGGTCATGATGGTATAGACAAAACTTGTTTGGATTGCACTGGCTAGGGTAAGACCACATCCTCTTCGATCTTGTCAGTTGCTCACTGATCTGCATCAAAACTTGAGCTTTTGGGGTATTTAGGGAAGCATAATTATTGAATCTTCTTGGAGAAAAACTTTGCCTATTTTTTTATCAAGACTTCTTGGTTGATGAACCTGAGGTGGCATTCGAGCTCATCTACATCTAAGCGGCATCCTAGAGTGCTACCGGCCTTCTCTCGACCTTTTAGGAGGGGGAGAGGAATTGTTGGATTCTTCCACCAAATGTTCCTTTATGGCATTGACATCCCATAATTTGAATGCTTCTTCAGCCCGAGCATAGCCCTCAGCTCAAGCTAACATGTCGATAAAGTTTTGGGGATATTTCTTCTTTAGTGAGAAGAGGAGATCATTCTTCTAAAGATCATCCTTCAGGATGGCCATTGCAATAAACTATTCTAAATTTTGGACCTCTAAAGCAGCAACATTAAAATAGTTGACATAGGCTTGAATGAATTATTCTTCATGCTGCTTGATGTTGATGAGAGAATCTGACCCTCGCTATTGATGCTAACTACTAATAAAGTGAGTCACAAACTCCCGGCTCAACTGATCAAAAGAGTGTATGGTACTCAATTTTAGGCTTGAGTACTAGTATCGTGCCACACCTTTTAGAGTTAATGAAAAAGCCCAACATAAAATTGGATCTGGTGCTCCATGAAGGAGCATCATCATCTGGAAGGAATCCAAATGATTGATTAGGTCTGAGATCCTATCATAATTCTCAAACTGAGGAAGCTTAAAGTTTAGCGGATTAGGCTTTTGCATAATTCAAGCAGTGAATAGAGGGTCAGTATAGAAATCATCCTTTCGAGCTATGATCGAATTATGGAGTTCTTCAATCTATCTATTCATTTCTTATAATTTTTAATTGAAATCATCATTTTGATCATGGATCTCAAAGCATGAGGGCTTCACAAAGGGCAGAGATTTTCTCGGAGTTGAATTATGTTTAGAGTAGGGACTTATTGATCTTTGCCTCCCCTTCATGGGGCTTTCTAGATGGCTTCCTCTGACTAGTCTTCCTAGATCTAGATTTCAACTTTTTGATGATGGCTTCACAGGGGGTGTTGGTGTTGGAACTTGTTGCATCGCCTGCATGATTTCTATGAGGCTTTTTACTTATTGTACCAACAAGTTGAATTGATTAGCATCCACTATTGCCATCGGCTAGGGAGGTGGAGGTGCAGGCATGTGTACCGAAAGAGGATGATTGATTGGTGCAGGATCTAATCGAGAGGTAGTAGTAACAGATCAGCAGGATGATGCTCTCTTAGATGGCATCATTGCTCAATTGGGTACTTCTTTAAGATTAAGGATTTAGAAGCCATTCCTTTAGTGCCAGTCCTATTGGTGAAGAAATCAAACCATCGTTGGAATTGCTGGAGTGGATGCATGAGATCTTGCTGGCGAGACCTATAAAATAAAGTCCTGATCGAAGGTGGATGGCTCTAACATGGATCCTCCGACAATCAAGTTAGAAATCTACTAACAAGAATGGAGTACTCAAAAGTTGGATGAGTTAGAGAAGAAGATATATCTAGAGAGTCCTATTTATAGATGGAGCTGTAATAGATTGATAATGACCATTGTAACTGATTACTAGTGGATCGTTTGGATGGTTCCAATTTTGTTATGAAGGATAAGTGGGCAATTATAGCCATTTGATAGTGGTCAGTTGTAATCTAGTTGTAGCGTGAATGGAGAATATTTACTCTTATTGTTATTGCTTGAAGGTTGGAAGCTATCGAGCTTGACAACCGACTTTGTAGATTATAATTATTCTATGGAATCTGAGGTTGGACAAATAGAGTTTGAGGTCAGTATCCTGAGCAAGACTTATGCTTTGGATTATAAGGTCGGGCGAACTTAAGAGTTGGATGAGTACTGAACTTCCAGGTCGGGACTATGTCAGAATTTTTTAAACTGATTTCAAGAAAGATTAACTAGAGGTTCAACTACATTCGAGATTAGATTCTGATAGGAACTATTATATAATTATTATCATCAAGTCTAAACTGAAGGTCAAAGTCAAGAAGCTTGGCGGACACCCGGGGTTGGACATCAATAAGGGATCAATACCATTTTAGGATAAACTATTACCTGACTTAGACTGAAGCTCGGAATTCACCAAACTTAGAGGTGAACCTTTCGATATCAATCAGAGCTCAAAAACTAGCTTAATTATATCTAGGGCTGGATGGCATTAATGGTTGGATGGTGCCTTTTGAGGGTCGGTGATAGCCAACTTATAAAGACTTTGGTGGGGATCACTCTTTCCCCCAATACTATTCATCATGATTTCTTAGTGATCTTTTAAAACATAATCTTAAGGGTTTAGTCAAAAATCATGAAGACAATTTATGCTGCAATCAACATAGATCTATATCCCCATATCCTTAGTATCTATCCTTCTACACTAATCCTATATTTGATTCTACATTTCTTAATTCATCCACTAATGCTTTGATACCATAATAATTTATGATGCCCTCAATCAAAGATCGTGAGTCTAGAGGTCATGGCAACCACCGCATATTTATAAAGAACTCTTCCACAAGCATACAAAGCATTTCAAAATAGATATCAATGCAACATAGTGATTTTAATTAAAAACACTAAAATCAAAGATTTAAATTATTAATCAAACCAACAATATCCAAATTTAAATGTCTACATCAAATAAGTTTCACAAAAATAATAAAATAGTTTTATAGGTTCAATGATATTGAGAGTATCAAATCTCGCCTCTAAAACTCTCTTCCCAAAAATAATGCCCACATTTGTATTTAATTATCTAAATTTGAAAAATAAAAGAGAGAGATAATGAACATGATAACCCAGTAAGTAATAAATATCTCAATAAAAAATTTTAGATATTGTCATAAGATATAATATTCAAAAATAATGTCATGAACAAACATGAGAACATATTTCATATTTATTTAAATAAATTCAATATTTTCAAATATTCATACAAATACATAATTATAAATTCGATTCGAATTCAAAACACATATAACTCATCAGTCTTTAACTATGATCAATGTTTAACCTCCATTGGTGTGGTCCACTGAGTGCCAATATTTAACCCCCATTGGTAGGATTCACTAAATACTAATATTTAACCTCCATTGGTAGGATCTACTGATTTGCCAATGTTTAACCTCCATTGGTGAGGTTTATTGAGTATGAATATTTAACTTCAATTGGCAATCTACTGATTTACCAACGTTTAATCTTCATTGATGGGATCCACTAAAATATAGTTAGGTTGAGAGTATAAATCTGATCCATATCCAAATATTTGTGCAATATAACAGATATTCCATTCAATCATATGCATATTCCATAATAAATCAATAATCCATCATATTTCAAAATCTCAAATTTTCAAACTACTTTGACTTCAAAATTTAATTTCATAAATCATGTATAATTTAAAGATTAATTATTTATTTTCAAAATAAATTATAAAATATTTTGAAAAGATAGTCATTACTTATCCCTATAGAATATTGAACGAACTGGTTCAATTAATTATGAGAGCATCCTTTAGAACTTATTATTCAAAATATATTCTTCAATCAATCAATCTTATGCCACAACTAACAAAAATCCTAAATTCCAATACCCTCAAGGTTTGCAAAGTGGTGGCATCCAACATTTCGATCGATCCCATCAGAATAATTTATTTGATCATGATTAGAATAGGAAGCAGATGGTTCAACATAAATCAAGAATGATCAAATCTACTAGTTCCTAACAAAAGTCAAAGTAAAGGTCAGAACATTGATTGATAGGTAAAGATTAATTTGATAAAGTAGCTTTGTTAGATCAAGATCACTTAAAATATAATAATTTGATAGAAATCAATAAGAATCAGATTATGTGATACTCAATAAAGGTTTGGATGGCGTGGACATGTTGCCCGACTAATAGAGCAGTTCAAAAAAAGATAGTTTATTACTTACCTCTATAGAATATTGAACAAATTGATTCAATCAATTAGGTGTTAGATGTGTGCCCTAGAAGTCAGATTGGCTGTTACTTGTAATACACTTCTAAGGATAATTTTATAATTTTGACTATAAATTAATAAATAAATTATTTTTCTATCATAGTCTGTATTTAAAAGTATCTATGATACATCCTTTGAGTTAATGATAATGAAAATTTAGATTTTTAAGAGTTAAAAATTTAAGACATGAATTTTCATAATTAACTCATAAACTACTTCCAACTGTAGAATCATCATGAGGATGGTGATCGATCCAGAATGTTAATGTACGATCGCTGTCTTAGGATAGATGTATCTTGAGTCTATGGTATGGAGACACTGGAGCAAGAGTACAGATACTTGTTAGAGAATGAGGGCACTAAACATGACCATCTCGAGTAGTCATAAGAAAGTCTACCTTCTCATCGATGACTGATTCGATGCTGCAGTGGTGTGTATGGTTTTTTGACTTGACATGCATCGGTAGTTCACCTTGAGGATGTTATAGTTTGACTATACCATAACTCGATCTTCTAGCCATTCAGAATTTTGAGGTGTATGTTGGTTATAGCATATTCATTGTAGGAATTGGATTGCACCAAGAAGGAGATCTATCTACCTTGGTAGATGAGGAGTAGCCCTATGATAATCATGAGATTGAGTTTTTAAGCCCATGGCCATGGCAGAGTGAAGATGATAGAAAGAGTTTCTATTGAAATTTTATATTGGACTCGAATCGAATGATTAATTCATATGACGGATATTGGGTTTGACGAGTTTACCTTAACCCTAATCTTGTTGGGGCTTAAGATAGAAGAACCTAATCGCATAGGTAACTACACCAAGAGGTTTATTTTTAGTTTTGATGGATTGCCACTATATATTGCTAGATATCATTGGTGGATTTTGAGAGTAATTAGAATGATTTTGATGATCAATCATTCTAATTGTATGAATAAGAAAAGTTCTGGTCCATCGAAAGGTGTTCCGATGATGTCAATGATGGAGATCGCGACATATCTCATTATCATATAGAATTGAACCTAACTGGATCACACAAACAAAGGTTTGGGTTTGGATGTCATCAATTGAGCTAACCTAGTTTCATTGATTTAGATTAGATTCAATCAAGTTCAAGGTAATCATGTTAACACACGATTGAGCCTGACTTTTTTCTTCTATAATCTTTCTGATTCATCACAATTGAGTCAAATTTGATTTAAATTATTTTTATATTTTGAATGAGTTTATTTTTATCTGATTGGAATAAGTTTAGATTAGATTAATTATAGAAATTAAATCTTTTCATAGTCAAATTGGACTAAGGTTAAAAGTTGACCTGTTTAAGAGAATTAAGGGTCACCTGATTAGATGCTTCCAAAAATTTTTTTAAAAATTATTTTAATTTAATTTTTAGATATGTGATAGAGAATAAATTATGCATTGGATCACCAAATTTTGTAATTTTTGGAGATGCCTAGACTAAGTTATGATAGAGTTTGATTTGGATCAAAATCTTGAGGGAAGAGTCCTAGGCGCAATGGACTCTTCCTTATCTACTCATGCTGATACCTTTTTGAATCAATTTTAATGACAAAACTAGATGGAATCTGGTGGTTTTTCATGGATAATAATTTATAGAGTCTCTTTGATTAAATAATAGGTGATTTGGTCAAAGAAGGACTCTAGATGGCATTGGGTTTAAGAAACCTTTCTCATGCCATTGTGAAGAGTCACATAAAATATTTTTCCATGCCCAAAAAGAGCCAGATCTCTAATATCCCATGCCCCTCTATCCTCTCTCTCCCTCTCTTCTACATGCCTAAAAAGTTAGGCACAAATCTAAGTTGAAGATCTAAGGTTTTTGGCATAAGATTCAGGATCTACGCGATGGTGTTCGTGAGATGGACACGCTACCTTCAAAAATTTTTTGAAGGAATTTCAAATCAGATTTAGATCTAATCTTTGAAGAAGAGATTTGCAAGAAGAAGACATTCAGATTCTGCTTGAGTGGATACTGGTAGAGGCCAGGCGCGTGCATGGCTCCTTTCAGAACCTCAGGATAGATCAGGATCATCGTAGGATAATTTGATTACCCAAAATAAGATATGAAATTAAATTAGATTTAATTTTATTTAAATCTTAATATTAGATCTTAAAGGATCAGATTCAAAATATCTCAAATCTAATTATGATCTTAGATGAATAAGTTTTAAATATTTCTTTAGATCTAATCAGATCTGCACAATCCTATGGTGGAAAATATGGTTTTTCCTTCAACTGGTATCAGAGCCAGGTTAGCAGTTCTTCAAATTTATCTTAAATATGATTTTATTTTTATTTATAATTTAATATTAAAAAATTTTAAATATCACATTAAATATAATTAGATCTAAAATTAAATAATTTAGATCTAATATGTATGAGATGCATGACTAGACTATAGAATAGTTTTATGTGTAATCTAGTATGATCATGTATTTATTTTAATTAAATATAATTTTAGATCTATTTAATTTTTATTTTTTTAATATTATAATTATTATAATTAGATCTAAAAATAAAAAATAAAATTTTTAATTTTTGATTTATTCATATGAGATATGAAAGATGCATGCTTAGACTAGTCATAGAATAGTTCTACAATATGTCTAGAATAGTTTTATTTTTGATATAATCAAATTTAAAATTTTACTTTTTAGATTTAATATGTGATATTTTAGATATGAAAGTATGCATATTGATGATACATGAGATGTATGCAAGATATATATTAGTTAGATCTTTTTATATATGATATATGATCTAACTAGTTTTGTAGTAAGAAATTATATTTCTGATTAAGGTGTTTCCCATGGCCGTCTAGTCATAAGAACAAAGTAGAATTTAAAGGCCCTCTTCTCTCATTTGATGGGGTGTTCTTATAGAGTATAGGGGTGTTGCGTGTTCATCCTTAATCAAAAATCATAACTTATTTTTCTGCAAAATCCTAGGATTTTTATTACATATTTTATTCATGAATCCAAAATTTAATTAAAAATTAAGATTATAAAATTAATTAGATTAAAAATTATGAATTCTTAGATCTAAAATATATTCATAAAATTAGATTCAGACTTGAGTAGCTCAATTAGGTCTAGTGGTTGATCAAATCGAATCAAAAGTTAGTTAGGTAGGATCAAAGAAAGCTTAGATTTGACCAGCCTAATAGGATTAAGTCTGGATCAAGATTGAATTAAATTGAGATATGACTCGATCAAGTCAAGACCTAATTTGGCTCCATGGTTTGAGCCTGGATTGTAGGCTAACCTAATTAATTTTAATTTGATAATTTAGTATCTAAGATATGTCTAGTAGATACGACTGACTGATTTTTAATTAGGAGCTACTCGATCTGAATGCATTCTTGTCGAGTTAATGGCATATCCCTTCCATCGATCTTACTTACCTGGCCATTTATGTCGATCCAGTTCTGATTTTAGGTGGCTAACAATTCGAGCCAACCCATGCCACTAAGTTAGTCATAATTATTATGACTAAGGCAAATCAAGTTTAAAAAGATCTAAATTAAATCTTCCTAAGAAAATATTAAGTCTAAGGTCTTCCACCATTATAGATGTATGGATCCTTCCTAAGGTTGATTATTCTCGACTGGATATAGTGATTCATTTACATCGAAAAGATGCGGTCATGTCTATTAGGCATTGGATGCTATAGGTTGGAGGATGGGTTGGACTTAATATTCTGGATACGGTGAGGGATCCAATCAAAAATTCAATTCATACAAATGGTGGGTCTGATTTAACTAAGAAGTAGAGCAATATTTTGGGCATGGTGAGCTTCATGAATTAGAGATCAAGTTTTGGGTGCACCATGATTAGAGAATCATTGGATAAGAGTCATCCACTCATCAGTTGATGCATCATCAATAACTATTAGGTGAGGTGATGAGCTAATTGATGGGACCGCACCACCCACTAGAAATAAATGATCGTAGAGATTTTTGCATCTCTGCCAAAGGAGTGTAGAGATTTGAGTAAATAGTGAAAGCCTAATTTATTTAAAAATGAAATCTCTAAATAAATTGGTTAAGTCTAATTATAAAATCTAACTAGAAACTTTGACTCTCTACAGGAAGATGTCTGCGTTCAATCCACTAGCTCGTATCATGAACACTCATAAATTGATCAGATCCAACTATAAGGATTGGCTCCAAAATTTTAAAATTATTTTGAATTTTGAGAAGTTGACTCATGTATTAGAACAGAATCCTCCCATCTTACCAACCCATTCATCCGCTGATCAGAGAGCGTCTCTCGAGAAGTGGATGGATGAAGATAACAAAATCAGATATTACATCTTGGACTCGATGTTTGATGAGCTCCAATGCCAACATTAAGACATTAAGACTAGCCACCAAATGTTGGCTCACCTACAAGAGTTATTTGCTGAACAGAGTCGTGCAGCCAAATATCAAGTTACTAAAAGACTGTTTAAGGCTCAAATGCATGATGGATAGTCGATTCAAGATCATTGTTTGATGATGATCAAGGACTTAGAAGAGCTTAAGAAGCTCAGTGTCAAGTTAGATCAAGATTTGCAGACTGATATAATTTTGCAGTCCTCGACTGATGCATATGGGTAGTTCATCATGAACTACCATATGCAAAAACTTCAGAATACCTCAGTTGAGCTCATGAATATGCTGGTTACTGCTGAGCTTTCTATGAAAGGTTCTAAAGACTCAGTACTTACTGTGGAGCAGACTTCTTCCAAGAAAAAGTCTTTTGGAAAGAAGAAGAAATCTGTGAAGAAGCAGAAGATGGATGGTGGAAAGAAGAAGAAGACAGAGCTGAAGAAGAAAGCTGTAGATAAAGAAAAATATTTTTATTACAATACTGATGGCCATTAGAAGCGGGACTGCCCCCTTTACCTGGCCAGCTTAAAGGACAAGTAGGAAGAAGGACCATCTGAAAGAATGCTCGACATTGAGTCTATCAAGCAAAATGCGAATGCCATAGAATCAAAATGATCTAAAGATAGTGTTAATGAAAGGTACCTGTGGCATCTTAGGCTAGGTTATATAGCTGAAGACAGAATTAATAAATTGGAGAAATATGAACTAACAAGTCTATTGACTTTCAAGTCATATCCGATTTGTGAATTATGTCTTCATGGCAAAATGACCAAGCTCCCTTTTGTAGGACATAGGGAAAGGGCCACAGACCTACTTGCCCTAGTACATACTAATATATACGGTCAATTTGATGTGCCAGTCAGAGGCAATTACATCTACTTCATCATCTTTATCGATGATTTATCTTAATACGGATATGTGTATTTAATGTGACACAAATTTGAAGCTTTTGAAAAGTTTAAAAAATTTAGACTTAAAGTAGAAAAATAAACAGAAAAATTCATTAAGGTTCTTCAATCAGATTGAGGAGATGAATATCTTAGTCGAAAATTTCTAGACTATCTTAAGGATAATGGTATAATCTCTCAATGAACTCCATCTAAAATGCCTCAACTCAATAAGATTTTAGAATGAAAAAACTAGACCCTATTAGATATGGTCCAATCCATGATGAGTTTCATGGATCTTTCTATATTTCTTTAGGGATATAGTTTGCTGACCGCTATATATCTACTGAATAGGATTCCATCTAAAACTATTCCAACCATATCGTATGAAATATGGCATGATAAGAAATCAAGTCTGAGTCATCTCAGAATTTGGGATTGTCTGGCCCATGTCAAGAGACAACAGATAAATAAATTAGAGTCTAGATCCTTTAGAGCTCGATTTATTGGATATTCTAAAGAGTCATTAAGATATTTTTTCTATCTTCTAAAAGATCATAATGTGATTATGAGTTGATAGACCATCTTTCTTAAAAAATAATTTATTCAAGATGGTGGCATTGGAAGATAGATTAGGCTCTAGGAGAAAGTCTCCCAAGAGCCACGAGCCAAGGAACCTATGGAACCCAATCAGATTGAGCCAGTCCAATCACTATCTAATTCACCTCGTAGATAAGAAATGATTTTTCGTCCTCCTGAAAGATACTTATGTACTATTTTAGAGGACGTAGAGAAAATATTCCTCACAAAAAAAGGGGTTCATGATGATGATCCCAAAACCTATGACGAGACGATATCAGATATCGACTCTAAGAAATGGTTAGAGGTAATGAAGTCAGAGATTGACTTAATGCGCTTGAACCAAGTCTGAACCTTGGTAGATCCACCTGAAGGTATAGTACCTATTGGGTGTAAATAAATCTTCAAGAGAAAGATAGGTGCCTATGGGAATATAAAGACATTCAAAGCAAGGCTTATAGCGAAAGGATATAGTCAGCACAAAGACATTGACTATCAGAATATTTTTTCGTCAGTAGCCATGCTCAAATCTATCAACGCATTGCTTGCTATTGTAGCCTATTTTAATTATAAAATATGGTAGATGAATGTGAAAATGATGTTCTTAAATGAATATTTTAAGAAAGATATCTATATGAAACAGTCGCTGGGTTTCACATCTAGTGATACCGATCACAAGGTCTGCAAGCTGCAAAGATCCATATATATAGACTTAAACAAGCATTTCGGAGCTAGAATGCTTATTTCAATGATGTGATCAAATCGATTGGATTCATCAAGAATGAGGAGAAGCCCTGTATTTTCAAAATATGTGGATGACATCCTTCTAATTGGGAATGATATTCTCATATTGACCATAGTTAAAATATGGTTGTCTAAAAAATTTTCCATAAAAGATCTAGGAGAGGTATCCTTTATTCTAGAAATTAAAGTCTATAGAAATAGACCAAATAGGATGCTGGATCTCTCATAGAATATGTACATAGAGAATGTGCTAAAGAGGTTTAACATAAAAAACTTCAAGAGAGGTTTAGTATCCTTCAAACATGGCATTCATCTCTCCAAGAAGATATATCCTAACACACCTAAGGAGATTGAATGCATGAGCAAGATCCCTCATGCTTCGACAATAGGAAGCCTCATGTATAACATGCTATGTACATGACCTGATATTGCCTATGCTGTGAGTGTCACGAGCATGTATCAGTCAAATCCAGGTGAAGAGCATTGGACTTCTGTGAAATGCATCCTTAAATACTTGAGAAGGACTAAGGATATATTTCTAGTCTTTGGTAATGGAGAACTCTAGGTCCAGAGATATACAGACTTAGATTTTATGTCTGATATAAATGATCGAAAGTCGACATCTAAAAGTTTATTTATTTGTAATGATAGAGCTTTCAATTGGAAGAGTTTCAAGCAGACGATGATAGCAGATTCCATCATGGAAGCAGAGTACATCGTTGCGTCGGAGGCTGCAAAGAAGGCATTCTGGTATAAAAAGTTTGCCGCAGAGCTCAGAATGATGCCATCATATGCCATCCTTCTATACTACGACAACAATGATCCCATAGCCCTAGCTAAGGAGTTGAGATTTCATCAAAAATCCAAGCATATTGAGCAGCGATACCATCTCATCCATAATTACCTCGAGAAGGGATACATCAAGGTCAAGAGAGTCGACACTATAGATAATGTGGCTGACCCGTTGATAAAGCCATTAAGCCAATAGAAGATCGAACCCATCTTGAGAAGATGAGACTTAAATTTATAGCTAATTAGCTTTAGATCAAGTGGAAGTTTGTTAGATGTGTGTCCTAAAAGTTAGATTGACTATCACTTATAATACACTTTTAAGAATAATTTTATAATTTTGACTATAAATTAATAAATAGATTATTTTTCTATCATAGTGTGTATTTAAAAGTATTTGTGATATATTCTTTGAGTTAATGGTAATGATAATTCATATTTTTAAGAGTTAAAAATTTAAGATAAATTTTCATAATTAACTTATAAACTACTTCCGACTGTAGGATCATCACGAGAATGGTGATCGATCCAGAAGATTAGTGTACGATCATTTTCTTAAGATAGATGTGTCTTGAGTCTACGATGTGAAGACATTGGAGTAAAAGTATAGGTACTTGTTAGAAAACGAGGGCACTAAGCGTGACCACCTTGAGTAGTCATAAGAAAGTCTACCTTTTCATCGATGACTGACTCAATGCTGTAGTGGTGTGTATGGTTCTTTGACTTGAGGTGCATCAGTAATTCATCTTAAGGGTGTTATAGTTTGACTACACCATAACTCAGTCTCCTAGCAATTTAGAATTCTGAGGTGTATATTGGCTATAGCAGTTCATTATAGGAATTAGATTGCACCAATAAGGAGATCTATCTACCTCCGTAGATGAAGAGTATCTCTATGATAATCATGAGATTGAGTCCTTAAGTCTGTGGCTATAGCAGAGTAAAGATGATAGAAAGAGTTTCTATTAGGATTTCACATTGAACTCGAATCAAATGATTAATTCATATAATGAACATTGGGTTTGACAAGTTCACCTTAACCCTAATCCTATCGAGGCTCAAGATAGAAGAATGCAATCACACAGGTAACCGCACCGAGAGAATTATTTTTAGTTCTAATGAGTTGCTACCATATACTGCTAGGTGTCACTAGTGGATTTGGGAGCAATTAGAATAATTTTGATGATCAATCATTCTAATTGTATGAATTAGAAAAGTTCTGATCCATCAAAAGATGTTTCAATGATGTCAATGATGGAGATCACGATACGTCTCATTATCATATAGAATTAAATCTAACTAGATCATACAATAAGAATTTAGATCTGGATATCATCAATTAAGCTAACCTAGTTTGATTGATTTGGATTATATTCAATCAGGTTCAAGGTAATCGTGCTAGCACACGATTGAGCCTGACTTTTTTAATCTATAATCTTTCTAATTTATCATAATTGAGTTAAATTTAATTTGACTCATTTTTATATTTTAAATAAATTTATTTTTATCTGACTGAAATAAGTTCAGATTAGATTAATTATAGAAATTAAATCCATTCATAGTCAAATTGGACTAGGGTCAAAAGTTGACCTATTTGTGAGAATTGAGGGTCACCTGATTAGGTACTTTTAGAAAATTTTTTAAAAATTATTTTAGTCTAATTTTTGGTTATGTGATAGAGCACGTATTATACATTGGGTGTACCAAATTTCATGATTTTTGGAGGTGCCTAGATTAAGTTATGATAGAGTTTGATTTGGATCAAACTCTTGAACGAAGAGTCCTAGGTGCAATGGACTCTTCCTTATCTACTCATGCTGATACCTTTTTGAATCAATTTTGGCAACAAAACTAGATGGAATCTGGTGGTTTTTCGTGGAGAATAATTTCTAGATTTTCTTTGATCAAATAACAAGTGATTTGGTCAAAGAAGGATTCTAGATGGCATTGGGTTTGAGAAACCTTCCTCACACCATTGTGAAGAGTCACACAAAATATTTTTTCATGCCCAAAAGGAGCTAGATCTTTGATATCCCATGCCCCTCTATCCTCTCTCTCCTCTCTTCTACATACTTAAAAAGTTAGGCACAAATCTGAGTTGAAGATCTAAAGTTTTTGGCATAAGATTCAGGATTTATGCGACAGTGTTTGTGAGACGGACATGCTGCCTTTAGAAATTTTTTGAAGGACTTTCAGGTTGGATTCAGATTTGATCTTTGAAGGAGAGATTCGCGATGAGAAGATGTTCAGATCTTGCTCGAGTGGATATCGGTAGAGGTCAGATGCATGCGTGGCTCCTTCTAGAATCTTAGGACAGATCAGGATCAGCGCAGGATAATCTGATTATCCAAAATAAGGTATAAAATTAAATTAAATTTTATTTTATTTTAATCTTAATATCAGATCTTAAAGGATCAGATCTGAGATGTCTCGGATCTGATTATGATCTTAGAAGAAAAATTTTTGAAATATTTTTTTAAATCTGATCAGATCTGCACGATCCCATGGTGGAAAATAGGATTTTTCCTTCATTAGGAGAGCATCCTTCAGAATCTATTATTTTAAATATATTCTTCAATTAGTCTTAAGCTATAACTAACAAAAATCTTAAATTCTAATACCCTCATAAGGTTTGTAAAGCGGTGGCATCTAGCATTTTGATCAGTCTCACCAGAATAATTTGTCTGGTCATGATTAAAATAGAAAGCAGATGGTCTAACAAAGATTAAGGGTGATTAAATCTATTGTGCCCAACAAAAGTTAAAATGGAGGTTGGTACACTGATTGACTATCAAAAATCAATTTGATGAAGTAGCTTCATCTGATCAGAATCACTTAAAATATAATTTGATAGAAATCAATAAGGATCAAATCATGTAATACTCAATAAAGGCTCAAATAGCATGAGCATGTTGTCTGACTAATAGAGTGGTTCAAAACTCCTTACTAGAATTAATTTGGATTCAAAGCAATATGTTAGATTCACTGATTCATAAATCACATAGAAAGAGAATATTAGAAGAGAGAGAAATTAATAAGATGGAATACGATCAGTCAAATAATACTGTCTGATATTTCGATCGATCTAATCAAGATGATTTAATCAATTCATAGTTTAATTAGTATATAGATGGTTCAATAAAAATCATAGATAATCAAATCTTATGAGATTCAAGTCTAGTCAAAGTGAGTGCTGACATATTATCCGATGACCATAGATTGAGATTTTCTTAGCTGAGATCAGATCAAAATTATTAAAAGAAATATTTTGCTGGATCAATCATAGAGAGAAATTCATAAAGAGAGAAAAATGACCATGATCTAAAAAGAGAAAACTTCATAGAGAGAGAGAGAGATAATATTATAGAGAGAAAGTGAAACTTCTAGAGAGAAAAATATAGGATTTAACTTAGAGTAGAGAGAGGAGAAAGAGAATTTCTTTCTCTCTCCACTTTTCTTTCTTTTATTTTTTCTTCTTTCTCTTCTTTTTCTTCCTTTTTTTCTTCTTTTTCTTCATGGAACAAAGGATCTGCATCCTCTTTCTTCTTCCTCTCTTTGGAATGGAATAGGGGAATCCTTCTCCTTTTTTTTGACACAAGGGAAGCTTTCCTTCCAGCCAGCAATACTTGTGATCGGAGGAGAAGGCCACGACAGCAATAGCTGGCTTCGTTCAGCGACCAGTGACAGCAGCTGATGATGAAAAACCAAAGAGGAAACCTAAAAAATAGGGAAAATCGGAAATCCTCGATTTCAAGAGATTTCTGGCAGAAAATCGGGAAAAATTCAAGCTTTAAATCCATAGAAAATTGAGGGGGAAGATGTTTAGAGAGTTTTACCTGATCTTTTGATGCAAATTAGTTTGATTTCTGACAGCAAAATCAAAACTAAGTTGTCGACAACCAAGAGGAAAATAAGAAAAAATAGCAGCAAGCTTTGGTGATTTTCTAGAGAGATCGAATCAAGAGGGTTAAGGTCTTTAAATAGACCTTAAGGAAAAGAATTAGAGTTTGATTTGAATAAGATTTTTAAGAGGATTAGGGACTTTTAATCCGAGAAGAACTCCTTTGGGCGCATGCTGGATAATTTTCAATTTTTTAAAAAAATTTGGGATCTACTTTAAGATCTGTGTTATGAAATTATGGTATCACATTGTAGCTTAGGCTAGTCAAGATTGGTCAAAGGTTGATAATTTTATCTCAAATAGCAAATTATTTTTTAGCATACCTCTTAATGCATCGGACTAAGCCACCAACTATGTTTTGCATGCTGTACACAGGATAGGTGGTTCATGAAGGGCTTTATTGCCCATTGTACCTTTAGCGGTTCAGTTAGGGTATGCAAAGGGGTACACCAAATTTTTTTTTTACTTGGTGCATGTGGAATGCATATAGGTCAGGAAGCACTTGGGAGACTATGTATCGTTAGAATAGGAAAGAGGTGGAGGGTACATATTCCCTTATGCTTCATTATTGTTGATGTGTGGGTTGGATTCATAGGTTAACGGAGGAAAGAAGAAAATTGCTGGCCAATAGCTAAATATTAGCTATTAAATTCATTCTGCTTTACTTAACAATCAATTATAAAGATTTCTTTTACATGTATACCTTTTCAATCATTAAAATTTATATAAATATATTTGTAAAATTATTATTTATATATATAATTTTATAATTTTTTTATTTTACATATCTATTCATAAAAGTATATTAGTTAGTTTAATTTTAAATCATTAATTTTTTAATGATATTAGATGATGTGCATATACATACATAAAAAAAAAAAATGTAAAATAAATATTTTATAAAAATATAGATATAAATATTAATTTTAAAAAATATTTATAAAAATTTAAATATTTAAAGGAATATACATATAAAAGAATTTTAATTATAAATATATTGATAAATTTTTCCTTACGGACCATGATTGGAAGTTCTCTATTTTGGTTTGAAACTTATTTCACAGGTTATTAGCCTCTCAACTTTAGAATTACAAGTCAGATGGTTAGCTCCGCGACCAGCGAAGAATGTTGTACCCGAATTAGTTTAGGATAGAGGTGGAAATCTGGTGGGTTGGGTTAGGGTAGAGATACAACATATCCAACGCAAGACAGGGCTTGACCCAAGCTTGATATTCGTAACCTAGGTTCAAGTCGGATCAGGTCTAGGTGCATGTCCGAGCCAGATCCAAAACCCATTCGGGTCGGATCCGGGTAAATGTGCAGTTACCCACCACCCTTATCCCCTCCAGTTCTCACGGGGCCCCCGCATCCGGATGCTTCTTCGTGTCTCCTCCTAAAGAACCACCGGCGACACTTGCCTAAAATCCCGACCACGACCTTCTCTTTCTGAACCTAAAACCCTGGGTAGCCTCCAACGTCTCTCCCTCCACTCCGCGACTGCGGCGAAAAAGAGATAACAGAGGTAGAGTGAACGCGAGAAGGAAAAAGAGGAGCAAATGCTTGGGGCTTCGAGGCGATCCGTCTCCGCCGTCGGGCGCGCCAGTAGCGCGCGACGGCGAGCGTTGGCTCCCACCGCCTCCACCTCCTCGTCTTGTCCCAACTCGGTATACAAAGGATTCCGAACTCCTTCAATCCAAGAATTTATGATTTATCTGTCTTTTTTCTCTAACCATGTTTCTTTCTTTTTTTTGTTTTTCCTTTTCTGCTTTTGTATTTGCTTTGATAAGTTTGAGTTGATTTGTTGAATTGATGGAGTATTTTTATATGCTGGTGTTGGATATGAGTGGTTTTGTCGTTGAACGAGGTTATGTATTTGGTTATTTTCATTTTGCATTGGTTTCTCCCTTGTTAAATTGAATTGGTTTAGTATTGTTTGCTATAGTTTGAGGGCTGAGTTGACTTTCATTATCGTGATGATAAAGGTTTTCATTTATTTTAGCTGGAATTTTGAAGCTTTTCTGTCGAGTAATTAAGTAAATAAAAATTCAAATTTGGATTCTTATACTGTATTCATTTTTATAAATATGTATAGGAAATGGAAATGGAATTCAATAAATGTTTATATTTTATACTTTCTTTTGTCTAGAGCTGAAACCAGACTTGATATGAACTGCATACCAATATCTCCATATTCATTTCTTTTTTTTTTTGTGAATAATACAGATATTAGTTGAATACAAAAATTCATATCCATATATATTTTAAAAGGATATGGGTACAAATTGGATCATGGAAGTATGAATATAAATACTGGTATAACTTGGATAATTAAACTTTATGACTATAGAATTAAATATATTACCAAGTGGAAGGTAAATCAAGTTAATAGCATGTTGTTATGGTCACTTATTCAGCTTAAAAGTTCACGAGTGCTATATAAAATTAAAAGGATCGCAAATAGAATTAGATATCTGGATATAAATCGGATAGTTGTCTATACATACATACGTACGTACATGCATATGTACGTATATACGTACGTACGTACATACATATATACATATATGTTCACTCATCTCTCCAATTGCCAGTTCAGAACAAAATGCCAGTTCAAGAATCACTCCATCAACATCTCCTCAGAACATGCTTCGATTGGTTCATGTCCATATTCTCTCATTCCATTAATAGCATCAGGATTTTTACCAATACACAGGCAAAGACGTATTGGATGTACCAAATTAACACAGCATCCTCATCATCAAGCACTAATAACAGCAAATTGCAAGTCATCTTCATCATCATCTTCAAATAGAAGAACTTAGCCAGATGACTTATAGGGTATCCACCAATAGCTTATAGGGTATACACCAGTAGCCAGCCCGTGAAGCAACTGCCAACGGTCTAAAAGACAGCATCTATCAAACGCCTGTGAAGCAGCTACCAATAGTCCAAAAGATAGCATCTATCAAACTTTGTGTCAAAGAAAAGTGTCAAAAGCATCTACCTAGCTTTATGTCAAATCCACCGAAAGCATGTGCCAATAGCATCCATCAGGCTACTAATCAACTTAATCAAAATCATCTACCCAACAAGCATCCACCTAGCTTTATCTTAAATCCACTGAAAGCAATCACTTTGTATTAACTTTATGTCAACCAAAGTAGGAAGACCATCTTATGAAGCGGACCTAAATCACTCTAGAGTCTAGAGTCTAGGTTTTCTTCTATAAAAGGCCATCCAGAGAACTCAAAAGGGCACATTTCAAAATGGAGTCCATCTTGAAGGCAAAACTCTGCTCTCCCTAACCTTCCCAAAAACCCCAAAACTTGTGCCCACTATCTTTCATTCTAATATCTTCAATCCTTGTAATCTCAAACATGTGGCTGTCAGATATATGTGCCCTAGAAGCCAGAATTGGCTGATACTTGTAATACACTTTGTTGGGATAAACCCCGCTCCTGTCGAAATCAAGTTTGGTGCCCAGCCTGATACGGCTAGTAGCCACGGAAGAACTTCGGCGGATGGGTCTTGGCCGAACTATTACAGTCGACCGAACTGATAAGCGGCCGAGCCCCTTCGGACTCTCAGCAGCCGAACTCCTCAAGCGGCCATCCCTTCAGCCTGCTGAACTCCGCAGCAGTAATCCCTCAACCGAATTTCTCAGCTTACTCCTCGGTCGAACTTCTTCGGAAGTCAGACTCCTCCCAGACACCCCCTTCAGCCAGTCGAACTTCTTAGCGGCCGAGCTCCTGCGGACTCCTCCAGCAGTCGAACTTCTCAATGGCCGAACTTCCATAAAAGCTGAACTTCTTATGACGGATTCCTGCAGGCGATCCCACTACTAAACGGTTACACGATAATAACGATCGGCATTTATCAAGTCAATAACGATTGGCATTTATCAGGATAGTTACGACAATCATTAATCAAGGCAGTTACAACAAGCTCCCTCTATAAAAAGGATCCTCCAGATACGCTTACGCCAGGTTCTAAAAACCCTTCTCTCCTTCTCTAAACTCTACCGAACTCCACACTGAGCACTCCATTCCTATTGACTGGAGCTGACTTGATCGTCGGAGGGTCCTGTCGGAGCCACCCCCACTGGCTCCGGACGGGACTTTGTTTTGCAGGTCCCCGACGGTGACCTCATCGGCCTCCACTCCAATGGATTCCGGCGACGACCAGATTCTGCGTCAACAGATTGGCGCTAGAGGAAGGGCGAACCTCCGAGGTTTTCTTGTTCTTAAAGGAGTGCTCGGCGATAATTTCTCTCTCCGGAGATCCCTCTTCTTCCTCATCAGAGTTCTTTTCCGAAGAGAAAATGCCTCCTAGGAGAGCCTCGACTCGGTGATCGGCGGCCTCCGTATCCCGATCCCGTCCAGATCCGTCTGTTCCTGCTTCGGCCCCGGCCGCTCAGGTTCCACCTGCACCCGCGGTGGATGTGAAGCAGTTCGACAGGTCCGTAGCCTCGTGAAGGCAATGCAGGTCTTACAGTAGCCCCTGGTGGCGACTCCACCAGGAAACCCACCATCGGAATGTCGGAAATCGGCCCCAAGAAAGTACCAGGGCCAACGTACCCATCGCCCCTGAGAAGGAGAAACAGAGAGCCGAGGATCCGTGTTCGGATCATGATTCTCTTCTGGGGGAGACCTTCCCCATTTGTAGTCGGAAGCATCCCAAGATCTGCAACCGAGACGACGCCCTCGATCACAAACTGCGGGAGATGGACTGGTGGATTGAAGAGTTCGGCCACGTTGCCCTGGTTCATCATGCCGACGTCCGCGCAGATCCCCCTTTCTCCCTCCAAATAATGTAAGAGCCTGTCCCGCCGAACTTCAAGCTCCCTCAACTTGAAAGCTACGATGGAACCTCTGATCCGATTGATCATCTGAAGGCCTTCCGGACCATGATGCTGCTTCACGGCGCTTCAGACGCCATGCTGTGCCGAGCCTTTCCATCTACTTTAAAGGGAGCAGCGAGGAACTGGTACTCGGCATTGAAGCCAATTACGATCTTCTCTTTTGACCAGATGAGCAGTCAGTTCGCGGCCCACTTCATCAGCAGCCGACGATCGAGCCGAGGTTCGGATTTTCTGATGAACGTCAAGCAGAAGCAAGAAAAATCCATCTGGGCTTACGTCATTTGGTTTAACGCCACGGCATTGAAAGTTCGGGACTTGGACCAGTCTGTTGCGATGGCCGCACTCAAGGGCGGCCTTCAGAAAAATAACTTGCTATTCTTCCTGGAGAAAAGGTATCCCAGGGACTTCGTCGATCTGCTGGCTCAGGCCGAGAGATATGTTCGTGTGGAAGAAGCCTTCAAGTTGAAGGACGAAGAAGCCTTAAGGGAGCGGCTGGCAGGCAATGGAGAGCTGAATGAAGTTCGACCGCGCCCACGGACTCCTTCCAATAGCAGGCGGGTTCGAACTCCTCGAGCTCACAGAGAAGCGCAAAGAAGCCCTCCTCCCAAAAGATTCCGTGACTACGCCCCCCTCAATGCTCCTCGAACTCAGATCCTCACCGAAGTTAAGAACCAACTGCCAAGATCAGAAGGGTTACGGTCTTCCTCAAACAAGCATGACCGAAGCAAGTACTGCCTCTACCATCGCGACCACGGTCACGACATTGAGGAGTGCATTCAGCTTCGAGACGAAATCGAGGAGCTCATTAGAAAGGGGCGGCTGGGTAAATTTATTCGACGCCAGCCTGAAGATCGGCGAAGGGCGCTGCCGTAACAAGAAACGATAAGGTCGGCCGCCTCACGACGTCGTTAATGTTACCCCAGGTCCCAGCGTCGAAGCCAAGAGAAGCATGCTCCAAAGTGAGGAGTCCAGCATGAGATAGAAAAGGTCGTCCGCATGAAGAAGCGCGGAGGAACAACGCTACCATGATCTTGAGTCACAAAGAATTCGGGAATATATTGCCAGTAACTTCCTTTCAATAAAATTCTTTCCTTTCAACAGTATATTGTTTTTGGGCACCAAAACCATGTAATGACAGGGAAAGAAGCAGTCAATAGTCGCTGTGTTAGGAACAGGAGGAAGACCTCGTCCTAACACGAGCAGGTCAAAGACCATCAACCTCGGCCAGAGATAAGATCTCTCCCAAGCGACCACCTCGGCTAGAGATAAGATCTCTCCCGAGAAGTTCGGTCAGAGATAAGATCTCTTCCGAAAAGCAATCTCGGCTAGAGATAAGATCTCTTCCGAGCGACCACTCTCGGCTAGAGATAAGATCTCTTCCGAGAAGTTCGGCCAGAGATAAGATCTCTTTCGAAAAGTAACCTCGGCCAGAGATATGATCTTCCCGAGCGACCACCTCGGCTAGCGATAAGATCTCTTCGGAGAAAGTTCGGTCAGAGATAAGATCTCTCCCGAGAAGCGACTTCGGCAGCGACTTCGGCTAGAGATAAGATCTCTCCCGAGAAGCGACTTGGCCAGAGATAAGATCTCTCCGAGAAGCAATCTCGGCCAGAGATAAGATCTCCCGAGAAGTTCGGCCAGAGGTAAGATCTCCTCCTGAGGAGCGACGTCACCATAGATAAGAATCCTCTCCCGAGCGACTGCTAACAACCTCGGCCAGAGATAAGATCTCTCCTGGAGAAGCGATTTCGGTCAGAGATAAAATCTCTCCCGAGCGACCCTGTCAACCTTGGTCAAATAAGGTCTCCCCCGAGCGACCGGGCCAACCTCGGCTGGAGAGCGTCAACTTCGACCTCGGCGAGAGATAGGATCTCTTCCGAGCGACCGTGTCAACCTCGACTGAAGAGCTTCAACTTCAACCTCGGCCAGAGAAGATCTCTTCCGAGCGGCCGAGACAACCTCGGCCAGAGATAAGATCGGAGACAATCTCGTCCTGAGATCAGATCTCTCCTGAGCGCCCATATCAACCTCGGCTGTAGGAAACAATGTCGCCCCCGATGAGCTCAACCTCCGACCTCGATCGCAGGAGACGAGGCCTACCTCAACCTCGGTTGTAGATGGGATCTCCCCCGGGTCCCGGGCTTCAACTTCAACATCAACTTTAGCCGGAGATGAGATCTCCCCCGAGCTTCGACCTGAACAAGCACGGAGCCCAGAAGAGGACTTCGGCAGTCGCCTTTTCTGCACTCCCTTCCTTCGAGTTTCGAACTCGGAAGTGGGGGGCTAGTGTTGGGGATAAACCCCGCTCCTGCCGAAGTCAAGTTGGGTGCCCAGTCTAATGCGGCCAATAGCCATGGAAGAACTTCGATGGATGGGCCTTGGCCGAACTATTACAGCCGACTGAATTGATAAGCGGCTGAGCCTCTTCGGACTCTCAGCGGCCGAACTCCTCAAGCGGCCGTCCCTTCAGCCTGCCGAACTCCGCAGCAGTAATCCCTTAACCGAACTTCTCAGCTTACTCCTCGGCTGGACTTCTTCGGGAGCCAGACTCCTCCCAGACACCCCTTCAGCCAGCTGAACTCCTCAGTGGCCGAGCTCCTGCGGATTCCTCTAGCAGTCGAACTTCTCAATGGCCGAACTTCCATAAAAGCCGAACTTCTTATGACGGATTGCTGCAGGCGATCCCACTACCAAACGGTTACACGATAATAACGATCGGCATTTATCAAGTCAATAATGATCGGCATTTATCAAGTCAATAACGATCGGCATTTATCAGGACAGTTACGACAATCATTAATCAAGGCAGTTACAACAAGCTCCCTCTATAAAAAAGATATTTCAGATACGCTTACGCCAGGTTCTAAAAACCTTCTCTCCTCTAAACTCTACCGAACTTCACACTGAGCACTCCATTTCTGTTGACTGGAGCTGACTTGATCGTCGGAGGGTTCTGCCGGAGCCACCCCCCATCGACTCCGGACGGGACTTTGTTTTGCAGATCCCCGGCGGCGACCTTATCGGCTTCACTCCAACGGATTCCGGCGACGACCAGATTCTACGTCAACACACTTCTAGGGGCAAAATTGTAATTTTGACTAATATCAATAAAATGGGTTATTTTTTATCACATATGTGTATTTAGTGTCTGTGATACATCCTTTGAGTTAATGGTAATGATAATTCATATTTTCAAGAGTTGAAAATTTAAGACATGAATAATCATTATTAATTCATAAAATGCTTCCGACCATAGGATCATCATGAGGATGGTGATTGATCCGGAAGGTTGGTGTACAATCACTTCTCTTTAGTAGATGAGTCTTGAGTCTACGGTGTGGAACACCGGAGCGAGAGTACAGGTACTCGTTAGAGAGCGAGGGCACTGAGCGTGACCACCTCGAGTAGTCATTAGGAAGTCTACCTTCCCGTCGATGACTGACTCGATGCTGCAGTGGTATGTCTGGTTTTTTGACCTGAGGTGCATCGGTAGTTCACCTTGAGGATGTTATAGTTTGACTACACCATTACTCGGTCTCCTAGCCATTCGGAATCTTGAGGTATATGTTGGCTATTGCATGTTAATTGTAGGAACTGGATAGCATTAAGATGGAATCTATCTACCTCGGTGGTAGAGGAGCAGCCCTATGATGATCATGAGAATCAAGTCCAGAAGTCCATGGCCATGGTAGAGTGAAATAATAGAAAGAGTTTTCTATTTAGATTTTCACATGGACTTGAATCGATGATTACATCATATGACAGAGACTAGGGTTTGAGAGTTTACCTTAATCCTAATCTGATCAGGGGCTCAAGATAGAAGAACTTAATGACACAGGTAGGGCACCAAGAGGTTCGCATTCAGTTCTGATGGGTTGCCACCATATATGCTAGGGTCACTGGTGGGATTTTTGGGAGCAATTAGAATGATTTAGATGATCGATCATTCTAGCTGTTCGAATCAGAAGAGTTCTGGTCCATCAAAAAGGAGTTTCGATATTCGATGAATAGAGATCATGACATATCCATTACCATACAGAACTGAACCTACCTGGTCAACAAACAAGGGTTTGAATTTGGTGAATCATCAATTGATGTCCTGCAATGAAATGAATTAATTAGGTCAAGAAAATCGTGCTAGCACTCGATTGAACCTAACGTTCTTCTTTTCTATCACAAATAAGTTGTCCGACTGAGCCAAAGGAGTTTTGCTCAATAAGGTCCTTCATATGGTCTGACTGGAAGGTTGTCCAAGTAGAAAAAGGTTGTCTTATTTTGTAGGACATTACTGCCATTTTTGGTCACCCTGCCATTTCTCGTTCTTTGAACTTTGGTCAAAAGTCTACCTTAACTGGTCAATTGTTGACCTATTGACACTTTGACTTCTGTCCACTGTCAGCACCTATTGGAGAGCTGGTGGGGCCTGTCCCCCTGCAAGAACCTGGCCAAGGAAGGGCAGCAGGCGCACGCCACCCTTGGCTGTGCCAAGCTGGAGGCGGCCCAGGATCCCTGTTGGACAGGGACTCCATCTCCTTTTTGGATTCCGATTAGAGTTTCCTAAGAACCAATTTTGACTGTCTTAGGCGCCCTCTAAGGAGGAATCCAAGGGACTCTATTCCCACCAATCAGATTTAAGATCTGATTTCAACAAAAAGTTGTGATTGGTTGGGAAGAAAGGAAGTTGATCATCAGACATTATAAATAAGACCTGCGTCCAACTCAAAAAAAAAATTGAATCAAATTCCCCATGCCCCAAGCTGTCCTCTTCCCCCTCTTCCTCCACGCCAAACCCACCTTCTCCCTCTCACTCTCCACGTCCAAAAGGAGTTTTGGAGCTTGGTTGGTGCGATCCAGACGAGAGAAAGCGACTGAAAGCTAGAAGGCTGCCACTGCTGCATAGGACGACTGCTGATCTTAAAAGGAGTTTGAAGATCCTCAGATCAGATCCAGATCTGATTTTTGGAGACAGTGATAGAGAAAGAAAGAGATCTCCAGATTTCCCCGAGTGGATACCGGTAGAGGCCAGGCACTTGCGTGGCTAGATCCAGAACCTTCCTGCTTACAGGATCATCAACGGATAATAGGATTACCCACATCAAGGTATAAATTAAATTTGATTTAATTTTATCTGTTTTTTATTTTAATTTTAAAATAATAATAATCAGATCTAAAACATCCCAGATCTGATTAGATCATAAAAAAAGAGAAATTTTTGAAAATATCTTCTGATCTGATCAGATCTGAACGAACGGTTGGTTCAAAAAATCAGGATTTTTTCTTCAACTGGTATCAGAGTCAAGGTTCTAAAAAGTGTTTTAGAATCTGATTTTAAAAATTTATTTTAATCAGAAAAATAAATAAATTTTCAGATGTCAACATGAATGTGATCAAGATCTGAAATCAGAAAAATTAAAATTAAATGATTTGGCATTTAAGATATAGAAAAATATGCGTGACTAGTTCTAAAATAAGAATAGTTCTTATAGAAAATAGTCTTAGCATAGCTTATTCAATTTAGATTTGATTAAATCATATTTAGATCTAATTTATTTTTACTTTTTTTGATATTATAATGGTTATAATAACATTCTGAAAACAGGCAAATAAAATTATTTAATTTTAAAATATCATAGAGATATGATTTGATGCATGTCTAAGACTAGTTATAGAATAGTTTAGCATAATATCTAGATTAGAATTTATTTTGATTAGATAATTTAAATCTAAAACTTTTTTCAGAATTATTATGAGATAATTTAGATCTGAAAACATGCATGATTCGATACATGAGATGTATGCAAAATATGTCATGATTAGATCCTACATTTGTAATATGAGAAATATATGATATAAATCTAAAACTGTTTTTGTAGTATTGGCATATTCGCTGATTAAGACGTTCCTGCTTGGCCGTCCGATCATAAGAACGAAAAAAAGGTTAAAAGGTCCCTCTCTTCCCATCCGTGGGGTGTTCTTTGATGTTAGGGATGCTGCAACGATCGTCCTTAATCAGAATCTTCAAAAACTTATTTTCTTGTAAAATCCTAGATCCTGAATATCCCTAGGATTTATTGTGCAATAAATTTTATTTATGAACCTAACTTATTTTAAAATTAAGATTTATGGATATATCAATTAATCTAAAAATTGAGAATTTTTCAGATCTAAAGACATATTCATAATACTGGGTTCGGGCTTGGGTAGCCATTAAGGTTCTAAGTGGTTGATCACCGAATCAAGAGTTGGTTAGATGGGATCAACAATGCTTAAATTGACCGGACCTAATAGGATTAAAGTCTGGAACAAGAATCGAGTACGATCAGCAAAGACCCTAATTAGGCCTCAGAGGTTAGAGTCTGGGATGTAGGCTAACCCAATTGTTTTGACTCCAACAATTTGGTGTCTAAGGTAGTTTTGGCACATACGACCGACTGGTTTTTAATTGGAAGCTACTCGACCTGAATGCGTTCTTGTACGAGTTAAATGGCATATTCCTTCCACCGGGTCTCCACTTGCCTGGCAATATCTAATTGACACAGTTCTGACTGAGGTGGTAAATATAATTCGAGCTAACCCTGCCATTAGGTGTAGTCAATAATTGTTATGAACTATGATAAGTCTATGTTTTAAAGGACTATGAATAAATTCTCCCTCAAGAAAAATTAAGTTCTGAGAATCTTCCACCATTATAGAGTGTGGCGGGCACTTTCTCGGGTTGATTTTCTCGCTGGATACAGTGGTTCAGTTGCATCGAAAAGAATGCAATCATGTCTATTGCATTGGATCTAATGGGCTAGTTAGGAATGAGTTGGGCTCAATAATTCCGGAATACGGTGAGAGACTCAATTAGGAATCCAACCTTGCAAATGGTGGGTCCTGACTTAAACTAAGGAGTGATCAATATTCCGGATATGGTGAGATCATTGAATTAGAGAACCGAAGTTGGTGGGGCACCATGATTAGAGAATCTATTGAAAAAAGAGTTGTTCATTCATTGGCTAACCCATCATCAATAACTGTTTAGGTGAGGGTGATGAGTCAGTTGGTTAGACCGCACACACCCACTAGAAATCATAAATGCGTGGAGATTTTAGCTATCTCTACAGAGGGAGTGTAGGGATCCGAGAAAATAGTGGGAGCTAATTTTATTTAAAAATAAAAATCTCTAAAACAAATTGGTTTAAGTCATAATTATGAATATCTACTAGAATTTTTTGACTCTCCTATAGGAAATTTTGGACGTCCAACCCATTAGCAACGTATCCTAGACACAGCACAGACTGACCGACCCGAATATAAAGGATTTGGCTCAGGAATACAAAAATAGTTTTGGATTTTTGAGAAGTTAACACTGTTTTGGACCAGGACCTCCACCTTACACTTAGCCCGTCATCCATTTGAATAGAGAGCGTCTCTGCAAAAGTGGATAGACGAAGATAATAAGGCCAGATTTATATGTTGGGCTCGATGTCTGATGAGTTCCAGCGCCAACATGAAGAATTGGGAACTGCTCGTAAATATTGGCTCATCTACAAGGAGATGTTGTGAAACAGAGTAAGCGCAGCCAAATATCAAGTTCAACGAAACGACTTTTTAAGGTCTAAGATGGCATAATGGGGCAGTCAATCCAAGATCACTGTCTGACAATGATTAAAGGACATGGAAGAGCTTGAGAAGCTCGGTGTGAAGTTAGACTTGGATCTGCAGAAATGATATATTCTGGCCATCCCCTTTTTGAAAACTGATGCATATTGGTCAATTCATCATGAAATTACCAACATGATAAATATTCAAAAATTCCTGGCCACGAATTAATGAATATGCTGGTCACGCGCTGAGCTTTCTATGAAAGGTTCTAAAGGCTCAGTCTTGCTATGAAATGCGATTTCTTCCAAAAAGAAAGTCTTATAGAACAAAAAAAGTAATCTGTGAAAAAACAGAAAGGTGAAGAAGCAAAGAAGAAGAAGGCAGAGCCGAAGATTAAAGCCGCTGCCAAAGAAAGTGTTTCCATTGCAACAGTGACGGCATTGAAGCGGAATGCCCTTATCTTACCTGGCCACCCTAAGAGAACAAGAAGGAAGTCCTTTTGGAGGTTATGCTCGTTAATTGAGTCTAACCTTAACGGTTTTCTTCTGCATCCAGTTGGGTGCTTGACTCTGGATCAGTGCTCATTTGTGCACTTCCATGCAGGGTCTTGAGGATAGGCAGAAGGCTGAGGGATATGGAGACATGATCCTAACCATTGGTAATGGAGCAAAGAGTTGCCTGCAGTAGCCTGGAACATATCCTCTTCGATTCATCATTCTGGTTTAGAACTTAGTTTTTGAAAGATTGTGATTATGTGCCTGTAGCTAGCAGAAATTATTGATTTCTGTTTCATGCTTAGCAACTAGAAGGCTAATGTTGATTATCTTCTTTAAGGACATTGTAACATTCTTTATGAAATAATAAATTGCAAAAATGGTTTCCTTATTAACGTCCTTTATCAGCTACATATTTGATGTACCTGTTTACACTATCGAGCAAAATGTGAATCTAAACGACCTTAGAGATAGTCCAAACGATACAGATATCTATGGCACCTAGATTAGGTAATAATAGCAAGAAGATTAGGATCAATAAATTGGAGAAAAATGGACTATTGAGTCCATTGACTTCCGAGTCATATCCAACTTGTGAATCTTGTCTTCAAGGCAAAATGACTAAACTCCCTTTTGTTGGACATGGGGAGAGGGCCACAGATCTCCTTGCCCTAGTACATACTGATGTGTGCGGCCCATTTGATGTGCCGGCTAGAGGCAATTTTGTCTACTTCATTACCTTTACCGATGATCTGTCTAGGTATGGGTATGTGTATCTTATGAGACACAAGTCTGAAGCTTTTGAAAAGTTCAAAGAATTCAGACATGAAGTAGAAAAACAAACTGGAAAAACCCATTAAGGTTCTTCGATCAGATCGAGGAGGTGAATACCTTAGCCGGGAATTCCTAGACTATCTCAAGGAAAATGGCATAGTCTCTCAATGGACTCCACCAGGAACACCTCAACTCAACGGGTTTCAGAATGGAGAAATCGGACTCTATTGGATATGGTTCGATCCATGATGAGCTTCACAGACCTCCCTGATTTTCTTTGGGGACATTCATTGTTAACTTCAATTTATCTACTGAATAGGGTTCCCTCTAAAACCGTTCCTACCACACCGTATGAGATATGGCACGGTAAGAAACCAAGTCTGAGTCATCTCAGAATTTGGGGTTGTCCGGCTCATGTCAAAAGACAACAAGCGGACAAGTTAGAGTTTAGGTCCTTTCAGAGCTCGATTCATAGGATATCCTAAAGAGTCATTAGGATACTATTTCTACATTCCAGAAGACCACAATGTGATTGTGAGTCGACATGCCATCTTTCTTGAAAAATAGTTTATTCAAGATAGCGGCATTGGAAAGCAGATTAAGCTTGATGAGAAAGTCTCACAAGTACAACGAGCTAAGGACCAATTGGAACCAAATCAGGTTGAGCCAATAAGAACACTACCTCCTCCACCTCGTAGATCGGAAAGAGTTTTCCATCCCCCTGAAAGATACTTAGGTATTATTTCAGAGGAAAGTAGAGAAAATGTTCCTCGTAGGTAATGGTGCTCATGGTGATGATCCCAAAACCTACAACGAGGCGATATCAGATATCGACTCCGAGAAATGGCTAGAGGCAATGCAGTCAGAAATTGACTCGATGCACTCAAACCAAGTCTGGACCTTGGTAGATCCACCAGAAGGTATAGTACCTATTGGGTGTAAATGGATCTTCAAGAGAAAGATTGGTGCAGATGGGAATGTGGAGACATTCAAGGCTAGACTAGTGGCAAAAGGTTATAGTCAACGCGAAGGCATTGACTATCAGGATACCTTTTTCCCAGTGGCTATGCTAAAATCCATCCGCACATTGCTTGCCGTTGCAGCCTATTTCGATTATGAAATATGGCAAATGGACGTGAAAATGGCATTCTTAAATGGATATCTTGAGGAAGATATCTATATGGAACAGCCGCTAGGTTTCACATCCAGTGATACTGATCACAAGGTTTGCAAGCTGCAAAGGTCCATATATGGACTTAAGCAAGCATCTCGGAGCTGGAACACTCATTTCAATGATGTGATCAAAATGTTTGGTTTCATCAAAAATGAAGAGGAACCATGTGTTCTTCAAAAAGGTCAGTGGGAGCGCTGTTGTCTTCCTCGTATTGTACGTGGATGACATCCTCCTTATTGGGAATGATATTCCCATGTTGACAACAGTCAAAATATGGTTGTCCAAGGAATTCTCCATGAAAGACCTAGGTGAAGCATCCTTTATTCTAGGAATTAAGGTCTATAGGGATAGACCGAATAGGATGCTAGGACTTTCACAGAAGATGTACATAGAGGAAAGTACTAAAGAGGTTTAGTATGGAAAACTCTAAGAGGGGATTAATACCCTTCAGACATGGTATTCATCTTTCCAAGAAGATGTGCCCTAGCACACCTGAGGAAATAGAACGCATGAGCAAGATCCCTTATGCTTCTGCAATAGGGAGCCTCATGTATGCCATGCTATGTACACGACCTGATATAGCCCATGCTGTGAGTGTCACAAGCAGATATCAGTCAAATCCAGGTGAAGAACACTGGACTTCTGTGAAATGTATCCTTAAGTACTTGAGAAGAACTAAGGATATGATGTTGGTCTTTGGTAATGGAGAACTCCAAGTCCAGGGATACACAGACTCGGATTTCATGTCCGATATAGATGATCGAAAGTCGACATCTGATAGCAGATTCCACCATGGAAGCAGAATATATTGCATGTGCATTCTGCAAGAATGCAGAAATTGGTAATGCCATCAGATGTGCGACAACAAGCCATAGCCCTTGCTAAGGAGCCGAGGTCTCACCAAAAATCCAAGCACATTGAGCGGCGATACCACCTCATCCGCGATTACCTCGAGAAGGGTTACGTCGAGGTCAAGAGAGTCAACTCCACAGATAATGTGGCAGACCCACTTACAAAGCCGTTGGGCCAGCAGAAGATCGAAGCCCACCTTGAGAAGATGGGACTTAGACTTGTAGCCAATTGGCTTTAGGACAAGTGGGAGATTGTTAGATATATGTGCCCTAGAAGCCAGAATTGGCTGACACTTGTAATACACTTCTAGGGGCAAAATTATAATTTTGACTAATAATCAATAAAATGGGTTATTTTCTATCACATATGTGTATTTAGTGTCTGTGATACATCCTTTGAGTTAATGGTAATGATAATTCATATTTTCAAGAGTTGAAAATTTAAGACATGAATAATCATTATTAACTCATAAAATGCTCCCGACCATAGGATCATCACGAGGATGGTGATTGATCCGGAAGGTTGGTGTACAATCGCTTCTCTTTAGTAGATGAGTCTTGAGTCTACGGTGTGGAGACACCGGAGCGAGAGTACAGGTACTCGTTAGAGAACGAGGGCACTGAGCGTGACCACCTCGAGTAGTCATTAGGGAAGTCTACCTTCTCGTCAATGACTGACTCGATGCTGCAGTAGTGTGTCTGGTTCTTTGACCTGAGGTGCATCGGCAGTTCACCTTGAGGGTGTTATAGTTTGACTACACCATTACTCGGTCTCCTAGCCATATGGAACCCTGAGGTGTATGTTGGCTATAGCATGTTCATTGTAGGAACTGGATTGCATCAAGATGGAATCTATCTACCTCGGTGGTAGAGGAGCAGCCCTATGATGATCATGAGAATCAAGTCCAGAAGCCCATGGCCATGGCAGAGTGAAATAATAGAAAGAGTTTCTATTTAGATTTTCACATCGGACTTGAATCGAATGATTACATCATATGACAGAGACTAGGGTTTGACGAGTTCACCTTAACCCTAATCTGATCGGGGCTCAAGATAGAAGAACTTAATCACACAGGTAGCTGCACCAAGAGGTTCACATTCAGCTCTGATGGGTTGCCACCATATACTGCTAGGTGTCACTGGTGGATTTTGGGAGCAATTAGAATGATTTAGATGATCGATCATTCTAGCTGTTCGAATCAGAAGAGTTCTGATCCATCGAAAGGAGTTTCGATGATGTCGATGATAGAGATCATGACATATCCCATTACCATACAGAACTGAACCTAACTGGGTCACACAAACAAGGGTTTGAATCTGGTGATCATCAATTGAACTGATCAGTTCAATTAATCTGAATGAGATTCAATTAGGTTCAAGAAAATCGTGCTAGCACTCGATTGAACCTAACGTTCTTCTTTTACTATCATAAATAAGTTGTCCTGACTGAGCCAAAGGAGTTTGTGCTCAATCAGAGGCCTTCATATGGTCTGACTAGAGGTTATCCAAGTCAGAAAAGGTTGTCTTATTTTGTAAGACATTACCTGCCATTTTTGGTCACCTGCCATTTCTTGTTCTTTGACTTTGGTCAAAAGTCTACCTTTGACTGGTCAAATGTTGACCATTGACACTTTGACTTTCTGACCACATGTCATGCACCTATTGGAGAGCTGGTGGGGGCCTGTCCCCCTGCCAGAACCTGGCAAGGAAGAGGGCGCACGCCACCCTTGGCGTGTGCCCAAGTTGGAGGCGCCTAGGAGTCCCTGTTGGACAGGGACTCCATCTCCTTTTTGGATTCCAATTAGAGTTCTCCTAAGAACCAACTTTGACTGGTCTTAGGCGCCCTCTAAGGAGGAATCCAGGGGACTCTATTCCCACCAATCAGATTTAGATCTGATTTCACAAAGAGTTGTGATTGGTTGGGAAGAAGAGAAGTTGGATCATAGACAATTTATAAATAAGACCTTGTGCCCAACTCAAAAAAAAGATTGAATCACAATTCCCCATGCCCCAAGGCTACCTCTTCCCTCTTCCTCCACGCCAAACCCACCTTCTCCCTCTCCTCTCCACGTCCAAAAGAGTTTTGGAGCTTGGTTGGTGCGATCCAGACGAGAGAAAGACGACTGAAAGCTAGAAGGCTGCACTGCTGCATAGGACGACTGCTGATCTTTAAAAGGAGTTTTGAAGATCCTCCAGATCAGATCCAGATCTGATTTTTGGAGACATGATAGAGAAGAAGAGGATCTCCAGATCCAGTCCGAGTGGATACCGGTAGAGGCCAGGCACTTGCGTGGCTAGATCCAGAACCTTCCACTGCTTACAGGATCATCAACGGATAATAGGATTACCCACATCAAGGTAAATTAAATCTGATTTAATTTATCTGATTTTATTTTAATTTCTAAAATAATAATAATCAGATCTAAAACATCCCAGATCTGATTAGAATCAAAGAGAAATTTTTGAAATATTTCTTTTGATCTGATCGAATCTGAACGAACCTGATCCGAAAAATTAGGATTTTCCTTCAGTGGCTCCAAGCCTCAACTATCATCTACGAAGGATTAAGTTGTACTTTATCCCAAAGTTTCAAATAAAACAAGTTTTTATGAAATACTTTTTCCAATATTTTAATCTTAAACATTTGCAGAATCAAGTATAAAAGGCTCCTCTTAGAATTACTTTCAAGACTTGAAGAAGAAGAAAAAGACTACGGCAGCTCTTCTTCAGATCACCTCATTTCATTTAAGGATGATCTATTCCCAGAGTTCCAGCCATAGTCATCATCACCACCATCAACATCGGCATCACCACCACCATCGTCACCGACATCATTGACATCACCATAACAAAAGTCATCAAAAACTATCTAAACATGTATAGTAAGCAGTAGATTTGTATAAAAGAGGAGTTTGACTGTTGGGGTGCATTGGTACTAATAGCCAACAATCCTAGGGGCTCTCCTAACCGAATTCGTGTCTCTAGAAGCAAGCTTCTACATGTGCCAGTCAGGGCATTCTAATAGGCTTATGACAATATGGTTATATGGAATATACCAACGGTGATAAAAAAAACTTGAATAGAGTATAAAATTCTTACACTTAATTGCTTGAGAGTAAGAAGAAGAACACTTGATTCTGCAGATATTTGAGATTAAAACATTAGACAAAGTATTTGATAAAAACCTGCTTTATTTGAAACTTGGGGATAAAGTACAACTTAACCCTTCGTAGATGATAGTTGAGGCTTGGAGCTACAAGTTTGAGATTACAAGGATTGAAGATATTGGGATGAAAGGTAATTGGTACAAGTTTTGGAGTTTTTTGGGAAGGCTAGGGAGAGCAGAGTTTTGCCTTCGAGATAGACTCCCTAATTTTGAAGTGTGCTCTTCTGAGTTCTCTAGATGGCCTTTTATAGAAGAAAATCCGGACTCCAGAGTGATTTAGGTCTGCTTCATGAGATAGTCTTCCTGCTTTGCTTGACATAAAGTTGACGCAAAGTGGTTGCTTTCGGTGGATTTGATATAAAGCTGGGTGGATGCTTTTGATAAAGTTGATAGGTGGCCTGATGGATGCTGTTGGTAGATGCTTTTGGTGGATTTGATATAAAGCTGGGTAGATGCTTTTGATATTTTTCTTTGACATGAAATTTGATAGATGCTGTCTTTTGGACTATTGGTGGCTGCTTCATGGTTGTTTGATGGATGTTGTCTTTTGGATTGTTGGTGGCTGCTTCATGGGTTGACCATTGATGGATATCCTGGCTGTTGGTGGATACCTTGTAAGTCATTTAGTTAGATTCTTCAGCTTCAAGATGATGACGAAGATGACTTGGAATTTGCTGCTGTTGGTGCTTGATGACGAGGATGCTGTGTTGATCTAGTACACCCAAAACGTCTTCACCTATGTATTGGTAAAAATCCTGGTAGTATTGATGGAATGGGAGAATATGGAGATGAACCAATTGAAGTATGTTTTGAGGAGATGTTGATGGAGTGATTTCTTGGATTGGCATTTTATTCTGGACTGGCAATTGGAGAGATGAGTGAACAATGTCTAACAATTCTGTAAGGACTATGGCATTTTGAACAGTGGCAGCTGCATGAACTTGGTGAATCATTGTTGGCTTGGATACCTGGATTTTGATTTTTCGGAAAAATTTTTTTTTGAGGGAGAGATGGTACAGGAATGTTGTTGGCTTGATCTTCAACTTCTTGGACTCCTTGAATACTTTGGAATTCTTGGACTTTCTGGACTTTTGGAGCTGTTGGTAGTAGGATTCCTGGGAGATTGATGGTGATGGATATTTTGAAATTTTGGTGATGACAACTTTTGGTGACGTCGGTGACGGCAGTGGTTGTGATGCTGATGTTGATGGTGTTGATGATGGCTATGGTTGGAACTTTAGAAATGGGTCATCCTCAAATGAAATGAGAGAATCTAAAGAAGAGTTGTCATAGTCTTTTTCTTCTTTTTCTTCTTCTTCAAGTCTGGAAAGTGATTTTAGGAGAAGCCTTTTATACTTGGACTTGGATTTGGCTTTGACTAATTTAGCACTTGTCTTCGATTTATGCTGTAAAAATTTTGCTGTTAATGGGTCAATTACAGTAAGGGGGGGCTTGTAAAGAGTATCTCGCAAGCCACTCTAGAATCTTGGGTTTAGTGGCATGCTCAGTATTAAAGTCGGCCCACCACTTTACTCTAAACTTCCTTCCCAAAGAAGGAGATAGTGGAGGATTCTGGACAAAAGTATATTCCCAGGTAAGAATCTAAAAGAGTGCAAATTGGGAATAAAACTCAGGTAAAATTGAAAACTTTTGATTATGAGAAGGGAGAATAGCCTTCTCATTGAATAAATTGAACCCTTCAAGAATAGGAGGGGTTAAAATTTCAAGGATGGAACCATAATAGTTCCACCAAATACTAAACCAATAGGGAAATTGGTAATTTGAACCAACTTTGAAGTAAAATAATCAGGAGTGTTTGTGTTGAGGGTTTTGATATAAAAAAGTATTGTATCAGGCAGAGATATGGTCCCAATAATTGGAATACCGAGGAGAAAATTCTTGACTAAGTCTTTTGTAATTTGAAGGATGATCTCCCCATGTGAAAGGTGTAAAGACTTTGAGGATTTGGATTAGCTTTATCTATGTAATGTTTAACAAAAATAGATTTTGTGTCTAGTAAAATTAATTCATAAAAAGTTTGGTCCTTTTGAGGGTCTTTTGGCTGGAAATGCCAATTTGTAAATCGAAAATTGATAAAATTGCTTGCCAATGGATGAAAATTTGTTTCGAGGCTAAATTTTTTACATCTTTTTCAAGAATAAATTTAGCATGTTGGCAATCAACTCTTAATAAAAAAATCTTTGGTTTAAAAGATCACCTTGAAACTTCAAAATACATAAAACAATTGATAAAACTACTTTTTTAATAGTTGAGTATTTTTTCCGTGTTTCATTCTAGATTCTAGAATGGAATTGAACTGGTTGCTCTTTATTACTTCTTTTTTGCTTTAAGATTCCTCCATAACCTATATCTAAGGTGCCAGTTTCTACTATTTTGAATAGACTAGGAACAGCTAAATTGAGGCAGGGTAAATCTTTGATTTGGGTTTTTATTATTTTGACTGCCTTGGTTTGACTATCACCCCATGGTGGAGGATTTTTCTTATGCCTGTCATAAAGTGGTTTGGTTATGGACTTTAAATCTTTGTAGTAGTTTGCAACATAATTGAGGCTGCCTAAAAATCTCTGGAGTTGTTTTTTATCTCAAATTTGATCACGAAATTTTTTCGTAAATTCTAAAGATTTTTGGATTGATTTCATGGTTCCCTGATTAATTTCGTAACCTAAAAATCTTATTTAGGTTTTAAATAGCTCCATCTTCTTTTCTGATATAACAAATCCATTCCTTGTTATTTCTTGAGAGAATTTCTAGGTGTTTAAAATGTTGATCTATTGACTCAGAGAAAATTAGGATATCATCTATGTAAGTAATTATAAATTTTGTGTAAGGAGTAAAAATTTCATTAATTATCCTTTGAAATTCAGAGGGGGCTTTTTTGAGTTCAAATGGCATTACATTGCATTCATCTCTCCAATTGCCATATGTACATACATACATACATACATACATACATACCAATGTATGTATGTATGTTGGTGAAATTTCTACTCATATCCGGATAGATTTGGATATGATGGTGAAATTTCTACTCATATCCAGATAGATTTGGATATGACAATGGATTTGGATAAGTATGCTTATTTTGTTCCTATGTAGTTACTATCAGATTGTAGTGGCAGCAAACACTTTTGCTATTTCCTTGTGATGTGCTCATTATTCTAAAGTAGATGATACATTATCAGTGTCTTCAGAAGTTAATGTGACATCTCAATGGGTTAAATTTGTGTAACCGATGTTATGTGTTTTCTTCTTTCTTTTAGTTAATGGAGAACAAAGACAAACTCCCTCAATTCCAAACCAGATGGCTTTCTATGTTTTCTGCAACAAAAACCAATGACCCAAACCATGAGATGTGTTGACGCAGAATCTGGTCGTCGCCGGAATCCGTTAGAGTGGAGGCCGATGAGGTCGCCGCTGGGGACCTGCAAAACAAAGTTCCGTCCGGAGCCGGTGGGGGGTGGCTCCGGCAGGACCCTCCGACGATCAAGTTAGCTCCAGTCAACAGGAATGGAGTGCTCAGTGTGGAGTTCGGTAGAGTTTAGAGGAGAGAAGGATTTTTTAGAACCTGACGTAAGCGTATCTGGAGGGTCCTTTTTATAGAGGGAGCTTGTTGTAACTGCCTTGATTAATGATTGTCGTAACTGTCCTGATCAATGTCGATCGTTATTGACTTAATAAATGCTGATCGTTATTATCGTGTAACCGTTTAGTAGTGGGATCGCCTGCAGGAATCCGTCATAAGAAGTTCGGCTTTTATGGAAGTTCGGCCATTGAGAAGTTCGACTGCTGGAGGAGTCCGCAGAAGCTCGACCGCTGAGGAGTTCGGCTGGCTGAAGGGGGTGTCTGGGAGGAGTCCGGCTTTCGAAGAAGTCAAACTGAGGAGTAAGCTGAGAAGTTCGGTTGAGGAATTACTGCTGCGGAGTTCGGCAAGCTGAAGGGACAGCCGCTTGAGGAGTTCGACCGCTGAGAGTCCGAAGGGGCTCGGCCGCTTATCAGTTCGGTCGGCTATAATAGTTCGGCCAAGACCCATCCGTCGAAGTTCTTCCGTGGCTACTAGCCGCATTAGGCTGGGCACCGAACTTGACTTCGGCAGGAGCGGGGTTTATCCCCAACACTAGCCCCCCCACTCCCGAGTTCGAAACTCGAAGGGAGTGCAGAAAAGGCGACTGTCGAAGTCCTCTTCTGGGCTCCGTGCTGGTTCAGGTCGAAGTTCGGGAGAGATCTCATCTCCGGCTAAAGTTGATGTTGAAGTTGAAGTTCGGGGGAGATTCCATCTACAACCGAGGTTGAGGTAGGCCTCGTCTCCTGCGATTGAGGTCGGAGGTTGAGCTTATCGGGGCGACATTGTCTCCTACAGCCGAGGTTGATACGGACGCTCAGGAGAGATCTGATCTCAGAATGAGGTTGTCTCCGATCTTATCTCTAGCCGAGGTTGTTTCGGCCGCTCGGGAGATCTTCTCTGGCCGAGGTTGAAGTTGAAACTCTTCAGCCGAGGTTGACACGGTTGCTCGGGAGAGATTCTATCTCTCGTCGAGGTCGAAGTTGACGCTCTCCAGTCGAGGTTGGCCCGGTCGCTCGGGGGAGACCTTATTTGATCGAGGTTAACAGGGTCGCTCGGGAGAGATCTTATCTCTGGTCGAAATCGCTTCTCGAAAGAGATTTTATCTCTGGTCGAGGATGTCAGCAGTCGCTCGGGAGAGCTTATCTCTGGTCGACGTCGCTCCTTGGGAGAGATCTTATCTCTAGCCGAACTTCTCGGGAGAGATCTTATCTCTAGCCGAGGTGGTCGCTCGGGAGAGATCTTATCTCTGACCGAGGTTGCTTCTCGGGAGAGATCTTATCTCTGATCGAAGTCGCTTCTCGGGAGAGATCTTATCTTTAGCCGAAGTCGCTGCCGAAGTCGCTTCTTGGGAGAGATCTTATCTCTGGCCAAGGTTGCTTCTCGGGAGAGATCTTATCTCTGATTGAAGTCGCTTCTCGGGGAGAGATCTTATCTCTAGCCGAAGTCGCTTCTCGGGAGAGATCTTATCTCTGGCCGAACTTCTCGGAAGAGATCTTATCTCTAGCCGAGGTGGTCGCTCGGGAGAGATCTTATCTCTGGTCGAGGTTGCTTTTCGGGAGAGATCTTATCTCTGGCCGAACTTCTCGGGAGAGATCTTATCTCTAGCCGAGGTGGTCGCTCGGGAGAGATCTTATCTCTGGCCGAGGTTGCTTTTCGGGAGAGATCTTATTTTGCTTTTCGGAAGAGATCTTATCTCTGGCCGAACTTCTCGGGAGAGATCTTATCTCTAGCCGAGGTGGTCGCTCGGGAGAGATCTTATCTTTGGCCGAAGTCGCTTCTCGGGAGAGATCTTATCTCTGGCCGAACTTCTTGGGAGAGATCTTATCTCTAGTCGAGGTGGTCGCTCGGAAGAGATCTTATCTCTGGCCGAGATTGCTTTTCGGAAGAGATCTTATCTCTGGCCGAACTTCTCGAAAGAGATCTTATCTCTAGCCGAGGTGGTCGCTCGGGAGAGATCTTATCTCTGGCCAAACTTCTCGGGAGAGATCTTATCTCTAGTCGAGGTGGTCGCTCGGAAGAGATCTTATCTCTGGTCGAAGTCGCTTCTCGGGAGAGATCTTATCTCTAGCCGAAGTCGCTTCTCGGAAGAGATTTTATCTCTGGCCGAACTTCTCGGGAGAGATCTTATCTCTAGCCGAGGTGGTCGCTCGGAAGAGATCTTATCTCTGGCCGAACTTCTCGGGAGAGATCTTATCTCTAGTCGAGGTGGTCGCTCGAAAGAGATCTTATCTCTGGTCGAGGTTGCTTTTCGGGAGAGATCTTATCTCTGGCCGAACTTCTCGGGAGAGATCTTATCTCTAGCCGAGGTGGTTGCTCGAGAGAGATCTTATCTCTGACCGAGGTTGATGGTCTTTGATCTGCTCGTGTTAGGACGGGGTCTTCCTCCTGTTCCTAACACGGCGACTATTGACTGCTTCTTTCCCTGTCATTACATAGTTTTGGCGCCCAAAAACAATATACTGTTGAAAGGGAAGAACTTTATTGAAAGGAGGTTACTGGCAATGTATTCCCGAATTCTTTGTGACTCAGGGTCGTGGTAGCGTTGTTCCTCCGCGCTTCTTTATGCGGACGACCTTTTCTATCTCATGCTGGCCTCCTTACTTTGGAGCATGCTTCTCTTAGCTTCAACGCTGGGACCTGGGGTAACGTTGACGACGTCGTGGGGCGGTCGACCTTATCGTTTTTTGTTACGGCAGCGTCCTTCACCGATCTTCAGGCTGGCATCGAATGAATTTACCCAGCCTCCCCTTTCTAATGAGCTCCTCGATTTCGTCTCGGAGCTGGATGCACTCAGTATCGTGGCCGTGGTCGCGATGGTAGAGGCGGTACTTGCTTCGGTCACGCTTGTTTGGGGGAGATCGTAACCCTTCTGGTCTTGGCAGTTGGTTCTTAACTTCGGTGAGGATCTGAGTTTGAGGAGCGTTGAGGGGGGCGTAGTCGCGGAATCTTTTGGAAGGGCTTCTTCGTGCTTCTCTGTGAGCTCGAGGAGTTTGGGCCCGCCTGCTACCGGAAGGAGTCCGTGGGCGCGGCCGAACTTCATTCGGCTCTCCATTGCCTGCCAGCCGCTCCCTTAAGGCTTCTTCGTCCTTCAACTTGAAGGCTTCTTCCGCACGGGCATATCTCTCGGTCCGAGCCAGCAGATCGGCGAAGTCCCTGGGATACCTTTTCTCCAGGAAGAACAGCAAGTTATTTTTCTGAAGGCCGCCCTTGAGTGCGGCCATCGCGACAGACTGGTCCAAGTCCCGGACTTTCAATGCTGCGGCGTTAAACCGGGTGACGTAAGCCCAGATGGATTCCCCTTGCTTCTGCTTAACGTTCATCAGAGAATCCGAACCTCGGCTCGGTCGTCGGCTGCTGATGAAGTGGGCCGCGAACTGACTGCTCATCTGATTAAAAGAGAAGATCGTACTTGGCTTCAATGCCGAGTACCAGTTCCTTGCTGCTCCCTTTAAGGTAGATGGGAAGGCTTGGCATAGCATGGCATTTGAAGTGCCGTGAAACAGCATCATGGTCCGGAAGGCCTCCAGATGATCAACCGGATCAGAGGTCCCATCGTAGCTTTCAAGTTGAGGGAGCTTGAAGTTTGACGGGACGGACTCTTGCATTATTTGGAGGGAGAAAGGGGGATCGGCGCGGACGTCGGCATGATGAGCCGGAGCGACGTGGTCGAGCTCTTCAATCCGTCGGTCCATCTCCCGCAGTCTGTGATTGAGGGCATCGTCTCAGTTGCAGATCTTGGGGGGCTTCCGGCTACAAATGGGGAAGGTCTCCCCCAGAAGAGAACCATGATCCGAACACGGATCCTCGGCTCTCTGTTTCTCCTTCTTAGGGGCGACGGGTACGTTGGCCCTGGTACTCTTCCTTGGGGCCGATTTCCGACATTCCGATGGTGGGTTTCCTGGTGGAGTCGCCACCAGGGGCTGCTGTAAGGCCTGCATTGCCTCCGCGAGGCCACGGACCTATCGGACAAGCAAGTCGAACTGCTTCACATCCACCGCGGGTGCATGTGGAATCTGAGCGGCCGGGGCCGAAGCAGGAACAGACAGATCTGGACGGGATCGGGACGCGGAGGCCACCGATCGCCGAGTCGAGGCTCTCCTAGGAGGCATTCTCTTCGGGAGAGAACTCTGGTGAGGAAGAAGAGGGATCTCCGAAGAGAGAAATCGTCGCCGAGCACTCCTTTAAGAACAAGAGAACCTCGGAGGTTCGCCCTCCTTCTAGCGCTAATCTGTTGACGTAGAATCTGATCGTCGCCGGAATCCGTTGGAGTGGAGGCCGATGAGGTCGCCGTCGGGGACCTGCAAAACAAAGTTCCGTCTGGAACCGGTGGGGGTGGCTCCGGCAGGACCCTCCGACGATCAAGTCAGCTCCAGTCAACAGGAATGGAGTGCTCAGTGTGGAGTTCGGTAGAGTTTAGAGGAGAGAAGGGTTTTTTAGAACCTGGCGTAAGCGTATTTGGAGGATCCTTTTTATAGAGGGAGCTTGTTGTAATTGCCTTGATTAATGATTATCGTAACTGTCCTGATTAATGCCGATCGTTATTAACTTGATAAATGCCGATCGTTATTGACTTGATAAATGCCGATCGTTATTATCGTGTAACCGTTTAGTAGTGGGATCGTCTACAGGAATCCGTCATAAGAAGTTCGGCTTTTATGGAAGTTTGGCCATTGAGAAGTTCGACTGCTGGAGGAGTCCGCAGGAGCTCGGCCGCTGAGGAGTTCGGCTGGTTGAAGGGGGTGTGTGGGAGGAGTCCGGCTCCCGAAGAAGTCCGGCCGAGGAGTAAGCTGAGAAGTTCGGTTGAGGGATTACTGCTGCGGAGTTCGGCAGGCTGAAGGGACGGCCACTTGAGGAGTTCGGCCGCTGAGAGTTCGAAGGGGCTCGGCCGCTTATCAGTTCGGTCGGCTGTAATAGTTCGGCCAAGACCCATCCGTCGAAGTTCTTCCGTGGCTACTGGCCGCATCAGGCTGGGCACCGAACTTGACTTCGGCAGGAGCGGGGTTTATCCCCAACAAGATGCATCCAAATCTTCGAAACAGCATTCTTATTAGCAATTGTTATGAGTCGACTGCTACATCAGTTGATACATCTGATCCGACATGTGAGGAATTTGAGTATCAGGCTGAGGTACTTAGTCCATTCCTAGAGTCAAGATTACTTCCTCTATTCTAGTAGTTGTAAAGATTGCTGGGGTCAAACATTTGCTCATGGTTTTGTATTTGGCAGGTTAGTCGTCTCATGGACCTCATAGTTCATAGCTTATACAGCAACAAAGAAATATTTCTTCGGAGTTGATTAGGTAAGTGGAATTTCACTATGTACTACTGTTATTTTAGAGATGCCTCGCTTTCATTCAGATTTTTGATTTTTTGAAGGGGAAAATCAACTTGGTATTTTGATCATATTGATACATTCTGTAGATGTAATTTTTGAAAAGTCATGGTTCTCACAAACCATTTTTCATCCTTGTTGCTTAATTGTTAATATATCTCAGACATAGTGAACTTTCAGCAAGCGAGTTTACCTGTTCAAATTCAAGACCCATCCCATGTTCTGACAATACAGCATGCCATGCTTTAACCAGTCTTGTGTAAACTGGCCACCCTGGCCCTTGATGGTTTGAAATGGTTTGTTGTACATCAACTAGATGCTAAAAGAAATATTCATCTTACCACTTACCAAGTAATATGTTCAGATGAATTTTTGTGAGAGCATCAGACTCAGATTGTTGGGAACAGAGAATGTAATGGTTTTCAAGTTTATTTTCATAATGGGCATCCATTAGTGGATATCTTGTCAAAACTGTTATGAACCTAATTCATTTTCTTTCCTTTTTTTCTCTTGGCAGCAATGCGAGTGATGCGCTTGACAAGCTACGTTATCTGAGTGTTACTGAACCTAAACTTCTGAAGGATGCTGTTGACCTGGACATTCGTATCCAAACTGACAAAGACAATGGGATAATTACAATTACGCAAGTTTTCTTTTTGAGTTTTAATTATTAGCAACATGGGGTGCTCTTCTTGTATGCTAAAAAGATTCCCTATACAAATACTTTTGTATTTCTTCAGGGATACCGGTATTGGTATGACCAGGCAAGAACTTGTTGACTCTTTAGGAACTATTGCACATAGTGGAACAGCAAAGTTTCTAAAAGCATTGAAGGTATGATACACCGAACAATGCCCTTCATATTCCTTGTTTGTTGATATCAATATAGTTGATTCATGTAGATAATATCTATATTTGAGTCTTCAACCACAGGAGAGCCAAGAAGCTGGTACTGACAGCAATCTCATTGGCCAATTTGGCATCGGCTTTTATTCGTCATTCCTTGTTTCTGACAAGGTATATTCTTAAACCAATCTTCCCATGTGTTGGAGATGAATCCCACTCCTGCCGAAGTCCAGTTCGGTGCCCAGCCTGATGCGGCCGGTAGCCACGGAAGAGTTTCAACGGGCGGATCTTGGCCGAACTTTTACAGCCGGTCGAACTGTTTAGCGGTCAAGCTCCTTCGGACTCCCAATGGTCGGGCCTTAGCCGAACTCCTCAGCGGTTGCACCGTGGCCGAACTCCTCAGCGGTTGCGCTTTGGCCGAACTCCTCAGTAGTTGCGCCCTGACAGAGCTCCTTAGCGGTCGAGCTTCAGTCAGATTCTCGCAAGAGCCGAATTAATTAGCGGCCGAGCTTCTTCGAACTCCTAATGGCCGGGCCTTAGCTGAAGTCCTTCAACTGGCCGAACTCTCCAGCGGTCGAGCTTTAGTCGGACTCCCGCGAGAGCCGAGCTCTCTCCGCATTCGTCCGGCCGAACTCCTTCTGAGCTTCCCTTGGCCGAACTCCTCTAGGGGTCCGAACTCCTCTGGAATGGATATACACCGAAGTCCACCGATCAATGCCCACTTTCTCAAAGCCACGGCTATCAAATCTGGACGAACTATCGCCATTAGTCTGCCACAGACGACGTGATCGGACGACATGGCCACCACTATTGGCGACACCACTCTCTCCGTAATCAGTCCCATGCGGCCCACGACCCATGAGCATGGCCGTCACTGTCCGCCTGATGATGCCTTTCCCTCCGTACGACCCCGAGCGGCCTGCGGCCGGATGATATGGCCACTAACATCAATCAAGCTCGGCATATAAAAGAATCCTCCAGATACGCTAACTCTAATCTCTGATCTCTAAGCTCTCCTCTTCTTCTCTAAGCTCTGCAGAACTCATTTCCGAGCACTCCATTCCTGTTGGCCAGAGCTGACTTGATCGTCGGAGGGTCCTGCCGGAGCTAATCCCCACCGGCTCCGAACGGGACTTTGTTTTGCAGGTCCTGGCAGCGATCTCGTCCACCTTCGCTCCAGCCGATTCCGACGACGATCAGTTTCTGCGTCAACAGATTGGCGCTAGAGGAAGGGCCTGAACCTTCGAGGTTTCTTTGTTCTTAAAGGAGCGCTCGGCGACGATTTCTCTTCCCTCTCCGGAGATCTCTCTTCTTCCTCACTAGAGTTCTTTTTCGAAGAGAAAATGCCTCCCAGAAGAGCCTCGACTCGACGATCGGCGGCCTGCGCACTAGGTTCATCTGCTCCCGTTTCAGCCCCGACAGCCCAGGTTCCATCCGAAGCCACCGCAGATGTGGAGCAGTTCAACCTGCTGGTCGGGTTCGTGATCCCACCGAGATGATGCAGGCCGTGCGACAACCTTCGGCGGAGACTTTGCTAGCAAACCCGCTATGAGGATGCGAGGAATCGGTCTTAAGGAAGAGCATTTGGGCATACCAATCGTCTTTAGGAAGGAGAAATGGAGAGCAGAAGTTCTTCCGTAGAAAGTTTCACAAGGAGGGCGGAATGAAGTTCGGCCGCGTTCACGACCTTCCAACGCAAGCGAGGCCGAACTCCCCCTCAGTCTGCCATCAAGGAAGCTCCGCAGGAGGTCTCGCAAGAGGGCGGAATGAAGTTCGGCGTGAGCAAGGCCGCCGAACTCCCGCTCAAGCTCGCCATCAAGGAAGCTCCGCAGGTCTCGCAAGGTGGAATGAAATTTGGCTGCGCTCACGACCACCCCAGTGCAAGCGAGGCCGAACTCCCCCTCGAGTATGTCTTCAAGAAAGCCCCTACAAAGAATTCACAGGAGGTGGAATGAAGCTCGGGCAAGCCAGGTCGAGCTCCCCCTCGAGCTTGTCGTCAAGGAAGTTCCGACTAAGAAGCGTGAAGTTCTCCCGCAGAAGGTTTCACAGGAAGTTCGGCCGCGCTCACGACCTCCCTAGCACAAGTAAGGTCCGAACTTCTCGAGCTTACCATCAAGGAAGTCCTGACAGAAGGGCGTGAAGAAGTCCTCCTGAAAGGTTCCGCAACTACGCCCCGCTCCTCTAACTCGAATCCTCACCGAAGTTAACAGCCAGCTGCCAAGACCGGAAGGACTACGGCCTCACCCAAACAAGCGCGATCGAAGAAAGTACTGCCTCTACCATTGCGACCACGGCTACGACACAGGAATGTGTCCAGCTCCGAGATGAAACTGAAGAGCTCGTCAGAAAGGAGCGGCTGGATAAATTCCTTCGACGTCGGGCTGAAGTAGGAGAAGATCGGCTAAGGGCGCTGCCGTAACCAAAAACGACAAGGTTGGCCGCCTCACGGCGTCATCAACGTTACCTTGGGGAGGAGCTTGGTACATCAACGATTCGTCACCTCCCAGCGTCAAAGTCAAGAGAAGCATGCTCCAAATTGAGGAGGCCAGCACGAGATAGAAAAGGTCGTCCGCATGAAGAAACGCGGAGGAATAACGCTACCACAACCCTGAAACACAGAATTCGAAAATGCGTTGCCAGTAACTTCCTTTCAATAAAATTCTTCCCTTTTAATAATATTGTTTCTGGATGCAAAAACTATGCGATGACAGGAAAGAAGCAGTCAACAGTTGCCGTATTAGGAACAGGAGGAGAACCTCGTCCTAACACGAGCAGGTCAAAGACCTTCAACCTCGGTTAGAGATAAGATCTCTTCCGAGCGATCGCTGACAACCTCGGCCAGAGATAAGATCTCTCTCGAGCGACCGAGTCAACCTCGATCAGAGATAAGATCTTTCTCGAGTGACCGATGACAACCTCGGCCAGAGATAAGATCTCTCTCGAGCGACTGAGTCAACCTCGGCCAGAGATAAGATCTCTTCCGAGCGATCGAGTCAACCTCGATCAGAGATAAGATCTCTCCCGAGCTTCGAAGATCCTCGTCCGCTGCCCGTTAGGAACAGGAGAACCTCGTTCTAACGTGAGCAAAGTCGAAGGCCCCATTCACAAAGGATGGGATGGGGGGAGAGGCCTTGACAGCGGCCCTTATGTGCCTCCATAGTCCGTTAGAAACAGGAGAACCTCGTCCTAACGCGAGCAAAGTTGAAGGCCTCGTTCATTTTAGATGAGATGGGGGGAGAGGCCCTGACAGCGGTCCTTGTGTGCCCCCACAGCCCGTTAGGAATAGGAGGAGAATCTCGTCCTAACGGGAGCAAAGTCTCATCCGAGCTCTGAAGTTTACAGGAGAGGATTTTCATCAACCTCGACCAGAGATGAGATATCTCCCGAGCCTTCGAGTCAACCTCGGCCGGAGATGAGATCAGAGACAACCTCGGCCAGAGATGGGATCTCCCCCGGGCTTCAATTTCAACACCAACTTCGTTCGGAGATGAGATCTCCCTCCGAGCTTCGACCTGAACCAGCACGGAGTTCGAAAGAGAACTTTGGCAGTCGCCTTTTCTGCACTCCCTTCCTTCGAATTTCGAACTCGAGAGTGGGGGGACTATTGTTGGGGATGAACCCCGCTCCTACCGAAGTCCAGTTCGGTGCCCAGTCTGATGCGACCGGTAGCCATGGAAGAGCTTCAGTGGGTGGGTCTTGGCCGAACTTTTATAGCCGGCCGAACTGCTTAGCGGTCGAGCTCCTTCGGACTCCCAATGGCTGGGCTTTGGCCGAATTCCTTAGCGGGTGCGCCCTGGCCGAACTCCTCAGCGGTTGCACCGTGGCCGAACTCCTCAGCGGTTGCGCTTTGGCCGAACTCCTCAGCGGTTGCGCTTTGGCCGAACTCCTCAGCAGTTGCGCTCTGGCCGAGCTCCTTAGCGGTCGAGCTTTAGTCAGATTCCCGCAAGAGCCGAACTGATTAGCGGACGAGCTCCTTCGGACTTCCAACGGTCGGGCCTTAGCCGAAGTCCTTCAACCGGCCAAACTCTCCAGCGGCCGAGCTTCAGTCGGACTCCCGCGAGAGCCGAGCTCTCTTCGCATTCGTCCGGCCAAACTCCTTCCGAGCTTCCCTCGGCTGAACTCCTCTAGGGGTTCGAACTCCTCTGGAATGGATATACATCGAAGTCCGCCGATCAATGCCCGCTTTTTCAGAGCCACGGCTATCAAATCTGGACGAACTGTCGCCATCAGTCTGCCACAGGCAACGTGATTGGACGACATGGCCACCACTACTGGCGACACCACTCTCTCCGTAATCAGCCCCATGCGGCCCACGACCCATCAGCATGGCCGTCACTGTCCACCTGACGATGCCTTCCCCTCTGTACGGCCCCGAGCGGCCTGCGGCCGGATGATATGGCCACCAACATCAATCAAGCTCGGCATATAAAAAGGATCCTCCAGATACGCTAACTCTAATCTCTGATCTCTAAGCTCTAAGCTCTCCTCTCCTTCTCTAAGCTCTGTGGAACTCATTCCCGAGTACTTCATTCCTGTTGGCCAGAGCTGACTTGATCGTCGGAGGGTCCTGCTGGAGCCACCCCCCCCACCGGCTTCAGACGGGACTTTGTTTTGCAGGTCCCGGCGGCGACCTCGTCCACCTTTGCTCCAGCCGATTCCGACGATGACCAGTTTCTGCATCAACACTATGTTTTACCACATTTATTTCCTGATTCTAATTAGTAGAGCAATGAATGCTTTCTAGCTGTAAACAGCTCAAGATTGTTTATTGAAGTGCATCTTCATGCAGTTGCAGTCTTAACTCCTAGTTTCTTCTTGTTCATTATTACTGATTGCCATAGCTTGTGACAAACAGGTGGTTGTCTCAACAAAGAGCCCAAAATCTGATAAGCAATATGTGTGGGAGGGAGAGGCCGGTGCTAGTTCTTATACAATTCGGGAGGAGACAGGCCCTGAAAAACTAATTCCAAGAGGCACCCGTCTTACATTGTACCTTAAGGCCTCTAATAGGCTGGACTGATTGCTTCCAACTAATTGCCATTTTATTCCAAAACTCAACGTTCTAACATGTCCATCTCTGCATTTATCAGCATGATGACAAGGGTTTTGCTCATGCTGAAAGGATTCAGAAACTTGTGAAGAACTACTCACAATTTGTTTCTCTCCCAATTTATACATGGCAAGAGAAGGGTTTTACTAAAGAGGTAAACAATATTTGGCTGAAGTTGACATTACTTTATTCTCTATTGAAAAATAAACTTAAGTGGAAGAAAATCAGTCTATAAGGTTTGGGGTAGCGTCTTAGAACCATCCCAAACCGAGCGGTTTGGGGCATGTTGAACCAGGCCAGTGGGGAATCGAGATGGTTCCGGCGGAGAAAATGGCACACGTCGGTGCTGGGGAAGAAAGGGAGAAACAGAGGTAGAGAGAGAGGAGGAGAGGAAGAGGCAACCGGAAGCCGGCGGTGGCCCTTTGCGGCCGCTAGGGGGCGGCAAAGACCTTCTGGCGGAGCCGCGGCTGCGGAACAGGGGTGACCGCCCCATTCCTTCATCGGTTTTTTTTTAAAAGCCAATGAATAGTGAAGGTGAAGCCGGCAAACCGATTGCCGGCTTCATTTTTTTTTCACTTTTAAAAAAAAATTCATGAAACAGAGGCGATCACCCTTGTTTCACGCTGCGGAGTCGCAGGCGGCGTTTACGCCGCCCGACGGCCACGGCGGCCAGGCGAAGGCCATCCGACAGCCTCTCCGGTGGACCCCCTTCTTTCTTTCTTCCGTGGACCCCCTTCTCTTTTTCTCTTCCTCTCTTTTCCTCTCTTTCTCTCTTTCTCTCTGTCGGTTCGCAGCGATTCGATCCGGTACGGAACCATACCGGACCGTGCCACCGGCCAACCGAAACGTCCACTAGTACCGGAACTGAGAATCTTGGTTTGGAGGCTATATTGTGCAAGAAATGAACTATACAAGATGTTTTCCTGCATGTATTTTGTTGTTGCATCGGATTGAGGTTGACGAGGATCCTAGTGAAGCTAATAAGGTTGGGGAGGAAGATTCCAAAGCTGAGGTAACTGCTCAGAGAATTCTTCATGGTGTTGTATATTGTAGCTATATCTCTACACCTCTGATATTTTTGTGGTTAACTGATAGTTGTCTGATTATTTATTTGGGGTTTGATCATGATATTCTTATAGAAAAAGAAGAAGACCAAAAAAGTTGTGGAGAGATATTGGGACTGGGAGCTCACAAATGAAACCAAACCTATATGGGTAAGTATGACTTCTTTTTTCATAAATATGGAAGTTCTTTGATTACATAGCTTGTGTATATATTTTCTCTCATCTTTCAAGTCAAATGGCGTGTATTCATATTCATGTGCAGCTTCGCAACCCTAAAGATGTCACTACTGAGGAGTACAATGAGTTCTACAAGAAGACTTTTGATGAGTACTTGGATCCTTTGGCCTCATCACACTTCACCACTGAGGTACGGCTCTTGTTTTTATTTTCCTTTGGTTGTTTTTTGATAGGAATTTTCCTTTGATTATTAAAACAGGAATTTGTTGAGTAGGAAGGTATTAAAGCTGAACATTTCTCATATATGGCATTTCTTTGGTTGGTAATGAGAGCTTGGTGTATGTTCTTCTACTTTGATTACATACTTAACATATGGTAATATAGAGTTTGATATGTGCGTTTGTCACCAATGCATGTTCTCACATACTGATAGAGTGATCAACCTCTTGTAGTCCAATTGTCATTACCACTGCATGTATGGTAGTGAAATATTTGCCCTCTAAATTTTTGGTAGTAAAAAGTATTTTAAGAAATCAAAGATCTAAAATATACTAGAGCTTTAATGTGTAAAGTGCGTAGGCTGATATACTCTTTTGTGCCCTTCTATAGCCCTGAATTACAAGAAAGTATCAGATTAGTTTGATGCTCCCTTGTGTTGAAAAAAATACTCTCTGAAGAAATTAACATATGCAACTTTGTCTCATTAAGTTGTATTATGTTATGAGATATCCTGATCCTTGGTCCGTATACTAGGCCAATGTCTCCAGAGTATCAGTGTCTCAAACTCATTTTTTGCTACTGTATTGTTTTGTTCCTGTTGAAGGAAAATGCCCTTGGGATGCATCTTGTCCATGTTACCATCTGCATAAACCTGGTCACTCACACACACACACACACACACACACACACACACACACACACACACACACACGTGTATGTTGGCATCCATCTCTCTCTCTCTCTCTCTCTCTCTCTCTCTCTCTTTCTTGTGCCTCCACACTCTAGATATATGAATGCTTGGATGTGCACTCAACGGCACTCAATGCATTGTCCTGGTTGTGCCAGTGAGACACATTGACATTTGCCACAACTTCATGTATTGTTTCTCAGAGTCTCTCCAAATTGCTTATTGCAGGGTGAGGTGAAATTCAGATCTATTCTTTTTGTGCCTGCTACAAGAAAGGATGACATAGTTAACACCAAGACGAAGAACATTAGGCTTTATGTTAAGCGTGTATTCATATCCGATGACTTTGATGGGGAATTGGTAAGAGGGATATACATCTCTTAATGTATTGCCTTAACACTTCCTTTTATTTCATTCATTTTTTTCTTTAAGGAAATTAATTTTTATTCATTTGGGTTGTTTAGTTCCCAAGATATCTGTGCTTTATTAGAGGTGTTGTTGATTCAAATGATCTTCCTCTGAATGTCTCACGTGAGATCCTTCAAGAAAGTCGAATAGTAAGTATATTTGCTGGATTTGTTGTGTGTGTATATATATATATATATCGTTTCCTAAACTTGTTTGGAGTCTTCAATGCTTATTAGGAAGAACCTCATAGTGGTTGCTCTCTATTATTGTCTTGATAGGTGCGCATCATGAGAAAGCGGTTGGTACGCAAGGCCTTTGATATGATACTAGGCATTTCTCTCAGTGAAAACAAAGAAGTAAGATGTTATTTTCATTTGCTTTGAAACTAATTTGCAGGGTTCTGCTGTTAGGACTGTTGTCTCTCTATTAGAATCTTACATGTCCTATTCCAACTTAGTTGATTAATCTTTTTTTCCTGATATAAACCTGATTTAATTTCTCTATTTTTCCACTTTAGGACTATGAGAAGTTCTGGGAGAACTTTGGCAAGTTTCTGAAATTGGGTTGCATAGAAGATCAGTCGAATCACAAACGCATTGCTCCGCTTCTTCGGTTCTTCTCTTCACAGAGTGAGAACGAGTTAATTAGCTTAGACGAGTATGTTGAGAACATGAAACCAGAACAAAAAGATATCTACTACATTGCAGAAGACAGTTTGACAAGTGCAAGAAATGCTCCTTTCCTAGAGAGACTGCTTGAAAAGGATTTTGAGGTATACTCATCATACTGATGATTTTTATTCCCTTAAAAATTAATCATGCTTGACCACATGGCATGATTTTCTTCGGTTTTCATTATGACTACTAGGGTGGTGGTGTTTATTAACCTTTGTTTTCTTTTGTTGCAGGTGCTATTTCTAGTTGATCTCATGGATGAAGTTGCCATCCAAAACCTGAAGTCCTATAAGGAGAAGAACTTTGTTGATATCAGCAAGGAAAATTTAGACCTTGGTTAGTTATTACTTTTTCACTTTTTATTTATAATCAAGTATGGATAATTTTCTTTTTAGTTAGTGTAGCTCTCCTGTACAAACTACATAGCGACATCAATGGTTAGTTCTTGTGGTATTTCTTTTAGAATGAAAACAGCAAATGGAATCTATAGTTCCAACTTGAGTTTCATCTTCATTATATGAAGGGAGTTTTGAATTTGGGACATGTCAGGTTTCATCTACGAAATTTTTTGACAAAGATGTCCTTCAATTAACCTAAAAAGCACCTTCACTTGTCAAGGGGGAGAGAAAAAGCGAACAGAAAGGCCTGAAATCTCCAAACCTCTTTTCAATTCGTCCCAAAAAGGAAACAAATCCTTAAATCTCTTGTTAATGGGGCCTTCCCATTCAAATTCAACTTATATTTTGAATCTTGTCACCCTAGCTTTTGAACTTTTTCCCAAAACGTAGCCTAGGTATTTAGAAAATGGATCTTTACCAATAAAGCGATGACCCATGAGCCAAGTTGAAGATTAGATTCCATACCATCACAATACTCAGCTTACAATTTGCCATTCTTATTCTTAGTTCTATGTTTGCTTTTCTTTCATGTACTTTTATCAAGTTATTCTATTTTTAGTTTTCTATCTTTGCATTTTAAGCATATTTTATTATTTTATTCTGTTTCCTATATTTATTTTTGCATATCTTGTTTATTAGTATTTATCCTCTGCATAAATTGTCAATTCTAGTTTGCTAGTGTTTATTTTTCAAGCAGATAATTCAAACATCACCGAGCTGCCACCTGCCTATTATGTTGCATGAAGGTCTCCATTGATTTAGTTTCATCTCATTGCAGGGAGTGTTTGTTTGCATGCTGAGTACCTGAACTTTAGTTCTAACCATTTCAGTTCTGAGAACTTTTAAGTTCTGCTGTTTGTTTTGGAGAATCAGTGAATAGGAAGTAAAACTTTGGACATTAGAATCATCATTAAATTTTTATTAATGATGATTCTTATTTAATTATAAATTGTCCATTTGTAAGAGGGGAATGAATGGAAGGGCATTAAAGCAGCATTTTGTACCTTCTTTCCCAGATGGAACTTGACTTTGGAGTCCCTCAGGCTGAAGTCCAAGTTTGGCAATTTTGCTGCAATGGGAAACCAAGTTCCTTACTAAAGCTGTAAAGACATCTTTATCTAGGGGAGATTGGAAAGATTTTGGCGGAGCGTTACTTCATTTAATTTTTTTAATTGTTATGTTAATTCTGATGTGGTATCTGTTATAAATGATCATTGCCAGGTGATAAGAATGAGGAGAAGGAGAAAGAAATTAAGCAAGAATTTGCCCAGACCTGTGACTGGATCAAGAAGAGATTGGGAGACAAGGTTGCTCGTGTTGACATTTCTAGCCACCTTAGCAGCTCTCCATGTGTTCTTGTGTCTGGGAAGTTTGGCTGGTCTGCTAATATGGAGAGGCAAGTCTTTCGTAATGATTCAGTTCCTCATGAGAAAAAGCATTATTGAAATATGTAATGTAAGTGTTTTATGTTTTTGGTCCACTGCAGGTTAATGAGGTCACAGACCCTGGGAGATGTCTCAAGCCTGGAGTTCATGCGTTCAAGAAGAGTATTTGAAATTAATCCAGAACACCCTATCATCAAGAACTTGAATGTAAGTCAAGACATTTTTTGCTCTGGCATTCTCATATTCTACTAGCTTTGAGGCTTGAGTATTTTATTGCACCCATGTGATAGGAATATATGTGGAAATGAAATGAATTATTATAAAGTCAACTCAACCAAAATGGGACATCTGAATTGATTTTCACCATAACATGAACAATTTAGGTCCTTCAACAGCCACATGTGGTGTTAAGTATATGGTGATTGCACCTATAGATATGGCCTAGACCATTTTGAGAAGCTCTTGATGACAATCAGCGAAGCCAGTGAATTTGTTGACACAACTGTAAATTTAGATGCTCAAACCCATAATTTGTTTTTTCTGTGAGAATGCAGGCTGCATCCAGGACTTCCCCTGATGATCCTGAGGCTTTGAGGGCTATTGATCTTTTATTTGACATGGCTCTAATTTCTAGTGGTTTCACTGTAAGTATTTATTTTCCATCAAGCCTATATTTCTAATACTGAAAACTAAGTTTATATTTTTGTGATTATGTACACATTTTATCTCCTACTAGACTAAGATGCCTGCATTACGCATGTTTATCTTAAGTCTCCATGGTTCTTTGGATAATGAGCTCTGACTAAGCCAATAAATGTTATCTAGTATCTTGCTGACAACTCTATTTGAACATAGGTTTTTGTCTTTCAGTTAAGGGTTAACTCTGCTCTTTGGTGGGAAAATGAACATTCCACTGGACTGGAAAATTGGTCATGTGACCTTAGAAATTATGCAAATGGCTTAGTTTGAATAGGAACTCTCTGGTGTAGATAGTTATCTGTGTTAAGTTGTGCACGGTTTCCATTCCCTAGCAGGGAAGCTTAACTAGAAACCAACGTTTCATTTGAGGAGGCACATGACCCATATAGCTTGATCTTAATTGAACTATTTTGGGGTTTATGTTCCCATAAATCTCGAAAGTCACATGTAACTGTCTGAGTTCTTTATTTATGCCCCCTGTACAATCTTTTCTCTCTGCCATTCAACATTCATGCAAATTGCTTGTCATGGTTTACTGTAAAATATAACTGCTTAAATTTCTCAGGCCTAGGCTGTTAAATTGCAGTGGGTTTCCTCTCCATTTCTTAGTAGTTTATATTATAGTTTTATCACATTTTTATGTTTTTTAAGAATGACTGGAAATTCAACTGAGTTATGTATTGCCGGTATGCACGCTGGACACACTTGTTCTGATTAGTGCTTAACATCCAATGAGACCTTTTTCCGGGTCCCCTAAGCTCTTGGTTGTTGCACTTCTAACCTTGTTCACGTGCTTTTGCAGCCGGATAATCCATCAGAACTTGGTGGGAAGATATATGAGATGATGGGGTCAGCTCTTGCTGGCAAATGGAGGTCTGCAGCCCCTGAGGTGCAGCATGTACCACCAAGCCAGTCTGCCGGACCTCAAAACCCTGAGGCATTTGAAGCTGAGGTCGTGCAACCAGTTGAAGCTGGTGGTCAGAAATGAGAATACTGCATTTTGATAAATTTTCCATGTTAGAGTTGGTGCATAGATAGGTGGGCTATAATCAAAGAAGCTAAGCATGAAATAGAACAGAATTGAAATCTTGGTAATCAGGCATTTGTTTCGGTGGTTTTGGACATCAATGAAACTTGATGATCTTTCTTCCTGTTCTGGAAAATTTTTAATGATTTAGTTCATTTGTATCATTTACAAGGAGAAGTTGGATGGAAGTTGGCAATGATACCTGAAATATTCTTGGAAAGGAAACCGAGGTGAAAGGATTGATGGTAATGGCAAATTAATGGTATAAATGTAGAAATGTGTGTTATCATTCAGAAAGCAATGCGGATCATAATCCTGTCAACTGGTAAATTGTCATGGTTCTATTTTTCATTCCAAGTTTTTCTTCTTTTTTAAGTCACCAATGTTCACTTACAATAAAGAAATAAGTTGCAGTGCCTCAAAAAGTTTGTGGAGTTTTCTAATTCCTCTACTCTGGAATGTTAATGGCTGCCATAAGATACTTGGACACAGTGTTCTTTTACAAAATCAACTGTTTTGTAAGTCTTTCTTGGCTATTATGACGTTTAAATTGTTTGTTTTGTTACCTTCTTCCAATATCAGAAGCATCTGTTCTAACAGTTGCTCGGATTGGATCACTCTTTCCCTTGGTCTTGACTGCTGTTAATTAAGATTTTCAAGTATTTCTCAAGTGCCCCTGATCAAACCCTAGAACTTGGACCAACTAGTTGGGTTGGGGCCGTATGTTTTTTAATTGATTTGGTGAGCTTGACTCGGGTGCACTTTGGCCCTGCATGATTCTTGGAGTACTTTAGCCGATTAGATTATGAATTTGTAAAACTTATATTTTGAAGCTAACAACTTGATTATTATAGACAAGGTTTTAGGTATCGATGATTGTATGGGTCGTTGGCTTGTATGGTATCGATATCAAACTATAAAGACATGCAGTATGGCATGCTTTTGATCAAACTGGCATATCATTTTTTTAATTATTTTTTATTATTTTTTTAAAAAAATATTCAATATTTTTTTAAAAAAATATTGAAATTATTATTTAGTTATATTAATTAATATTTGTATCTTTTGAAATTCAAAAATAATATTAATTATATGTGATACGAATCTAAAATATATAAATTAGATATTATTGAATTTTAAAATATTTAAATTAATTAATTTTTTTTAAATATTAAAAAAATTATCGATGTTCATAAATAGTAGAATCATTTATATATTCAGAAGGAACATCAGTCCAGCTAAATCTATAAGGCAGGCGTGTTGGATTATAACTCATTTTTGAAGTATCATTAAGGTCTTGACTTTGAGTGGTATCCTCGGACTGATAGTATGGTTGTGAAGAAGACTATCCAAATATATAAGTAATAAAATTTAATCCATAAGATACTTTGAACTGCATAGGATAGTAGCCATTAGAAGATGTCTCTGATGCACCATATCTATAAGGATCATAGGATGACTGTGGTTGCGGATAGGAGGATGTAGAATACGAAGATGAATCTGATACATCTATAGATCATGAAGAAAAAATCCTGTTTTCTGCCATGGGATTATTTAGATCTAATTGGATTTGAAGGGATATTTTAAAAAAAATTTAAAAAATTTTAATCAGATGTGAGACATCTCGAATCCGATCCTATAGATCTGATATTAAAACTCAAAATTAAAATTAAATCTAATTTAATTTTCTTACCTTGGTTGGGTAAATAGCTTTTATCCTATCAATGATCTGTTGTCACCCGGGGTTCTAGATGTAGCCATACAATTGTCTGGCCTCTATCGGAGTCCACTCAGGTTGAATCTGGATATATTCTCCTTATGGATCTAATATCAAAAGATTAGATTTGGATTTAATTTGTGAAGCCTTCAAACAAACTTTGAAAGTAGCATCTCGTCTCTTGATCTACATCATCCTGTTTTGTTTTATCTTCAATTTTTCTCAACTTTTGATGGCTGAAACCTTACCAACTCTGGTGTGGATATGCAGAAGAGAGGGAGGAGCTCTAGATGGGGCGTGGAGGAGGTTTATCGTGGCAGCATATGGGCATGGTGATCAAAGAAATTAAAGCCCTAGGGCGTAGGGTCTTTAAATAGACTCCTGTGCCATCTTAGAGTCCCATTTCATCAAGCAATTAAATTGCTTGATAACTTAGGACTCTAAGCTGATAGCCTACGTCCCCAACCTAATTTTTATCAGGTTTGGTCAACCAAAAACATCTCCAAAGGTGGCGGCATGAAGGGATAAGGAAGAGTCCAGGGCGCCTAGAACTCTTTCCTCAAGAGTTTGATCCAAATCAAACTTTATCTTAACCCAATCTAGGCACTTCCAAAAATCACTAAATTTAGCACACCCAAAGCATGACTCGAGCCCTATCATATATCCAAAAATCAGAGAAAAAGAGTTCCTAAAAAATTTTTTAGAAGGCTCTGATCCTGTGATCCTCAATTCTCTCAATTGGGTCAACTATTAATCCTAGTCTAATTGCATTTCAGAATGGATTTATTTCTAAAATTAATTTGACCTGGATAAGTTCCAATTAGATGAAAATAAATCGATTTATAATCTAGGGATGAGTCAAATCAAATTTGACTCAATCGAGATAGATCAGAAAAACTACAGAAGGAGAATGTCAAGCTCAATCGTGTGCTAGCATGATTTTCTTAAAACTAATTGGATCTAATCCAAATCAATCGAATTGTATTAGTCTAATTAATTAACTAAATTCAAATCTTTGTTTGTGTGACTCAGTTAGATTCAGTTTCGTATGGTAATGGGATATGTCATGATCTCTATCATTGACATCATCGAAATATCTTTCGATGGATCGGAACTTTTTCTATTCATACAATTAGAAAGATCGATCATCAAGATCATTTTAATTGCTCCCAAAATCCACTAGTGATACCTAGCAATATATGATGGCAGACCATCAAAACTAAAAGTGAACCTCTCGGTGCAGCTACTTATGTGATTGGGTTCTTCTATCTTGAGCCCCGATAGGATTATAGTTAAGATAAACTCATCAAACCCACCATCCATCATATGAATTAATCATTCAATTCGAGTTTGATGTGAAATTCTAATAGAAACTCTTTCTATCATCTTTACATTGCCATGGCCATGAGCTTAAGGACTCAATCTCATGATCATCATAGAGCTACTCCTCATCTATCAAGGTAGATAGATCTTCTATTGGTGCAATCCAATTTCTACAATGAATATGCTATAGCCAACATATACCTCAAGATTTTGAATGACTAGGAGATCGAGTTATAGTGTAGTCAAACTATAACACCCTTAAGATCAACTACCGATGCACCTCAGGTCAAAGAACCAGACACATCACTGTAGCATCGAGCCAGCCATCGACGAGAAGGTAGATTCTCTTATGACTGCTCGAGGTGGTCACGTTCAGTGCCCTCATTCTCTAACAAGTATCTGTACTCTCGCTCCGATGTCTCCACACCATAGACTCAAGACTCATCTATCCTAAGAAAGCGATCGCACATCAACTTTTCGAATCGATCACCATTCTCGTGATGATCCTATGATCAGAAGTAATTTATGAGTTAATTATAAAAATTTATGTCTTAAATTTTTAACTTTTAAAAATATAAATTATCATTATCATTAACTCGTAGAATGTATCACAGACACTTTAAATACACACACTATGATAGAAAATAATTTTTTTATTAATTTATAGTCAAAATTATAAAATTATCTTTAGAAGTATATTATAAGTGTTTAGCTAATCTGGCTTCTAGGACACACATCTAACAAACTCTCACTTGACCTAAAGCCAATTACTACAAATCTAAATCCCATCTTCTCAAGATGGGCTTCGATCTTCTACTGTCCCAACAGCTTCGTTAGTGGGTCAGTTGCATTGTCTGCGGTGTCAACTCTCTTGATCTCGACGTATTTCTTTTCGAGGTAATCGTAGATTAGGTGGAATCATCGCTTGATGTGGTTGAATTTTTGGTGAGACTTCGGCTCCTTAGCAAGGGCTATGGTGCCATTATTATCATAGTACAGAGGGATGGCATCCGATGGCATCACTTCGAGCTCTGTGGTAAACTTTTTATACCAGAATGTCTCCTTCATAGCTTTCAATGTAGTGATGTATTCTGCTTTCATGGTAAAGTCTGCTATCACCATCTACTTGAAACTCTTCTATCTAACAGCACCATCATTGCATACAAACAGCCTCCTTGATGATGACTTTCGATCATTTATGTCGGACATAAAATCCGAGTCTGTATATCTTTAGACCTGAAGTTCTCCATTACCAAAGACTAGAAACATATCCTTAGTCCTTCTCAAGTACTTAAGGATACATTTCACAATAGTCTAGTGCTCTTCACCTGGATTCGACTGATACCTGCTCGTGACACTCACAGCATGGGCAATATCAGATCGTGTACATAGCATGGCATACATGAGACTTTCTATTACTGAAGCATAAGAAATCTTGCTCATGTGTTCAATCTCCTCAGGTGTGTTAGGATACATCTTCTTGGAGAGATGAACGCCATGTCTGAAGGACACCAATCCCCTCTTGGAGTTTTTTATGCTAAACCTCTTTAGCACCTCCTCTATGTACATCTTCTATGAGAGATCCAACATCCTATTTGGTCTATCTCTATAGACCTTAATTTCTAGAATAAAGGATGTCTCTTCTAGGTCTTTCATGAAGAATTCTTTAGACAACCATATTTTGATCATAGTCAACATGGAAATATCTTTCCTAATTAAGAGGATGTCATCCACGTATAGTATGAGAAAGACAACAGTGCTCCCACTAATCTTTTTGAAAATATAGGGTTCCTCCTCATTCTTGATGAATCCAAACGATTTGATCGCATCATTAAAATCAGCGTTCTAGCTCTGAGATGCTTGCTTAAGTTTATATATGGACCTTTGCAACTTGCAGACCTTGTGATCAGTATTACTGGATGTGAAATTCAGTGACTGTTCTATATAGATATCTTTCTTAAGATATCCATTTAAGAATGCCGTTTTCACGTCCATCTGTCAAATTTCATAATCGAAATAGGCTGCAACAATAAGTAATGTGCGGATGGATTTGAGCATGGCTACTAGCAAAAAAATATCCTGATAGTCAATTACTTCACGCTGACTATACCCTTTCGCTATAAGCCTTGCTTTGAATGTTTCTACATTCCCATCGACACCTATCTTTCTCTTAAAATTTTATTTATACCCAATAGATACTATACCTTCAAGTGGATCTATCAAGGTTCAGACTTGGTTCGAGTGCATTGAGTCAATCTCTGACTTCATTGCTTCTAACCATTTTTTGGAGTCGATATCTAATATCGCCTCATCATAGATTTTGGGATCATCACCATGAACCCCTTTTTCTATGAGGAATATTTTCTCTACGTCCTCTAAAATAGTGCCTAAGTACCATTCAGGAGATGAAAAATTCTTTTTGATCTATGAGGTGGATGAGGCAGTGATTGGACTGGCTTAATCTGATTGGGTTCCATAGGTTCCTTGGTTCATGGCTCTTAGGAGACTTTTTCCTCGAGCCTAATCTATCTTTCAATGCCACTATCTTGAATAAACTATTTTTCAAGAAAGATGGCATGTCGACTCACAATCACATTGTGACCTTCTGGAAGATAGAAAAAATATCGTAATGACTCATTAGGTTATCCAATAAATCAAGCTCTAAAGGATTTAGACTTTAATTTATTCGCCTGTTGTCTCTTGATATGGGCTAGACAATTCCAAATTCTGAGATGACTCAGACTTGATTTCTTACCATGCCATATCTCATATGGTATGATAGGAACGGTCTTAGAGGAAATCCTATTCAACAAATATAGCATGAAGGAACTAGATCTAGAATTTTTTGAATAGATCTAGAAACTTTTTTAGGATCAAACAGCAAAAGACTTAAATAAATTAAATATTTATTTAAATAAATATATAAACACCTAGATCTTAGATCTATTACATGATCAAGGCATAATATTAAATCAAAAATTAAAAACATAAAGGAGAAGAAAAGGTTGATTGCATCAACCTAGATTTACACTACATCTAATGCAGGTATGAAATTAATAGATTAGATCTATTATCTGTGCAAGTTAGATATGAAGGAAAATCCTGATTTTTTGGATTAGGTTCGTTCAGATCTGATCAGATCAAGAGATATATTTTTAAAATTTTTTTCTTTGATCTAGATCAGATCTGAGATGTTTCAGATCTGATTATTATTATTTTAAAAATTAAAATAAATTAAATTAAATTTAATTTACCTTAAAGTGGGTAATCCTATTAACCGATGATGATCCTGTGAGCAGCAAAAGGTTCTGGATCTAGCCACGCAAGTGCCTGACCTCTATCGGTATCCACTCAGGCTGGATCTGGAGATCCACTTCTTCTCTATCACGTCTCCAAAAATTAGATCTGGATCTGATATGGAGGATCTTCAAAACTCTTTTCAAGATTAGCAGTCGTCCTTTGCAGCAGTGCAGCCTTCTAGCTTTCAGTCGCCTTTCTTTGATCTGGATCGCACCAACCAAGAATCCAAACACTTTGGACGTGGAGAGGAGAGGGAGAAGGTGGGTTTGGCATGGAGGAAGAGGGGAGGGTAGCCTTGGGGCGTGGGGAATTGTGATTCAATCTAATTTTGAGTTGGGCACAGGGTCTTATTTATAGACTAAGCGTGATCCAACTCCTCTTCTTCCAACCAATCACAATCCTTTGTGAAATCAGATCTAAATCTGATTGGTAGAAATAGAGTCCCCTGGATTCCTCCTTAGAGGGCGCCTAAGACCAGTCAAAGTTGGCTCTTAGGAGAACTCTAATCGGAATCCAAAAAGGAGATGGAGTTCCTGTCCAATAGGGACTCCTGGGTGCCTCCAACTTGGGCACATGCTAAGGGTGGCGTGCGCCCTCTTTCTTGCCAGATTCTGGTAGGAGGATAGACCCCCACTAGCTCTCCAATAGGTGCGTGACATGTGGACAGAAGTCAAAGTATTAATGGTCAACATTTGACCAATCAAAGGTAGACTTTTGACCAAAGTCAAAGAACGAGAAATGGCAGGTGACCAAAAATGGCAGGTAATATCTTACAAAATAAGACAACCTTTTCTGACTTGGACAACCTCTAGTCAAACCATATAAAGGCCTCTGATTGAGCACAAACTCCTTTGGCTCGTCAGGACAACTTATTTGTGATAGCAAAGAAGAACGATTATGTTCAATCGAGTGCTAGCACGATTTCTTGAACCTAATTGAATCTCATTCAAAATTGAACTAGATTAGTTCAATTGATGATCACCAGATTCAAAACCTTATTTGGTGTGACCAGTTTGTTCAGTTCTGTATGGTAATGGGATATGTCATAATCTCTAATCAATCGACATCATCGAAAACTTCTTTCGATGGATCAGAACTCTTCTGATATCGAATAGCTAGTAGATGGATCTGACATCTAAATCATTCTAATTGCTCCTAAAATTCCATCAGTGACACTAGCAGTATATGGTGGCAACCCATCAGAAGCTGAATGCGAACCTCTTGGTGCAAGCTTACCTGTGTGATTAAGTTCTTCTATCTTGAGCCCCGATCAGATTAGGGTTAAGGTGAACTCGTCAAACCCTAGTTTCTGTCATATGATGTAATCATTCGATTCAAGTCCGATGTGAAAATCTAAATAGAAACTCTTTCTATTATTTCACTCTGCCATGGCCATGGGCTTCTGGACTTGATTCTCATGATCATCATAGGGCTGCTCCTCTACCACCGAGGTAGATAGATTCCATCTTGATGCAATCCAGTTCCTACAATGAACATGCTATAGCCAACATACACCTCAGGGATTCCATATGGCTAGGAGACCGAGTAATGGTGTAGTCAAACTATAACACCCTCAAGGTGAACTGCCGATGCACCTCAGGTCAAAGAACCAGACACACTACTGCAGCATCGAGTCAGTCATTGACGAGAAGGTAGACTTCCTAATGACTACTCGAGGTGGTCACGCTCAGTGCCCTCGTTCTCTAACGAGTACCTGTACTCTCGCTCCGGTGTCTCCACACCGTAGACTCAAGACTCATCTACTAAAGAGAAGCGATTGTACACCAACCTTCCGGATCAATCACCATCCTCGTGATGATCCTATGGTCGGGAGCATTTTATGAGTTAATAATGATTATTCATGTCTTAAATTTTCAACTCTTGAAAATATGAATTATCATTACCATTAACTCAAAGGATGTATCACAGACACTAAATACACATATGTGATAGAAAATAACCCATTTTATTGATTATAGTCAAAATTATAATTTTGCCCCTAGAAGTGTATTACAAGTGTCAGCCAATTCTGGCTTCTAGGGCACATATATCTAACAATCTCCCACTTGTCCTAAAGCCAATTGGCTACAAGTCTAAGTCCCATCTTCTCAAGGTGGGCTTCGATCTTCTGCTGGCCCAACGGCTTTGTAAGTGGGTCTGCCACATTATCTGTGGAGTTGACTCTCTTGACCTCGACGTAACCCTTCTCGAGGTAATCGCGGATGAGGTGGTATCCTTTTGGCGATGGTATAGAGGAATGGCATCTGATGGAATGGCAGCAAACTTCTACCAGAATGAATGCTTCCTTCGCAGCCTCTGATGCAGCGATATATTCTGCTTCCATGGTGGAATCTGCTATCACAGTTTGCTTGAAACTCTTCCAGCTGATAGCACCACCATTGCACACAAACAGACTTCCAGATGTCGACTTTCGATCATCTATATCGGACATGAAATCCGAGTCTGTGTATCCCTGGACTTGGAGTTCTCCATTACCAAAGACCAACATCATATCCTTAGTTCTTCTCAAGTACTTAAGGATACATTTCACAGAAGTCCAGTGTTCTTCACCTGGATTTGACTGATATCTGCTTGTGACACTCACAGCATGGGCTATATCAGGTCGTGTACATAGCATGGCATACATGAGGCTCCCTATTGCAGAAGCATAAGGGATCTTGCTCATGCGTTCTATTTCCTCAGGTGTGCTAGGGCACATCTTCTTGGAAAGATGAATACCATGTCTGAAGGGTATTAATCCCCTCTTAGAGTTTTCCATACTAAACCTCTTTAGTACTTTCCTCTATGTACATCTTCTGTGAAAGTCCTAGCATCCTATTCGGTCTATCCCTATAGACCTTAATTCCTAGAATAAAGGATGCTTCACCTAGGTCTTTCATGGAGAATTCCTTGGACAACCATAATTTTGACTGTTGTCAATCATGGGAATATCATTCCCAATAAGGAGGATGTCATCCACGTACAATACGAGGAAGACAACAGCGCTCCCACTGACCTTTTTGAAGACACACGGTTCCTCTTCATTTTTGATGAAACCAAACATTTTGATCACATCATTGAAATGAGTGTTCCAGCTCCGAGATGCTTGCTTAAGTCCATATATGGACCTTTGCAGCTTGCAAACCTTGTGATCAGTATCACTGGATGTGAAACCTAGCGGCTGTTCCATATAGATATCTTCCTCAAGATATCCATTTAAGAATGCCATTTTCACGTCCATTTGCCATATTTCATAATCGAAATAGGCTGCAACGGCAAGCAATGTGCGGATGGATTTTAGCATAGCCACTGAGAAAAGGTATCCTGATAGTCAATGCCTTCGCATTGACTATAACCTTTTGCCACTAGTCTAGCCTTGAATGTCTCCACATTTCCCATCTGCACCAATCTTTCTCTTGAAGATCCATTTACACCCAATAGGTACTATACCTTCTGGTGGATCTACCAAGGTCCAGACTTGGTTTGAGTGCATCGAGTCAATTTCTGACTGCATTGCCTCTAGCCATTTCTCGGAGTCGATATCTGATATCGCCTCGTTGTAGGTTTTGGGATCATCACCATGAGCACCATTACCTACGAGGAACATTTTCTCTACTTTCCTCTGAAATAATACCTAAGTATCTTTCAGGGGGATGGAAAACTCTTTCCGATCTACGAGGTGGAGGAGGTAGTGTTCTTATTGGCTCAACCTGATTTGGTTCCAATTGGTCCTTAGCTCGTTGTACTTGTGAGACTTTCTCATCAAGCTTAATCTGCTTTCCAATGCCGCTATCTTGAATAAACTATTTTTCAAGAAAGATGGCATGTCGACTCACAATCACATTGTGGTCTTCTGGAATGTAGAAATAGTATCCTAATGACTCTTTAGGATATCCTATGAATCGAGCTCTGAAGGACCTAAACTCTAACTTGTCCGCTTGTTGTCTTTTGACATGAGCCGGACAACCCCAAATTCTGAGATGACTCAGACTTGGTTTCTTACCGTGCCATATCTCATACGGTGTGGTAGGAACGGTTTTAGAGGGAACCCTATTCAGTAGATAAATTGAAGTTAACAATGAGTGTCCCCAAAGAAAATCAGGGAGGTCTGTGAAGCTCATCATGGATCGGACCATATCCAATAGAGTCCGATTTCTCCATTCTGAAACCCCGTTGAGTTGAGGTGTTCCTGGTGGAGTCCATTGAGAGACTATGCCATTTTTCTTGAGATAGTCTAGGAATTTTCGGCTAAGGTATTCACCTCCTCGATCTGATCGAAGAACCTTAATGGGTTTTTCAGTTTATTTTTCTACTTCATGTCTGAATTCTTTGAACTTTTCAAAAGCTTCAGACTTGTGTCTCATAAGATACACATACCCATACCTAGACAGATCATCGGTAAAGGATAATGAAGTAGACAAAATTGCCTCTAGCCGGCACATCAAATGGGCCGCACACATCAGTATGTACTAGGGCAAGGAGATCTGTGGCCCTTCTCCCCATGTCCAACAAAAGGGAGTTTAGTCATTTTGCCTTGAAGACAAGATTCACAAGTTGGATATGACTCGAAAGTCAATGGACTCAATAGCCCATTTTTCTCCAATTTGTTGATCCTATCTTCTGCTATATGACCTAATCTCAGGTGCCATAGATATCTATCATTTGGACTATCCCTAGGTCGTTTGGCATTCACGTTTTGCTCGATAGTTAGAATAGGTACATCAATATGTAGCTGATAAAGACCATTAATAAGGAAACCATTTGCAATTTTATTTCTTTCATAAAGAATGTTACAATGGTCCTTAAAGAAGGTAATCACATAGCCTTCTAGTGCTAAGCATGAAACAGAAATCAAATTCCTGCTAGCTGCAGGCACATAATAACAGTCTTTCAAAACTAAGTCTAAACCAGATGGTAATCGAAGAGGGTATGTTCCCACGGCTACTGCAGCAACTCTTGCTCCATTACCGATGCGTAGGATCATGTCTCCATCCCTCAGCCTCCTGCTATCCTCAAGACCCTGCATGGAAGTGCACAGATGAGCACTAGAACCAGAGTCAAGCACCCAACTGGATGCAGAAGAAACCGTAAGGTTAGACTCAATAACGAGCATACCTCCAGAAGGACCTTCCTTCTTGTTCTTCAGGGTGGCCAGGTAAGTAGGGCAGTTCCGCTTCCAATGGCCGTCGCTGTTGCAATGGAAATACTTTCCTTTGACATCGGCCTTTTTCTTCGGCTCTGCCTTCTTCTTCTTTGCTCCTTCCACCTTCTGCTTTTTCACAGACTTCTTTTTCTTTCCATAAGACTTTCTTTTGGAAGAAGTCCATTCCATAGCAAGAACTGAGCCTTTAGAACCTTTCATAGAAAGCTCAGCGGTGACCAGCATATTCATTAATTCGGCCAAGGAATTTTGAAGTTTATGCATGTGGTAATTCATGATGAATTGCCCATATGCATCAGTCAAGGATTGCAGAATAATATCATTCTGCAGATCCAAGTCTAACTTCACACCGAGCTTCTCAAGCTCTTCCATGTCCTTGATCATCATCAGACAGTGATCTTGGACTGACTGCCCATCACGCATCTTAGCCTTAAAAAGTCATTTCGTGACTTGATACTTGGCTGCGCGACTCTGTTCACCAAACATCTCCTGCAGGTGAGCCAACATTTGGCGAGCAGTCCCGATATCTTCATGTTGGCGCTGGAGCTCATCAGACATCGAGCCCAACATGTAATATCTGGCCTTATTATCTTCGTCTATCCATTTTTTCAGAGATGCTCTCTGTTCAGTGGATGGATGGGCTGGTAAGGTGGGAGGGTCCTGGTCCAATACATGGGTTAACTTCTCGAAACCCAAAACTATTTTGTAGTTCCTGAGCCAATCTTTATAATTGGGTCCGGTCAGTCTATGTGTGTCCAGGATACGTGCCAATGGGTTGGACGCAGACATTTTTCTGTAGAGAGTCAAAGATTCTAGTTAGATACTGTAATTATGACTTGACCAATTTATTTAGAAATTTTATTTTTAAATAAATTAGCTTCCACTATTTTCTCGGATCCCTACACTCCCTCTGTAGAGATGCAAAAATCTCCATGATTAATGATTTCTAGTGGGTGGTGCGGTCTCACCAACTGACTCATCACCTCACCTAACAGTTATTGGTGATGGGTTAGCCAATGAGTGAACAACTCTTGTTCAATGATTCTCTAATCATGGTGCACCCAAACTTGGTCTCTAATTCATGAATCTCACCGTATCCAAAATATTGATCCACTCCTTAGTTAAGTCAGACCCACCATTTGCATAGACTGGATTCCTAATTGAGTCTCTCACCGTATCCAAAATATTGAGCCCAACTCATCCTCCAGCCCATAGCATCCAATGCCTAATAGACATGGTTGCATCTTTTCGGTGCAACTGAGCCACTGTATCCAGCCGAGAACAATCAACCCCGGGAAGGGCCCGCACATCTACAATGGTGGAAGACCTCAGACTTAATCTTTTCTTAGGGAGAATTGATTCAGGTCTCATTAAACTAGACTTGTCATAGTCATAACAATTATGACTAACCTAGTGGCATGGGTTAGCTCGGATTATTGACCACCTCAGATCAGAACTGTGTCAACAGATATGGCCAGGTAAGTGAGACCGGTGGAAGGAATATGCCATTAACTCGTACAAGAATGCATTCAGGTCGAGTAGCTTCCAATTAAAAATCAGTCGGTCGTATGTGCCAAACTTACCTTAGACACCAAATTGTTGAGCCAGAACCAATTGGGTTAGCCTACAATCCAGACTCTAACCTCTGAGCCTAATTAGGTCTTGCTTGATCGTGACTCGATCTTGACCCAGACTTAATCCTATTAGGCTGGTCAATTTAAGCATTGTTGATCCCATCTAACCAACTCTTGATTCGGTTTGATCAACCGCTTAGACCTAATTGAGCTACCCAAGCCCGAACCCAGTATTATGAATATGTCTTAGATCTAAAATTCTCAATTTTAGACCTAATTAATATTTCCATAATCTTAATTTTTAATTAAGTAGGGTTCATAAACAAAATATGCACAATAAATCCTAGGGTTTCAGGATCTAGGGTTTTGCAGAAAGTAAGTTTTGGGATTTCTGATTAAGGACGAACGCGCAGCACCCCTACACATCATAAGAACACCCCATCGGAATGGGAAGAGAGGGCCTTTAAACCCTTCTTCATTCTTATGACCGGACGGCCAAGAGGAACGCCTTAATCAGGAACATGCAATACTACAAAATAGTTTTAGATCTATATCATATATCTCATATACAAATTAGATCTAATCATGGCATATTTTGCATACATCTCATGTATCGAATCATGCATATTTTCAGATCTAAATTATCTCATAATAATCTAAAAAATTAGATTTAAATTGATCTAATCAAAATAAATTCTAATCTAGATAATTATGTAGAACTATTCTACAACTAGTCTAGACATGCATCAATCATATCTCATATGATATTTAAAATTAAATAATTTTTATTTACTATTTTTTAGATATTATTATAACCATTATAATATCAAAAAATAGTAAATAAATAGATCTAAAATATGATTTAATCAAATTAAATTAAAAACATGCAAGACTATTCTATAGAACTATTCTATTTTAGAACTAGTCATGCATATTTTCTAATCTTAGATCCAAATCATTTAATTTTAATTTTTTCTGATTTTAGATCTGATCACATCTCATGTGACATCTAAAATCACTTATTTTTTAATTAAAATAAATTTAAAATTAGATCTAAATACTTTTAGAACCTTGGCTCTGATACCAGTTGAAGGAAAATCCTGATTTTTCGGATCCAGGTTCGTTCAGATCTGATCAGATCAAGAGATATATTTCAAAAATTTTTTTTCTTTGATCTAATCAGATCTAGAATATTTTAGATCTAATTATTATTATTTTAAAATAAAATAAAAAATAAATTAAATTCAAATTTAATTTACCTTGAAGTGGGTAATCCTATTACCCGTTGATGATCCTGTAATGCAGCGGAAGGTTCTGGATCTAGCCACGCAAGTGCCTGGCCTCTACCGGTATCCACTCAGGACTGGATCTAGAGATCCTCTTCTTCTCTATCACATCTCCAAAAATTAGATCTGGATCTGATCTGGAGGATCTTCAAAACTCCTTTTGAAGATCAGCAGTCGTCCTTTGCAGCAGTGCAGCCTTCTAGCTTTCAGTCGCCTTTCTTTGATCTGGATCGCACCAACCAAGAATCCAAAACTACTTTTGGACGTGGAGAGGAGAGGGAGAAGGTGGGTTTGGCATGGAGGAAGAGGGGAGAGGCAGCCTTGGGGCATGGGAAATTTGATTCAATCTAATTTTGAGTTGGGCGCAGGGTCTTATTTATAGACTAAGCTGTGATCCAACTCCTCTTCTTCCCAACCAATCACAACCCTTTGTGAAATCAGATCTAAATCTGATTGGTGGGAAATAGAGTCCCCTGGATTCCTCCTTAGAGGGTGCCTAAGACCAGTCAAAGTTGGTTCTTAGGAGAACTCTAATTGGAATCCAAAAAGGAGATGGAGTCCCTATCCAATGGACTCCTGCCTCCAACTTCCCTATCCAATCCAGGGACTCCTCCTGGGCGCCTCCAACTTGGGCACACGCCAAGGGTGGCATGCGCCCTCCTCCTTGCCAGGTTCTGGTAGGGGGACAGGCCCCCACCAGCTCTCCAATAGGTGCATGACATGTGGTCAAAAGTCAAAGTGTCAATGGTCAACATTTGACCAGTCAAAGGTAGACTTTTGACCAAAGTCAAAGAACAAGAAATGGCAGGTGACCAAAAATGGCAGGTAATGTCTTACAAAATAAGACAACCTTTTCTGACTTGGACAACCTCCAGTCAGACCATATGAAGGCCTCTGATTGAGCACAAACTCCTTTGGCTCAGTCAGGACAACTTATTTATGATAGTAAAAGAAGAACGTTAGGTTCAATCGAGTGCTAGCACGATTTTCTTGAACCTAATTGAATCTCATTCAGATCAATTGAACTGGATCAGTTCAATTGATGATCACCAGATTCAAACCCTTGTTTGTGTGACCCAGTTAGGTTCAGTTCTGTATGGTAATGGGATATGTCATGATCTCTATCATCGACATCATCGAAACTCCTTTCGATGGATCAGAACTCTTCTGATTCGAACAGCTAGAATGATCGATCATCTAAATCATTCTAATTGCTCCCAAAATCCACCAGTGACACCTAGCAGTATATGGTGGCAACCCATCAGAGCTGAATGCGAACCTCTTGGTGCAGCTACCTGTGTGATTAAGTTCTTCTATCTTGAGCCCCGATCAGATTAGGGTTAAGGTGAACTCGTCAAACCCTAGTCTCTGTCATATGATGTAATCATTCGATTCGAGTCCAATGTGAAAATCTAAATAGAAACTCTTTCTATTATTTCACTCTGCCATGGCCATGGGCTTCTGGACTTGATTCTCATGATCATCATAGGGCTGCTCCTCTACCACCGAGGTAGATAGATTCCATCTTGATGCATCCAGTTCCTACAATGAACATGCTATAGCCAACATACACCTCAGGGTTCCATATGGCTAGGAGACCGAGTAATGGTGTAGTCAAACTATAACACCCTCAAGGTGAACTGCCGATGCACCTCAGGTCAAAGAACCAGACACACTACTGCAGCATCGAGTCAGTCATTGACGAGAAGGTAGACTCCCTAATGACTACTCGAGGTGGTCACGCTCAATGCCCTCATTCTCTAATGAGTACCTGTACTCTCGCTCCAATGTCTCCACACCGTAGACTCAAGACTCATCTACTATAGAGAAGCGATTATACACCAACCTTTCGGATCAATCACCATTCTCGTGATGATCCTATGGTCGGAAGCATTTTATGAGTTAATAATGATTATTCATGTCTTAAATTTCAACTCTTAAAAATATAAATTATCATTACTATTAACTCAAAGGATGTATTACAGAAACTAAATACACATATGTGATAGAAAATAACCCATTTTATTTATTATAGTCAAAATTATAATTTTGCCCCTAGAAGTGTATTACAAGTGTCAGTCAATTCTAGCTTCTAGGACACATATATATAATAAGATATTCTAACTTATTGATCTAGGCTTGAGGATAAAGTCATGAGCTGTACATGCATCCGGCCTTTAGGAGTCGTCCACACGAGCCTACGAACTCTGATATGAAGTATGATGCAGAAAATCAGCACAACGTGCTAGTACCATGCTGATTCTTCTTCGATGGTCGATCCGATGCTTCCTTCTTCAAAACTTAGACTCTCCAAAATATGAGAAAGAAGAGGAGAGTTTTCTAATTTGAGACTCTCTCAGAAAAAATTCAAAAGGAGGAGAGATGAAGAATAAAATAGCCCTAGAAGAAGATCCTCTTCTTCTTCTCTTTTCTCTCACATAGACACCTAGTTTGGTGCCTATGGAACATCATGCCCAAGGACTCTCTTCCTTTTATTTTTGCAAACCCTAAACATATCTCAAATATCTATATTCCATAAAAAAATTAGATCAAAATTCATCCAAAATTTATAGAAAAAGAAGAGTCCTTATCTAGGTTAAAAACTAGACAAGGCAGGACTAGATTTGGCAAGTGGTTGGGGTTGGGTGCCCCTCTAATTTTTTTTATGAATCCAACAAGGGAGAATGCATAAAATTCTCCTTTCTCACCATGGAAATAGTAGAGAAAAATAGGAGAGGAGGCGGCACACAAGGGAGAGAAGATTTGGTCAAGAAGGATTCTATCTCATAGAATCCTAAAGCAAAACTAACTCCCCTTTTGACTTGGTTTTCCAACAAATTGCCTTATGAGAAAAGAAGGGAGAGAGGAGCATGTGTGACGATCAGGGAGAGGAGATCTCATGCACAAAATAAAGAAAAATGGGCATGGGGGGCATGGGCTAAGGTGGCGCAAGGTTTGGGAGTCCTAGTCACACTAGGACTCCTATTTTGACTTGGTCAAACAAGGTCTTTTAACCAAATAAAATCAAGAGTAAACCAACTCAATTAAATAAGGTCGTAACCCATTTAAAAGCTTAATTAAATTAGATGAAATTAAATTTAATTTTAATTTAATTTTTTAATCAAATTAAAAAATTGGATTTACCCGAGTCCTGGTTAGATTGGGACTAGTTCTTCTTTGTACTTGGCTTATCCAAAAGTCAATTGGACTTGATCCAATCAAGCCCAAACCAAATCTAATTAAATTATATTTAATTAGAATTAATCTTAGCCCTCTGACTTAATTAAATTAAGCTAATTAGTAATATAATTGCTAATCGATCCTCCTGCAATACTTGCACTAGGTTAGACACCAATTGTATTGATTGTTTAACCCTAAAATGATTCTTAATCATTGATCAACCATCTGATCAGATCATGAGCTCTAATGTGTGTAATCTCATAGGTCCAAACCTAAGTTGATAGTATAGGAATAAATTTTTATACCAATCAAAATGATCATCTAGTAATGGTACCCGACGATTGGATAGGTCGAATGTGTAGAACAACACCCTTAGAACCCATGCGGATATAGTTTCTATATAATTCATCCCCTTGACCAAAATGCTTGTAGGACATCTTAGAGTTTAATTATCAACTCTGATTAGGTTGTCCACATTATATTTAAAAATACCAAATCCATCTAATGGATTATCCCGACCAAGATTTTGCTATATTAAAATACAGTGATACATTCTTCTGTAACTTTTAGAGTAATCAATCCCATTTTGGTCACACTCTAACTTCGTAAGTACTTGATTATGCCCAAAAGCCTTTTGTTACTGAATTAAAAATTTAGTTAGTCCAGTACCAAAGCACCGTGAGTTGCTTGCAAGTCACTGAGATGATTTAAGATTTAAGGGACACTTATACCTATATCCCATCAAAAATATTCTCGATAGTAGAATGCTCTGGAGTTGATCATGTTCAATGATGATGTATCCATACATCTCACCTATATGCCATACCAGTGTCTCCACACTCCTTGGTTAAGAGGACAATCAACCTATATGGCATACAGTGATCTATGCTCGATAGATGTTATCGTCCTTATTAATAGCCTATCATTTGATTGTGAATAAATTTAAGGATTAATCAATAAATCCTCTCTTTATCAAAGCTAAATAGTCCTAAGAATTTCATCACAACAATGGAGTTCATTAGAAGATGAAAACTTATGATGAAAATATCAAATTATATTTTATTTATTAATAGATCAATTATAAATATAAAGTAGCTCAACCATCAATAGACTGATGATTGGCTTTGGAACATATTTTTTAACAACTTCCACTTATCCTAAAGCCACTCGACACAGTATTTAATACCCATCTTCGATTTGTGGTTGTCAAACTTCTTTATTGCCAGGGCTTTAGTGAATGGGTCGATTAGATTCTTCTTTTCATCGATCTTCTGAGAGTCGACATCACCTCGATCCACGATCTCCTAGATTAGATGAAAGTGGTAATGTGCTTTGTTCGTTGGTGTGCCTTCGATTCTTTCGCTTAAGCAATGGCATCAGTGCTGTCGTAGTAGAGCAGGATCGAACCATCAAGGGAGGGTGGTACTCCAAGCTTGGTGATAAATTTTCTCAGCTACACAGCTTTTTTTACAGCATCTGATGCTGCCACGTACTCTGCTTCGTAAACAGAGTCTACCATAGTATGTTGCTTGAAACTTTTTCAATAGATCGCTTCACCATTCAGAGTAAAGATATATCCTGACATGCTTCTACTGTCATCATGGTCAGATTGAAAGCTGGAGTCTATAAATCCCATAAGTTTTAGATCTGACTCACCATAAACTAACCATTGGTTTTTAGTATTTCTTAAATACTTAAGTATAGCTTTAACCATTTTTCAGTGGTTTTCTTCAGGGTTAGATTGGTATCTACTCACTACTCCTAGTGAGCATGCCATGTCTGATCTCGTACATATCATGGCATACATGATAGATCCCACTATCAAAGTATATGAGACTCTACTCATATGCTCTCTCTCTTTAGGAGTTGTCAATAATCCTTCTTAGAGAGAAAAATTCTATGGTCTATCGAAAGATAGCCTTTTTTAGAATTTTCCATGCTGAACCTCTTCAGCACAGTATCTATGTATGTGGACTGAGATAATTCAAGCATCCTTTTAGATCATCCCTATAGATCTTCATCTCTAGGATGTAGGATGCTTCACCCAAATTCTTCATGAAGAACTATGATGACAACCGAACTTTTATTTCTTACAGTGTGGGGATATCATTTTCGATTAACAGAATGTCATCCATGTAAAAAATAAGAAATATCACTGCTGGACCATTTGCCCATTTGTAAATGCAGGATTCTTCTTCATTCTTAATGAAGCCATACATTTTGATTACTTTATCAAAACACATGTTCCAACTCTGAGATGCCTGTTTCAGTCCATAAATAGATCTCTAAAGCCTGCATACCTTAGACTCATCTATGGATGCGAACCCCTCAGGCTGTATCATATACACCTCTTGGGTCAACTCTCCATTCAGGAAAGCTATCTTCACATCCATCTACCAGATCTCATAGTCTAGATGGACAGCAATTGCAAGCATAATCTGAATGGACTTGAGCATTATCATAGGGGAGAACATCTCATCATATTCAATACCATAACGTTGACGACACCACTTGGCAACCAGATGAGCTTTATAGGTCTCTACCTTTCCGTCTACGCTCCTCTTCCTTTTGAAGATCCATTTACATCTAGTGGATTTAATCCCTTTGGATGGGTCAACTAATGTCCACACATCGTTGACCTTCATGGACTTCATTTCGAATTTCATGGCCTCAAGCCATTTCTCAAAATTAGGTCTCTGCATAGCATCTATATAGGTGATCGAATCCTCATCATTTTCATCAAGTTCGATGGGATCACCATCCTGGACCAAAAAATTATAGTATCTATCTGGCTGATGCGGTACTCTATCGGAATGCCTTAATGGTACAGGTACACTAGGTTCTGAATTTGATCTAATCGAATCTAATTCTGGTTCAGCTATAGGTGTCGATTTTTCTAGCTGTTAAACTTTATTAAGTTCAACCTTAGAGGCAACAATTTCTTTACCAAAGAATTTTATTTCTAAAAAGGTTGCCTTAAGACCGACGAACATCTTTTGTTCATCAACATGATAGAAATAGTATCCTTTTATCTCTTTTGGGTATCCTATAAATATGCACTTGTCAGACCTAGGTCCAAGTTTATTTGTAACTAACCGTTTGACATAAGTCGGGCACCCCCAAATCTTAAGGTGTGAAAGTGCTAGCTTACACCATGTCCATATCTCATATGGAGTTTTAACTATAGACTTACTTGGAACCTTATTTAACAGATAACAAGCCAATTCGAGTGCATATCCCCAAAAGGATATCAGTAAGCTGGCAAAATCTATTATGGATCGGACCATGTCTAACATAGTCTAATTTTGCTTTCAGACATACCATTATGCTGTGGTGTTTCAGGAGGAGTCCATTAGAAGAGAATTCCATTCTCTCCTAGATATGTGAGAAACTCATCGAAAAAATATTTTTCTTCTTGGTCAGATCGAAGAGTTTTAATACTTTTTCTAATTTATTTTTCTACTTTACTTCAGAATCGTTTGAATATTTTAAAAGAATTTGACTTATGTTTCATTAGATAGACATATCTATATCTGGATAGATAATCTGTGAAAGTAATAAAGTAGACATATCCATCTTTAGCACTTATGCTCATTGGTCCATATACATCAATATGTACTAGACCTAAGAGCTCAGTGGCTCTTTCACCTTTTTTAGTAAAAGATGACTTGATCATTTCACCAAGAATACAGGATTCACAGGTTGAAAGTGATTCACAATCACTAACTTCGAGGATTCCCTCTTGAGCTAATCTGTCTACTTAGTTCTTATTTATGTGACCTAGCCTATAATGTCATAAGTAGATATCTGATATGCTATCTAATCTAGGGTGCTTGTTAGTTGAATAGACTACATTAATAGGTTGTGATAGCATATACACATCATTATTCAAATATCCATAGAAAACGGTAACATCATTCATAATAATATTACAAACTTATTTTTTTATTAAAATTTCATAATCATTTTTGGTTAGAAGGCCTATAGAAATGATATTTAAAAAGAAATTAGGATAGAAGTGACAATCACTAAGAACAATGGTATGGGACTCAAATACTGAAGGAGCTAGATCTAGGATTTCACAAGTAGATCTTGAAATTTTTTTAAGATCTTGTAGCAGAAGACTTAAATAAATCTAAAATTTATTTAAATAATCATGTAAATACCTAGATCTTAGATCTATTATATGATTAAGGTATGATATTAAATCAAAAATTAAAATTAAATAAGAAAGAAAAATATTGATCAAATCAACCTAGATTTACACTACATCAAATGTAGGTATGAACTTTATAGACCAGATCTATTATTTGAGCAAGTTTAGATATTCTAACTTGCTGATCCGGGCTTGAGGATGAAGTCACGATGCGCACACATGTCCAGTCTCTAGGAGTCATTCACATGAGCCTACGATCTCTGATCTGAAGTCCAATGCAGGAAATTAGCATAGCATGCTAGTACTGTGCTGATCCTTCTTTGACGGTTGATCCGATGCTTTGTTCTTCAAAATTTGGACTCTCCAAAATATGAGAAGGAAGATGAGAGTTTGATAATATGAGATTCTCTTAAAAAAAACTTCAAAGAAAGGAGGAGAGATTGAAAATAAAATAGCCCTTGAAGAAGACCCTCTTCTTCTTCTCTTTTATCTCACCTAGACACCTAGTTTGGTGCCTATGGAACCCCCACGCCCAAGGATCATCTTTCTCTGATTTTTGCACACCCTAAACCTCTTCTAAATCTTTATATTTTATAAAAAAATTATAATAAAATTCATCCAATAAATAGAAAAAAAGAAGAGTCCAAGTTAGATCAAATTCCTAGATTAGGAATATCCAAACATAGGAAGTTGTTGGGGCGCCCAAGGGGCGCCTCCTCCATAATTTTTGGCATGGACTAGAAAGAGAGAGCATACAAAATAGAAGATTATTTTCATGGATAAGAAAAAAATTAATTAAAAGAGGGTGTGGCACTCAAGGGAAGATGTTTTGGTCAACAAGGATTCTATCTCATAGAATCCTAAGCAAAACCAATTCCTCCTTTGACTTGGTCTTCCACCTAACTACCAAATATGACTTGGAGGGAGAGAGGGGGTGTGAAAATTTGGAAGAAAGAGATTTTTCATGAAAAATACCTAAAAAATAGGTATGGAGGGTGTTGGGACCAAGGTGGCGCAAGAAGATAGGGAGTCCTAGTCATAATAGGACTCCTATTTTGACTTGGTCAAACAAGATCTTTTAACCAGACAAAATCAAGATTAAACTAACCTAATTAAATAAGACCCTAATCTATTTAAGTTAATTAAATTAAATTAAATTATATTTAATTTTAATTTATTTTTTTAATCAAATTAAAAAATTAGGTTAATCCGAGTCCTAGTTAGACTAGGATTAGTTCTTCCTTGCACTTGGCTTATCCAATAAATCAATTGAACTTGATCCAATCAAACTCAAAGCAAATCTAATTAAATTATATTTAATTAGACTTAATCTCAGCCTTTTGACTTAATCAAATTAAGCTAATTAATAATCTAATTGCTAATTGATCCTTCTGCAATACTTGCACTAGGTTAAACATCAATCATATTGATTGTTTAACCCTAAAATGATTCTTAATCATTGATCAACCATTCGATCAAATCATAAGCTCTAATATGTGTGACCTTATAGGTTCGAACCTAAGTCGGTAGCATAGAAATAAATTTCTATACCAATCGAAGTGACCATCTAGCAATGATACCCAACGGTCAGATAGGTCGAAGGTGTAGAACATCATCCTTAGAACCCATGCGGATATAGTTTTCATATAATTTATCCCCTTGATCACAATGCTCATATGACACATCAGAGTTCAACTGTCAACTCTGATCAGGTTGTCCACATTATATTTTAAAATATCAAATACATCTGATGGATTATCCTTACCAAGGTTTTGCTATATTGAAATATAGTGATACATTCTTCTCCAACTCTTGGAGTGGTCAATTTCATCTTGATCATACTCCAACTTCGTAAGTACTTGACTGTACTCAGAAGCCTTCCATTGTAGAATTAAAAATTCAGTTAGTCCGGTACCAAAGCACGGTGAGTTGCTTACAAGTCACTGAGGTGATCTTAGATTTAAGGGATACTTATACCTATATCCCATTAGAGACATTCTTGACAGCAAAATGCTCTGGAGTTGGTCACGTTCAATGACGATGTACCCATACATCTTATCTATATGCCATATCAGTGTCTCCACATATCTTGGTTAAGAGGACAACCAACCAATATGGCATATAGCGATCCATGCTCGATAGATGCTGTCATCCTAATTAACAACCTATCATTTGATCGTGAATAAATTTAAGAATTAATCGATAAATCTTCTTTTTATCGAAACTAAATAGTCTTAAAGACTTCATCACAATAATGGAGTTCATTAGAAGATGTAAACTTATGATGAAAAAAGATGTCAAAATATTTTTTATTAATTAATAAATTAATTATAATATTTCAACTATCAACAGACTGATGATTGATTTTAGGATACAATTTTGAATAACTCCCACTTATCCTAAAGCCACTCAGCACAATATCTAATACCCATCTTCGATTTATGGTTGTCGAACTCCTTGATTGCTAAGGCTTTAGTGAAGGAGTCGGCTAGGTTCTCCTTTCCATCAATCTTCTGAAGGTCGACATCGTCACGATCCATGATCTCATGGACCAAATGGAAGCGGCACAGAATGTACTTTGTTTGCTAGAAATAGTATCCTTTGGTCTCTTTTGGGTACCCTATGAATGTATACTTGTCAGACCTAGGTCCAAATTTGTTTGTAACTAACCATTTGACATAAGCTGGGCACCCCCAAACCCTAAGATGTGAAAGTGTTGGCTTACACCCTATCCATATCTCATATGAAATTTTAACTACAGACTTACTTGAAATCCTATTTAATAAATAATAAGTCGATTCGAGTGCATATCTCTGGAAGGATATCAGTAAGCTGGTAAATCCCATCATGGATCGGACCATGTCTAATAGAGTCTGATTCCTCCTTTCAGACACACCATTATACTATAATGTTTCAGGAGGAGTCCATTGGGAGAGAATTTCATTCCCTCTATATATGTGAGAAACTCACCAGAAAGTTTTTCTTCTCGTTA
>QRFJ01000117.1:380733-512720 GCA_006176705.1 Cocos nucifera
AGTGATGAAGTAGACATATCCACCTCTGGCACTTATGCTCATTGGTCCACATACATCAGTATGTACTAGACCTAAGAGCTCATTGGCTCTCTCATCTTTTCAGTAAAATATGACTTGATCATTTTATCAAGAAGACAGGACTCACAGGTTGGAAGTGATTCACAATCATTAACTTTGAGGATTTCCTCCTAAGTCAACCTATTTATCCTATTCTTGTTTATATGACCTAGCCTACAGTGCCATAAGTAGATATTTGATACACTATCTAATCTAGGATGCTTGTTAGTAGAATAGACTACATTAATAGATTGTGATAACATATATTCACCATTGTTCAATTGTCCATAAAAGTAGTAACACCATTCATAATGACATTACAAATTTATTTCTTTATTGAAATTTCATAATTATTCATGGCCAAAAGACCTACAAAAATGATATTTAAAAAGAAACTAGAAAAGAAATGACAATCACTAAGAACAATGATATGAGATTCAAATACAAGTTTCAAAATTTCTAAAGCTAGAACTGAAACTGGTCTTCCATCTCCAATATTTAGGAATCTCTCGCCTTGCTCGAATCTTCTACTGACCTGCAACCCCTGCAATGAATTGCAAATATGGTAAGAGCTATCGATATCCAATACCCAGTCAGTAATATCATAAATAGAGAAATTGGAAAGAGTTATCATATAAATACCTTGTCCAGCAATAGCTTGCTTCTTTCTCTACCTGTTCAAGTCCAAGAAGGCAATGTACTGAGGATAGTTTTTCTTTCAGTGCCCCTGCTTCATGCAAAAGAAGCATTTGGCTTGACTCTTATCGTGCTCGGTCTTTGGGGTTTGAGCCTGCACAAGTGTCTTAGTACGAACATGCACCTTCTTGGCTTTCTTCTTCTTGTTCTTCTTTTCTTTTTCAAAGGATCGAGAATGAGAAGATGAACCTTCCACTAAGTTCACCAACTCTTTATGGAGCTGATGATCCTTTTCAAAGTTTTGAAGTAACCCTAGTAAGCCATGGTAGTTACTTCAGGCTTTGTCATTCTATAATGAGTAAGAAAAGGAAGATAGGGCTTTGGTAGCGAGTTCAGTATTGCATCTTTCCCAAGTTGTTCATGCAAGAAAAATTCGAGTTTGCTCAAGCGCTCTATCAGTTCGATCATATACAGTACATGATCAATGACAGAGGCTCTATCCCATATTCTAGCATTGAAGATGGTGCAACTAGTCTTGTGCCTCTCAATGTCATCGGGTGTGCCAAAAGAATCCTCCAATACTTGGAGCATTTTATCTGGCTGAGCTATCTCAAATCTAAGACTGAACTCGTCGCTCATCACAGCCAGCATAATGCAGTTCACCATGGTTCGGTCACTAAGCCACTTCTGATAAGTGTCTCTGACTGTTCTATATAATTTGACAGCTGGCTCCTCAGGTGCAGGATCCGTCAGCACATATAGAATCCGTTCATGCTCTAGGATAATCTTCAACTTTCGGTACCAGTTACCAAAGTTGGATCCCACCAACTTATCATTATCCAACAATGATTGGAGTGATAGAAAAGTGGCCATGTCTGCACAAAAGAAAATCAAAATCTAATTAGTAATTGATTCATTAAATCTAAAGATCTGGACTTTAATCAAAAGATTTCTCCTACTATTTTATTCAAATTGGTAGCCTCTATCTCTAATTCGAGGAATTATCCTAATTTCTTAGTGGATACTAGAATCCATATAGACTATACACGAGCTCAACTTTGGTTGGCCCACCCATGTACATCTAAGGATAGGTTCATAACTAATTATTTTTTTAAATAATTTTTAGTAATTAAATTTTACCCTAGGCCCTGATCAGTTGGCTTTGGCCTTCTTAGAAAAGGGTCCAGTTAGGTCCAACCATTAACATGACCATACTTGGCCCATCCAACCAATGAATGATCAGGCCCAACTTTGGTTGGCCCACCTGACCACCATTTAGAAAGATGTATCCAAGAGATCATATAATGAATGATAATTTCATCAACCGATAAGCACCAGGCCTTTGGGCCTCCAATGATTATCCAACTGATGGACCCATTATCATCCACTTTAATAGGAGGCTATGATCCAGTTATCATATAACTATTTTATTTTAGGGATCTAATAATTTTAGAGAATTTATTTATAGAAGTGAGTAGGTCAGATTAACCAGCTTGTCATGATCCTTCCACTAACTTCACCAAGTCAGCTTAAGGAAGACCATTAATAGGCTGGTCTAGGAGCACCTAAATCAGTCAAACTGATTTACCTAGCTGACATGGGTTAGCTCGAATAGTCAAGCAATCCGATCAAAACATAATCTCACCAAGAGGTCTAGGTAAGTTCGATCAGTGGAAGGGTCTGCCAGGCTTGCCTTAGACACCATCAAAAATGGCCAGGTAAGCGGGCTGCCAATTAAAAACCTACTGGTCTGGTTTATCTTAGACATACCAACTAATTTAATTAGTTTCAATTAGATCAACCTAACAGTTCATGCTAGACCGCGTAGCCAAGAATCAAGTCCATCTTGGATCTTGTTAAAGACATGGACTTGACCAACTACAACTATTGTAATTGATCTAGAGAATCCTTGACCTAATCTAAGACAATAATTGATTAGATTTAGTCAATTCTCTAATTAAGTCCATTCTTTAATCTAACCCTAGGTCTAACCCAATTAATGGACCTAATCCCCACTAACCCATTTAACCCAATGTGTTATGATTTGTGTCTTAGGATCTTCAATTCACAATCCTAGATCCTAATCAATCAACTTCTTAATTCTTAATTAAGTTTTGGGCTGAGGGTTGGGGTTTGGACTTTTCAAAAATAATTTTTCATATTTGTAAAATATTTTTACAACATGGTTCTATCAACCAAGTTGCATGTTTGATTCATAATCAATATGCAAGTAAAATAAACATAAAACTACTTTAGATCTAATCTAAATAGGTTCATGTAATTGAAATAGTTTCAATAATAATCAATCATAAATCTTTCTAGATCAAATCTAACATATTTATGATGATTGAAATTAGATTAAAATATTTTTAATCAGATCATAAAATTCTCTTAGATCTAATCTAAAATTTTATGATCAATATTTTAGATCAGCACGTACTAGGACAACCTATTCACTGTAAGGGATAAACCTTACAGCAGGACAACCTTATGGCAGTCCATGCAATCTAAAATATATATTTTATTTATTTTAATTTTAAGATTTAATAATTAGATTATAAATTAGATCTAATCTAAGAAATAATCTAGACATGCATAAAAATTCATGTAATAAGAACCTAGGCTCTGATACCAATTGAAGGAACCAGATCTAGGGTTTTCATAGGTAGATCTTGAAACTTTTTCAAGATCTTACAGTGGAAGACTTAAATAAATCTAAAATTTATTTAAATAACTATGTAAATACCTAGATCTTAGATGATTATTACATGATTAAGGCATGATATTAAATCAAAAATTAAAATTAAATAAGAAATAAAAAGGTTGATCAAATCAACCTAGATCTACACTACATCAAATGCAGGTATGAAGTTTATAGATCAGATCTATTAGATGTTCTAACTTGCTGATCCAGGCTTGAGGATGAAGTCATGAGCTGCACACATGTCTGGCCTCTAGGAGTCATCCACACGAGCCTACGATCTCTGATCTAAAGTCCAATGCAGGAAATCAACACAGTATGCTGTACTGTACTGATCCTTCTTCGATGGTCGATCCGATGCTTTCTTCTTTGAAATTTGGACTCTCCAAAGTATGAAAAGAAAGATGAGAGTTTGCTGATCTGACACTCTCTCAAAAAAACTCAAAAGAAAGAAAGAGAGATTGAAAATAAAATAGCTTTAGAAGAAGACCCTCTTCTTCTTCTCTTTTCTCTCACCTAGACACCTAGTTTGGTGCCTATGGAACCCCCACGCCCAAGGATCCTCTTCCTCTAATTTTTACACACCCCAAACCTCTCCCAAATCTTTTTATTTCATAAAAAAATTAGAATAAAATTTATTTAATAAATAGAGAAAAAAAGAGTCCAAGTTAGGTCAAATTCCTAGACTAGGAATATCCAAACATTGGAAGTTATTGGGGCACCCAACTCTTGGGCGCCTCCTCCACAATTTTTGGCATGGACCAGTAAGGGAGGGTGTACAAAAAAGGAGATTATTTTCATGGAATAAGAAAAGAATTAATTAAAATAGGGGGTGGCACTCAAGGGAAGATGTTTGGATCAACAAGGATTCTATCTCATAGAATCCTAAGCAAAACCAATTCCTCCTTTGACTTGGTTTTCCACCTAACTTCCAAATATGACTTGGAGGGAGAGAGGGGGCATAGAAATCAGAAAGAAAGGGATTTTCCATGAAAAATACCTAAAAAATAGGTATAAGGGGCGTTGGGACCAAGGTGGTACAAGGAGATAGGAAGTCCTAGTCACATTAGGATTCCTATTTTGACTTGATCAAACAAGATTTTTTAACCAAATAAAATCAAGATTAAACCAACCCAACTAAATAAAACCCTAACCCATTTAAGAACTTAATCAAATCAAATTAAATTATATTTAATTCTAATTTATTTTCTAATTAAATTAAAAAATTGGGTTAATCCGAGTCCTAGTTAGATTAGGACTAGTTCTTCCTTGCACTTGGCTTATTTAATAAACCAATTGGACTTGATCCAATCAAGTCCAAACCAAATCTAATTAAATCATATTTAATTAGACTTAATCTTAGTCTTTTGGCTTAATCAAATTAAGTTAATTAGCAATCCAATTGCTAATCGATCTTCCTGCAACACTTGCACTAGGTTAAAAACCAATCGTATTGATTGTTTAACCCTAGAACGATTTTTAATCATTGATCAACCATCCGATCAAATTGTAAGCTCTAATGTGTGTGATCTCATAGGTTTGAATCTAAGTTAATAGCATAGAAATAAATTTTTATACCAATTGAAGTGACCATCTAGCAATGATATCCGATGGTTGGATAGGTCGAAGGTGCAAAACACCATCCTTAGAACCTATGCAGATATAGTTTTCATATAATTCATCCTCTTGACCATAATGCTCATAGGACACATCAGAGTTCAAATGTCAACTCTGATCAGGTTGTCCACATTGTATTTTAAAATACCAAATCCATCTAATAGATTATCTTGGCCAAGGTTTTGCTATATTGAAATACAGTGATACATTCTTCTCCAACTCTTGGAGTAGTTAATTCCATCTTGATCACACTCTGACTTTGCAAGTACTTGACTATGCCCATAAGCCTTCCATTGTTGAATTAAAAATTTAGTCAGTCCGGTACCAAAGCACAGTGAGTTGCTTGCAAGTCATTGGATGATCTCAGGTTTAAGGGATACTTATCCCTATATCCCATCAGAGATATTCTTGATAGTAGAATACTCTAGAGTTAATCATGTTCAATGATGATGTATCCATACATCTCACCTGTATGCCATACCAGTGTCTCCATATACCTTGGTTAAGAGGACAACCAATCTATATGGCATATAGCGACCTATGCTTGATAGATGCTATCATCCTAATTAACGGCCTATCATTTGGTCGTGGATAAATTTAAGAACTATTTGATAAATTCTCTCTTTATCAAAACTAAATAGTTCTAAGGACTTCATCACAATAATGGTGTTCATTAGAAGATGTAAACTTATGATGAAAAAAGGTGCTAAAATATTTTTTATTAATTAATAAATCAATTACAATATCTCAACCATCAACAAGCTGACGATTGGCTTTAGAATATAATTCCTAATAAATATAAGTTTTAAAATTTTTAAAGCTAGAATTAGAACTGATCTTCTATCTCTAATGTTCCGAAATCTTTCATCTTGCTTGAATCTCCTACTGACTTGCAACCTCTGCTATGAATTGCAAATATGGTAAGGGCTACCGATCTTTAATACTCAGTCAGTAATATCATAAATAAAAAAATTGCAAGAAGTTATCATATAAATACCTTTTTCAGTAATAGATTGCTTCTTTCTCTGCCTGTTCGGATCCAGAGAGATAATGTACTGAGGATAGTTTCTTTTTCAGTGCCCCCACTTCTTGCAAAAGAAGCATTCAGCTTGACTCTTATCAGGCTTGGTCTTCCTGGTCTAGCCCTGCACAAATGTCCTAGCTTGAACTTGCACCTTCTTAGCTTTTTTCTTCTTGTTCTTCTTCCCTTTTCTAAAGGATCGAGAGCTAGAAGATGAACCTATCACTAAGTTCACCGACTCTTTGTGGAGTTGGTTGTCCTTCTCAAAGTTCTAAAGTAACCCCAATAACCCGTGGTAGTCTACTTCGGGCTTTATCATTCTAAAATGAGTAAGGAATGGGAGAAATGACTTGGACAATGAGTTCAGTATTACATCTTTTTCAAACTATTTATGTAAGAAAAAGCTGAGCTTGCTCAATCGCTCTATCAGCTCGATCATGTACAATACATGATCAGTGACAGAGGCACCATCCTGCATTCTGGCATTGAAGATGGCATAACTAGTCTTGTGCCTGTCCACATCATCGGATGTGCCAAAGAAATCCTTCAACACTTGAAGCATGTCCTTTGGCTGAGCCATCTCAAATCTACGATTGAACTCATCGCTCATAGCACCTAGTATGATGCAGCGCACTATGGTCCGATCATTGAGCCACTTCTGGTAAGTGTCTCTAACTGTTCCACGTGCATTAGCAGCTGGCTCTTTAGGTGCAGGATCCGTTAGAACATATAGGATCCGTTCATGCTCCAGTACTATCTTCAACTTTTGGTACCAGCTACAGAAGTTAGGTCCCACCAACTTATCATTATTCAATAATGATCGGAGTGATAAGAAAGTGGCCATATCAGCACCAAGAAAAAATATAACCTAGTTAGTAATTGATTCATTAAACCTAAAGATTTAGACTTTAATCAAAAGGTTCTTCCACTATTTATTCGAATCAGTAGCCTCTACCTCCAATTTAAAAAATTATCATAATTTCTTAGTGGGTACCAGAATCCACATAGACTGTACATGAGCCTAATTTTGGTTGGCCCATCCATGTGCATCTAAGGATAGGTTCACAACCAATTATTTTTCTAAATAACTTTTAGTAATTAAATTTTGCCCCATCCCCTGATTAGTTGGCTTTGGCCTTCTCAGAAAAGGGTCCAGTTAGGTCCAACCATTAACTTGACCATACTTGGCCCATTTAACCAATGAATGATCAGGCCCAACTTTGGTTGGCCACCTGACCACCATTTAGAAAGATGTATCCAAGAGATCATATAATGAATGATAATTCCATCAACTGATAAGCACCAGGCCTTTGGGCCTCCAATGATTATCCAACTAATGGACCCATTATCATCCACTTTAATGGGAGGCTATGATTCAGTTATCATATAACTATTTTATTTTAGAGATCTAATAATTTTAAAAAATTTATTTATAGAAGTGAGTAGGTCAGATTAACCAGCTTGTTATGATCCTTCCACTAGCTTCACCAAGTTAGCTTAATGGAGACCACTAATAGGCTGGTCTAGGAGCACCTAAATCAGTCATACTGATTTACCTAGCTGACATGGATCAACTCAAATTGCCAAGTGATCTGATCAAAACTCAATCTCACCAAGTAGACCAAGTAAGTGAGATTGGTGGAAGGATCTACCAAAGCTTGCCTTAGATACCATCGAAAATAACCAGGTAGGCGGGCTACCAATTAAAAATCACCGATCGTATGTGCTAAACTTATCTTAGACACCAACTAGTTTAATTAGTTTTGATTAGATCGACCTAACAATTCAAGCTAGACCTCTTAGCTAAGAATCAAGTTCATTTGGTTCTTGTTAAAGACATGGACTTGACCAACTATAACTATTTTAATTGATCTAGAGAATCCTTGACCTAATCTAAGACAACAATTGATTAGATTTAGTCAATTCTCTTTTAAGTCCATCCTTTAATCTAATTTTAGGTCTAACCCAATTAATGGACCTAATCCCTACTAATCCATTAACCCAATGTGTTATGATTCGTGTTGTAGGATCTTCAATTTACAATCCTAGAACCTAATCAAACAACTTCTTATATCTTAATTAAGTTTTGAATTGAGGATTGGGGTTTGGCTTTTCAAAAATAATTTTTATATTTTTAAAATATTTTTATAACATATTTCTATCAATCAAGTTGCATGTTTGATTCATAATCAATATGCAAGTAAAATAAACATGAAACTACTTTAGATCTAATCTAAACAGGTTCATGTAATTGAAATAATTTCAATAATAATCAATCATAAATACTTCTAGATCAAATCTAACATATTTATGATGATTAAAATTAAATTAAAATATTTTTAATCAGATCATAAAATTTTTTAGATCTAATCTAAAATTTTATGATGAATATTTTAGATCAGCACGTATTAGGATAACCTTTCTACTGTAAGGGATAGACCTTAGAGTAGGACAATCTTACGACAGTCCGTATAATCTAAAATATTTTATTTTTAGATTTAAAATTATTTTAAATTTATTAAATTATAAATAAAATAAAATTAAATCTAATAAATTTATGATTAGCGTCAGATCATCATAAAGTAGGATAATATTTTCACTATAAAGGATAAACCTTACAGCAGGATAACCTTATGGCAATTCATGAGATCTAAATTTTTAATTTTATATTTAATAATTAGATTATAAATTAGATCTAATCTAAGAAATAATCTAAACATGCATAAAAATCATGCAATAAGAACCTTGCTCTGATACCAATTGAAGGAATCAGATCTAGGATTTTATGGATAGATCTTAAAATATTTTCAGAATCAGACAGCAAAAAATTTAAATAAATTAAATATTTATTTAAATAAATATATAAATATCTAGATCTTAAATCTATTACATGATTAAGATATGATATTAAATTAAAAATTAAAAACATAAAGAAGAAGAAAATTTTGATCACTTCAACTTAGATCTACATTACATCTAATGCAGGTATGAAATCAATAGATCAGATCTATTACCTATGCAAGTTAGACATTCTAACTTATTGATCTAAGCTTAAGGATGAAGTCACAAGCTGCACACACATCTATTCTCTAGGAGTCGTCCATACGAGCCTATGAACTCTGATATGAAGTCCGATGCAGGAAATCAGCGCAGCATGCTAGTACCGTATTGATCCTTCTTCGACGATCGATCCGATGCTCTCTACTTCAAAATATAGACTCTAAAAAATATGAGAAGAAAGAGGTTTTCTAATCTAAGACTCTCTCAGAAAGAACTCAAAAGAAGGAGCAGAGATGAAGAATAAAATAGCCCTAGAAGAAGACCCTCTTCTTCTTCTCTTTTCTCTCACCTAGATACCCAATTTGGTGCCTATGGAACCCCACGCCCAAGGACTCTCTTTCTTTAATTTTTGCACACCCCAAACCTTTCCTAAATATCTATATTATACAAAAAAATTAGGTCAAAATTCATCCAAAATTTATAGAAAATAAGAGTCCTTGTCTAGGTCAAAAATAAGACAAGGTAGGACTAGATTTGGCAAGTGGTTGGGGCGCCCAACTCTTGGGCGCCCCTCCTCTGATTTTTTTTTGTGAATCCAGCAAGGGAGAATGCATAAAATTCTCCTTTTTCATTATGAAAATAGTCAAAAAAAATAGAAGAGGGGGTGCCACACAAGGGAGAGAAGATTTGGTTAACAAGGATTCTATCTCATAGAATTCTAAAGCAAAACTAACTCCTCTTTTGTCTTGGTCATCCAACAAATTGCCTTATGAGAAAAGAAGGGAGAGAGGGGCATGCATGATGATCAGGGAGAGGAGATCTCATGCACAAAATAAAGAAAAATGAGCATGGGGGGCATGGGCTAAGGTGGCGCAAGGTTAGAGAGTCCTAGTCACACTAGGATTCCTATTTTGACTTGGTCAAACAAAGTCTTTTAACCAAATAAAATTAAGAGTAAACCAACTTAATTAAATAAGGACCTAATCCATTTAAAGATTTAATAAAATTAGATTAAATTTAATTTAATTTTAATTTAATTTTTTAATCAAATTAAAATATTGGGTTGACCCGAGTCCTAGTTAGACTAGGACTAGTTCTTCCTTGCACTTGGCTTATCCAATAAGTCAATTAGACTTGATCCAATCAAGTCCAAACTAAATTTAATTAAATTATATTTAATTAGACTTAATCTCAACCCTTTGGCTTAATCAAATTAAGCCAATTAGTAATATAATTGCTAATCGATCCTCCTGCAATACTTGCATTAGGTTAAACACCAATTGTATTGATTGTTTAATCCTAGAATAATTCTTAATCGTTGATCAACCATCCGATCAGATCGTGAGCTCTAATGTGTGTGACCTCATAGATCAGAACCTAAGTTGATAACATAGAAATAAATTTTTATACCAATCGAAGTGACCATCTAGCAATGGTATCCGATGATCGGATAGGTCGAATGTGTAGAACAACATCCTTAGAACCCATGTGGATATAGTTTCCATATAATTCATCTCCTTAACCAAAATACTCGTAGGACACCTCAAAGTTTAACTATCAACTCTGATCAAGTTGTCCACATTATATTTCAAAATACCAAATCCATTTGATGGATTATCCTGGCCAAGGTTTTGCTATATTGAAATATAGTGATACATTCTTCTCCAACTCTTGGAGTGGTCAGTCCCATCTTGATTACACTCTGACTTTGCAAGTACTTGACTATGCCCAGAAGTCTTCCATTACTAAATTAGAAATTCAGTTAGTCTGGTATCAAAGCATAGTGAGTTGCTTGCAAGTTACTAAGATGATCTCAAGTCTAAGGGATACTTATATCTATAGTCCATCAGAAACATTCTCGATAGTAGAATGCTCTGAAGTTGATCACGTTCAATGATGATGTATCCATACATCTCACCTATATGCCATACTAGTATCTCCACACTCCTTGGTTAAGATGACAATCAATCTATATGGCATACAGCGATCTATGCTCGATAGATGCTATCGTCCTTATTAACAGTCTATCATTTGATCGTGAACAAATTTAAGGACTAATCGATAAATCCTCTCTTTATCGAAGCTAACTAGTTCTAAGAACTTCATCACAATAATGAAGTTTGTTAAAAGATGAAAACTTATGATGAAAAATATAAAAAATATATTTTATTTGTTAATAAATTAATTATAAATATAAAATAGCTCAACCATCAATAGGCTGATGATTGGCTTTGGGATACATTTTTCAACATAGCAGTCAATAGATTATGTCTCTAAAGAAATGCAGGGGGGTCTGTGAAGCTCATCATGGATCGAACCATATCTAATCGGGTCCAATTTCTTCATTCTGAAATTTCATTAAGTTGAGACATTCCAGGTGGAGTCTATTGAGAGACTAGACCATTATCCTTAAGATAGTCTAAGAATTTTCGACTAAGATATTCGCCTCCTCGATCTGATTGAAAAATCTTAATAAATTTTTCTATTTATTTTTCTACTTTGAGTCTAAATTTTTTGAACTTTTCAAAAGCTTCAGACTTATGTCGCATCAAATACACATATCCGTATTGAGATAAATCATTGGTAAAGATGATGAAGTAGATATAATTATCCCTGGCTGGCACATCAAATAGGCTGCATACATCAGTATGTACTAGAGCAAGCAAGTCTGTGGCCCTTTCTCCATGTCCCACAAAAGAAAGCTTGATCATTTTGCCATGAAGGCATGATTCATAAATCGGATATGACTCAAAAGTTAATGAACTCAATAGCCCGAATTTCTCTTATTTGTTAACCCTATCTTCAGCTATTTGACCTAGCCTAAGGTGTCAAAGATACCTATCATTTAGACTATCGCTAGGTCACTTTGATCCTATGGCATTCATATTTTGGTCGATGTTAAAAATAGAAACATTAATATATAACTGATAAAGACCATTTATAAGAAAATTATTTGTAATTTTATTTCTTTCATAAAGAATATTATAATGGTCCTTAAGAAAATAAATTACATAGCCTTTCTGTGCTAAACATGAAATAAAAATTAAATTCCTGCTTGTTGCAGGCATATAAACATAGTCCCCAAGTACTAAATCTAATCTTGATGGTAGTCGAAGAGGGTAGGTTGCCACGATCATAGTAGCAACTCTTGCTCTGTTTTTGATATGTAGGATCATCTCACCATCCCTCAGCCTCCTGCTCTCTTCAAGACCTAGTACAGAAGTGCACAAGTGAGTACTCGAACTGTAGTCAAGCACCCAACTGGATGCAGAAGAAATCATATGGTTAGATTCTATAATGAGCATACATCCAGAAGGACCTGCCTCCTTATTCTTTAGGCTGGTCAGGTATAGAGGGCAGTTCTGCTTTCAGTGGCTGTCTGTGTTGTAATGAAAATATTTTTCTTATCAGCGGTCTTCTTCTTCGATTCTTCCTTCTTCTTCTTTCCACTTTTAGTTTTCTACTTCTTCATGGTCCTTTTCTTCTTTCCAAAAGATTTTCTCTTGGAAGAAGTCCACTCCATAGCAAGTACTAAGCCTTTAGAACCTTTTATGAAAAGCTCAGCAGTGACCAGCATGTTCATAAGCTCAACCAAGGTATTTTGCAGTTTATGCATATGATAGTTCATGATGAATTATTCATATGCATCAGTCAAGGATTGTAGAATTATATCAATCTGTAAATCCTAATCTAACTTGACATTGAGCTTTTTAAACTCTTCTAAATCCTTGATCATCATCAGATAATGATCTTGGACCGATTGTCCATCATGCATTTGAGCCTTAAAAAGTCTCCTAGTGACTTGATATTTGGCTGCGCGACTCTGTTCACCAAACAACTCTTGCAAGTAAGCTAACATTTGGTGGCTAGTTTTTATGTCTTCTTGTTGGCACTGGAGCTCATTAGACATTGAGCTAAACATGTAATACCTGACTTTATTATCTTCATCCGTCCACTTTTTCAGAGATGCTCTTTGCTTAGCGGATGGATGGGCTGGTAAAGTAGGAGGATCCTATTCCAACACATGAGTTAGCTTTTCAGAATTCAAAATAATTTTGATGTTTTGGAGCCAATCCTTGTAGTTGGGTCCGGTCAGTCTATGGGTGTCTAGGATATGAGCTAGTGGATTGGATGCAAACATTTTTTTATAGACAGTCAAAGTTTCTAATTATATTTTATAATTAGACTTAATCAATTTATTTAAAAGTTTTATTTTTAAATAAATTAGGCTCCCACTATTTACTCAAATTCCTATACTTTCTTGGTAGAGATGTGAAAATCTTCACGATCAATTAATTTTTAGTGGATGGTGCGGTTCCATCAACTAGCTCACCACCTCACCTAATAGTTATTGACGATGGGTCAACCAATGGTGGACAACTCTTGTCCAATAATTTTCTAATCATGGTGCATTCAAACCTGATCTCTAATGTTGAAAAATATGTCATAAAGCCAATCATTAGCCTATTGATGGTTGAGCTATATTATATCTGTAATTGATTCATTAATAAATAAAATATATTTTTGATATTTTTCATCGTAAAGTATTCATCTTCTAACAAACTCCATTATTGTGATGAAGTTCTTAGGACTATTTAGCTTTAATAAAGAGAGAATTTATTGATTAATCCTTAAAATGATTTATGACCAAATAATAGGCTATTAATTAGGATGATAGCTTCTATCAAGCATAGGTCGCTGTGTGCCATATAGGCTGATTGTCCTCTTAATCAAGGAGTGTAGAGACATTAGTATGGCATACAGGTGAGATGTATGGATATATCGTCATTGAACATGACCAACTCTAGAATATTTTGCTATCGAGAATGTCTCTGATCGGATATGGGTATAAGTGTCTCTTAGACCTGAGATCACCTTAGTGACTTGCAAGCAACTCACTATGCTTTGGTACTAGACTAACTAAATTTTTAATTCAGTAATGGAAGACTTCTGGACACAGTCAAGTACTTGTAAAGTCAGAGTATGATCAAGATGGAATTGACTACTCTAAGAGTTGGAGAAGAATGTATCACTGTATTTCAATATAGCAAAATCTTGGCCAGGGTAATTCATTAGATGGATTTGATATTTTGAAATACAATATGGACAACTTGATCAGAGTTGATAATTGAACTCTGAGGTGTCCTATGAGCATTTTGGTCAAGAGGATGAATTATATAAAAATTATATTCACATGGGTTCTAAGGATGTTGTTCTACACATTCGACCTATCCGACCGTCGGATATCATTGCTAAATGATTACTTCAATTGGTATAGAAATTTATTTCTATGCTACTGACTTAGGTTCAAACCAATGAGATCACACATATTAGAGCTCATGATCTCATCAGATGGTTGATCAATGATTAAGAATCATTCTAGGATTAAACGATTAATATGATTGATGTTTAACCTAGTGCAAGTATTACAGGAGGATCGATTAAGCAATTAGATTATTAATTAACTTAATTTGATTAAGCCAGAGTATTGAGATTAAGTTTAATTAAATATAATTTAATTAAATTTTATTTGGACTTGATTGGATCAAGTCCAATTTGCTTATTGGATAAGCCAAGTGCAAGGAAAAACTAGTTTTAGTTCAACTAGGACTTAGATCAACATAATTTTCTAATTTTATTAAAAAATTAAATCAAAATTAAATCTAATTTAATCCAATTCAATTATATCATTAATTAGGTTAGGGTTTAATTTAATTTGGTTGACTTGATTTTAATTTAATTTAGTTTAAGAAACCACTTTGACCAAGTCATAGATGGAATCCTAGTAAGACTAGGATTGCACCTTGCGCCACTTTAGCCCCTCAAGCCCCATGCCCTATTTCTCCTCTATTTTCTGCAACAAAAATCTCTCTCTCAAGCCTTCTCATGCACACCCTCCTCTCCTCTCTTTCTCATATGAAAATTAGGTAGTGGACCAAGTCAAAGAAAAAAAATTAATTTTGGTTTCAAATCCTATGAGATAGTGTTTTGAAAAACCAAAATTCCTCCATCCTTGTGTGTCGCCCTCCTCCCTATTTTCTCTCTATTTTTCATAGTAAAATGGAGAAGTTTTTGGGCAATTTTTTCTGATGGTCCACACCAAAAATTTTAGAGAGGGCGCCCAACTGACTTGCCCAAATTGGTCATTCTTTATCTAGTTTTTGACCTAGACAAGGACTCCTCTTTTATTTTATATTTAGGATGAATTTTGGGCTGGTTTTTTGTGAGGTTACAAACCACTGAGAGAACTTTGGGGTGTATAAAAATCAAGGAGAGAGAGTTCTTGGGCATTGGGGTTTCATAGATGCAAAACTAGGTGTCTAGGTGAGAGCAAAGAGAAGAAGAAGAGGATCTTCTTTTAGGATTGCTGTGTTCACCTATTTTCTTCCTCTTTCTTTGAGTTTTCTGAGAGTGTCTCATATTTGAAACCTCCTCTCCTCCTCTTTGGAAGAGTCTAAATTCAGAAGAAGGAGGCATCTGATCGATTGTCAAAGAAGGATCAGCACAATACTAGCATATTGCGCTGATTTCCTACATCAGGACTTTTGATCGTGGGCTCGTGTGGATGACTCTTAAAAGTCGAACATGTGTGCGGCTTGTAACATCATCCTTAAGCCTGGATTAGCAAGTTAGAACATCTAACTTACACATATAATATATCTGATCTATTTTCTTTATACCTGCATTAGATGTAGTGTATATGCATGTTGATGTTATGAACATGTTCTTCTTTCTTTATATTTTTAATTTCATGATTAATGCCACGAAATAATCATATAATAGGATATTAGATCTAAAAATTCTTTGCTTTTTTAAAGTAAATTTTGATTTATTTAAGTTTTTTACTGTTTGATCTTAAAAAAGTTTCAAGATCTAGCTATGAAATCCTAGATCTGATTCCTTCAATTGGTATCAGAGCCAGGTTATTTATTACATGATTATTTATGCATATTTAGATTATGATAAGTATCATAAATTTATCAATAAAATTATTAATTTATCAATTAATTTATATTAATTTTTAAGAATTAATGATCAATTTATATATATTTTTAAAAACTTAATATTTTTATTAATTAAAAATAATAAAATTAAAAAATAAAATTTTATAATCAATGGAAAGAGCTTATTTTTTTGGTCACAATGAAATAAGTTTGAAGCAAAATAGAGCTAAAATGGACTAGATATAAATTTTTAAAGATAAAAAAAATTAAATAAAAAAAAGAAAAATGACTTAGTCGGCTCTGCAAGCCAAGCCAAGCTGGCGCGCCATCAAAGCTGACTCAAGCCTAGCTAGCCAGCCAGCTGGTTCATGATCCAGATGTAGACCGCTAGCTCAGCAATAACCGACGAATCATGGAGCGACGCGTGGTGGACCAAGACCCTTAAAGGGTTTATAGAAAATCTATCATGGCTCACAGGATATTTTGGTCTTTTCACTCTGTAATAGGAGGCACTGATTTATTGCGATGTGTGGTGCAGCCGATCCATGCGGTCTATGGGAATGGTAAAGGCATGATCGGACGAATCTGATTGATTGCGGTCAAGATCGGACGGTAGAGAGAATTTTCTACTTTGACTTCATATGGATTGCCATCAGATGGTAGCCAGATCCAACAGTCCAGAATGCTCTCGGTAGTGATCAAAACTCTCAACATATGATCGGCGGCTAGATTTTCTCCATCAACGTGTGATCAATAGCCAAAATTTAATCCGACCTAATCTGGATCGATACACATCCGATTTTGATGATTTTTGGTCCATTAGATTCCTATTGAACAACTAGATTTCATCAGACTTCATCAAATTTGTCTTAGAGTTATTTTAATCCAAATTTTACTCAGATTTGTTCCTATTTTGATGATTAAAAAGGCTCTTTGTCCTACATTGCCTATAGAAAAATTCTCCAGCCTTCCAACACTTATAAAAAGGACCCCAGACCTCTAGAAATCAAAAAATCTTCGGTCAAGATGAAGCTTTGGTATATGGTAGAGCTAGGTTTTGGATCAGAGGCTGCTTCAAAGCTACGAGTGCCGAGAAGAAGAGTTGGGCTTCTACACCATCTTTCTACCAACGTCGATCCAAGATCAGAGATCAGTCTATTTTATTTTTTATTTTTTTAATTTTATGTATTCAAATTATGAACCTTTTAATTAATACAATATTTATGTTTATGCTTTTTAATTTCATACTCTTTATTTTTATTGAAATTTAATTTCTATACTTTAATTATTACTCTTTATTTTACTACAAGTAGACGCTAAGATCAACTAGTAGATCTTAGTACCAAGTTTATTTTTTTGCATAATTTAACTTTCACTGCGCAATTTTAATTTTTAATTTCTAACTTTAAATTTTATTTTTAATTTTTAATTTTTTTAAAAATCAAAGATTTTAAATCTAAAACACTACCTTTCCTGTGGATTCGATCTGACTCACTGCTATCTACGTATTTTTAATTATGAAGTCCTATTAAACTGATAAACATGGTGTCTTAATGACAACATCGCACTCTTATCAAGTTTTTAGCACCATTATCGAAGATTATTTTTGATTTTTGATTTTATTTTTTAAATTTATTTTAAATAAATTAAAAATAATTTTGGCAAATGCACCAAGCTTTTGGCATCATTGCCGAGGAAGGCACGGACATTAAATTTTTGATCTCTTTAATTTTTCTATAAATAAATTATAAATAAAATTTTTATTTTCTTATAAATATTACTTGCTAACTTTTTTTTTATTTTGCAAGAAAAGATATTAAAGAACAAAAAGAACCAGGGCAACGAGCAAATCATTCAGTTTTGCTTAGTGAGATCAATCCTAACCCTAGTCCTCTTTCCTTTTTATTTATTTTATTAATTTATTTATTTTATTTTTAAATTAATTTTAAAAAAATATTCATTTAAACCTAATTAAAAGCTCCATGATAAGATTAGAAATCCTAACTGTTTAGAGCATGCATCATATTAGTTTTATTTTTTATTTTTTCTGATGATTATTGGAGGCAAGGTAAGCCTTTCAGAATTTAATTAGTTGCATGCATCTAGTTTAAATTGCATAGAATCCCTTGTCTATTTTTTTTTTTTGCATATCATATTAAATCAAATTAAGGGCAATACCTAATTAAACAAGATAAGATGGGAATTTGATCATCCTTTCTTGGCCCACAAACAACCAACAAGCATCCTGTATTGACCTAAGCCTTTAATTTTAAAATCAATTAGATATCTGACCTAGGAACTCGAGATCAATAGGATAAAAAATTCTAAGAGTTGAACCAGGTTAGGATTAGTCAATTTGATTGGTGTCTAGAAAAGTGATTCAGAGATGACTGGATCCGAAGAAAGGTGGTTACTTAATTGATTCCATTAGCTTATCTGGCCAAGCATAATTGGTGTCTAAGGCAAGCAATGAGGAAACTCCCACCGACCTTATACTTACTTGGTCAGTTGATTGGCTGATCCTATCCTTGGAGGGCTTGAATGTGATCTTGACAGTTAGGAGTTGTCTAGATCTAGGATAACCATTGGTCAAGATTGATCAACCAACTTGATTGCTAACCAACATCAAACCTAATTAAACCTAATTTTTCTTTATCTTCTTAGGTCTGGGACTCCTTGAAGACCTCTTCTTTAGAACTCTTCTTTCTTTCTTTTTCTTTCTCCTCTAAAAATAAAATAAAAAAATAAAAATTAAATTAAACTAACTAAAAAAAATTAAAAATAATAATTAAATTAAATTAAAAATAATAATTAAAATAATTAAAATAATTTAAAAAATATTTTTTAAAAAAATAATAATATAATAAAATAATATATATATATATAATTCTAAAAAAAATCTAAAAAATTTTGAACCATACATTAGGGTTACACTAATACATGCATGATAGAAAATTATTTTTTTCTGATTTAGTTGAATTTAATTGAATGGTTAATTCATATTAAACCTAATAATCAAATGGCTGACTTGAACCTAATAGTCCAAAAATTAGATAAAATTGATCTTCTTGCTTAGAAATTAGATCAACTCCTAACCCTAGGTCAACAATCTCCTGCACCATTCACATTATCTTCTAATTATTAGAAGATTTGTTCAATCTATGCTAGCCCAATCCATCATATGAGTGAATGTCCTATGGCTGCACAATTTCCATCCTCTATCCAAGAATAAGTTCAAGCTACTAAAGGCTACTCCAAGTTGGTTACCGATCCATTTTCAAATTTATATAACTCTGACTGAAGAAACCATCCTAATTTTTCTTAAAAACCACAACAAACTCAGGCTCAGATCCAAACTCCATCAGTGCAAAATTATCAGAATAGACCTCTACTAGAACTATGCTTATAATAGAGGTCAGCCTAGTCAGCCTTTCCAGCCATCACATTATAATCAACCCTCATACTCACTTTTTCAATAGATCAATCTAGTTGACGATAGATTTAATCAACTTCAATAATTGATTTTGACTCAACAGCAATCTATCACCAGGCTAGAAGCTCAAATAGGATAATTAGTTGAGTCTAACATGAGGAGAGAACTAGATCAACTATCGAGCCTACCAATTTCAAACAATCCATCTATTATCCACCAACCATCTTGATCAAGTTATCAATTTAATGTCTCATTTAAGAATCTTCAATTTGAGAATGCCAAAGTAATTTTTGAATTTAAAAGCTATAGAATTCTTATGGACCCATACCAAGATCAGGTGACAGAAGCTAGTACTGATGCTAGCCAAAATAAAAATTTAGAGAAACAGGTTAGTACTGAGACTAACCACATAGAAGAATCTAAGCCCAAAACTAGTATTGATGCTAGTTCTAGTTTAAATGAGATAGACATAGGAAAAAAAATAGATGATTTACTCGAGACTTATAAACCTAATATCCTATTTTCTTCAATCCTAGAAGCCAGTTCTTCTTACAAAAATCAAGAGGCATGTAATGAAGTATCAATGGAGTTGTTTAATCGAGATCACATTAATTTACCTCTAAAATTAAACCCATCTTTAGACACCCTTTCAGTACCCAGTGCATTAAACTTAAATCCTAATTCAAAAACTCAATTCATGAGCATTTTAGAAGAACAAACAGGAGAAATTCTTAATAAACATGGGTCTGAGAATGGGGTCACAAATTATGTCCCTAAAATTAATAACGATTATATCAATAAAGGGATAAGAAATTATCTTTTTAAGATTAGCAATCCAAAAATATTAAAATTTGTTAATCCAGTATTTGACATAGGATAGTAAGCTACATTATGTCTGGCTGAAGACGGTAAACTTAGCACTTGTTGGGAGGCAACCCAATATTTAGTTTTTTTTAGTTTAATTTATCTTTTTAGTTGATTTTTTTTTAGAATAATTTGAATAAGTTGGAGGAAGAGCTTAAATTTTTAAAGGCATATGCTGGACCAAATACATTAAGTTAGGTGTATTCTTTCATGTTTTTTATTACATCCTTTATTTTTTTTCTCTATTGAGGATAATGTCGATTAAGTTGAAGGAGAAAAAAATAAAAATTTTAAAATTTTAAGTCCTCAAAAAAGTTAGTATTTAGTATTTAGATACCTGATTATGCTTAAGAATTGAATTAAACTAAGCAATTTTTTTAAAAAAATTGATGCACAGATCAGAGAATCTGTGAGATATTGAGGAATCAAGTATTAAGAAAATCCAATAAAGAGTTAAGTCTAGAATATAAAAGTTTTTCTTTTGAGCATTTCTAATTATTTCTATCAACATCAAAGAAAAGTTTACTTTTTATGAACTTATATAGGATAACTATACGTTTCTTCATATAAAAAAATTATTTTAATAAAATAATTTTTAAGTACTTCTCACTGAGTAATCGAACCTCTTTGCCTAAGCAAGCATTGAGTTTCGCATCAAAAGATGGGAAGGGCAAAGAAGCTTGTTGTAAAGCTAGTCTTAACTCGTAGCCTATTTGATTTGAGCTAGTAAGCTCGAGAAATATTCTATATCTAGTATCCTAAAGCCAATTGGTTTGGGAGTCATTAGCCCAAGACTCGCTATATGAATCAAATAGAAAGCTTAAGGGGTTATGACACAAAATAATAGTACAACGTTAAAAAAAAATAGTTTTTGACTGAGTAACTAGATCTCATTGCCTAAGTAAGCAATGATATTCACATAAAAAAATGAGCAATGTGAATAAAAAAAGAGTTTAATAAATGAAGGATGGAAGTGACAATACTCTTGCCCATATGAAAGTTTAGACAAATCAGAGATAAAGATATGATGATTTAAAAAAAGTTCAAAAAAATTTAATATTCTTTACTTAATTTTTATTAATAAATATTAATACTCCAATGATATATCTCACTTATACTCTATTGAATATCAATGGTCATTTTAAAAACTGCTTAGATAAAATTTAAAACTCTAAAATTAAAAGGTATCTAAAACTAAATTCTTTCTTTACTCGAGGACGAGCAAAGCTTAAGTTGGGATGTGTGATAAGTACTATAAATTTATCAATAAAAATATTAATTTATCAATTAATTTATACTAATTTTTAAAAATTAATGATCAATTTATATATATTTTTAAAAAATTAATATTTTTATTAATTAAAAAATTAATTAAAAAATAATAAAAAATTAAAAATAAAATTTTAAAATCAATGAAAAGAGCTTATTTTTTTGGTCACAAAAAAATAAGTTTGAAGCAAAATGAAGCTAAAATGGACTAGATATAAATTTTTAAAGATAAAAAAATAAATAAAAAAAATAACTCAGTCGGCTCTGCAAGCCAAGCCGGTGTGCCATCAAAGCTGACTCAAGCCTAGCTAGCCAGCCAGTCGGTTCACGATCCAGGCATATACCTCCAGCTCAGCGACAATCGACGAATCATGGAGCGGTACATGGTGGACCAAGACCTTTAAAGGGTTTACAGAAAATCTATCATGGCTCATAGGATATTTTGATCTTTTCACTCGATGATAGAAGGTGTTGATTTATTATGGTGTGCGGTGTAGCTGGTCCATGTGGTCTATGGGAATAATTAAGGCACGATCAGACGGATCCGATTGATTGCGGTCAAGATCGGATGATGGAGAGAATTTTCTACTTTGACTTCATGCGGATTGCCATCGGATGACAATGCTCACATCTGACTTAGATCCAACGATTCAGAACACTCTCGATGGTGATGAAGACTCCCAACGTACAATCAGCGATCAGATTTTCTCCATCAATATGCGATCAATGGCCAGAATTTAATTGACCTAATCTAGATTGATATACATCCGATTTTGATAATTTTTGGTCCGTTGGATTTTTATTGAATGGTTAGATTTCACCAGACTTCACCAAATTTTAATCTAAATTTTACTTAGATTTTTTTCTATTTTGATGATTAAAAAGGCTCTTTGTCCCATATTGCTTATAGAAAAATTCTCTAGCCTTTCAACACTTATAAAAAGGATCCTAGGCCTCTAGAAATCAAAAGATCTTCGATCAAGGTGAAGCTTTGGTATAGGATAGAGTTAGATTTTGGGTCAGAGGCTGCTTTAAAGTAATAGGTGTCGAGAAGAAGAGCTGAGCTTCTACACTCTTTCTGCCAACGTCGATCCAAGATCAGAGATCAACCTATTTTAATTTTTTTTTCTTTTATTTAAATTTTATGTATTCAAATTATGAATCTTTTAATTAATGTAATATTTATTTTTATATTCTTTATTTTTATTATAATTTAATTTTTATACTTTAATTATTGCTCTTTATTTTATGCTAAGATCTAACTAGTAGATCTTAGTATCAAGTTTACTTTTCTGCATAATTTAACTTCCACTTTATAATTTTAATTTATAATTTATGACTTTAAATTCTATTTTTAAATCTTTTTTTTAAAAAAAAATTAAATATTTCAAATCTAAAATACTATCTTATCTATGGATTCGATCCGACTCACTGCTATCTACGTATTTTTAATTATGAAGTCAGATTAAACTGATAAACACGATGTCTTAATGACAACATCGCACTCTTATCAGATTATTTCTTAGATTAGATCTAATTTATAATTTAATTATTAAATTTAAAATTAAAAATCATGATCACATGAGCTGCTATAAGGTTGTCCTGCTATAAGATTTATCCCTTATAATGGAGAGGTTATCCTAGTTCGTGTAGATCTATTATTAATCATAAATTTGTTAGGTGTAATCTAGATTAATTTATGATTTATTAGATTTAAAAGATGTTTAAATCTAAAAATAAAATTATTTATTTATATATGAGTCCCATGCAAGAAACCATAGATTGATTTGCTGAAACTGGGTGAGCTAGCTCGGATACGCAGTCGAGTCGGCTCGGGCATGCAGTTGAGCTAGCTCGAGCTTAAATCGAGTTGGCTTAGGGTTGATTCGAGCTGGCTGTCTCAGGCAGACAGAACCAATGCTTGGGCGATAGATTATCGAGCCAACTCGACTTCAATGAAGAGCCGGCTCGACCATGATGTATTCACCTAGCGAATTTGCATAGTTTGGAGTTGAAAGTATTTCAATTACATGAACTTATTTAGATTAGATCTAAAGTACCTTCATGCTTATCTTACTTGCATATTGATTATGAATCAAACATGCAACTTGATAAAACCATGTTGTAAAAATATTTTAAAATATAAAAATTATTTTCAAAAAGCTGAATTCCAACCCTTAGCCCAAATGCTTAATTAAGAATTAAGAAGTTATTTGATTAGGATCTAGGATTGTGAATTGAAGATTCTAAGGTACAAATCATAATACATTGGGTTAAATGGGTTAGTAGGGATTAGGTCCATTAATTGGATTAGACCAAAGGTAAGATTAAAGAATGGACTTAATTAGAGAATTAACTAAATCTAATCAAATATCTTAGATTAGATCAAGAATTCTCTAGATCAATTATAATAGTTGTAGTTGGTCAAGTCTATATCTTTAACGAGACCCAAGATGGACTTAATTCTTGGCTATGTGGTCAAGCACGAACTGTTAAGTTGATCTAATTGAGGCTAATTAAATCAGTTGATGTCTAAGGTAAATCAGACCGATGGTTTTTAATTGGCAGCCTGCTTACCTGGCCATTTCTGATGGTGTCTAAGATAAGCTTTGACAGATCCTCCCACCAATCGACTTACCTGGCCTCTTGGTAAGATTATGTTTTGATTAGATCACTTGACTATTCGAGTTGATCCATATCAGTTAGGTAAATCAGTGTGACTGATTTAGGTACTTCTAGACCAGCCTATTAATGATCTTCCTTAAGCTGACTTGGTGAAGCTAGTGAGAGGATCATGACAGGCTGGTTCATCTGACCTTCTCTTTTTTTAAATTAAAATCCTCTAAAATTATTAAGTTCTTAAAATAAAATAGTTATGGTGATAACTATATCATAGCCTCCCATTAAGTGGATGATAATGGGTCCATTAGTTAGATAATCATTGGAGGCCCATAGGCCTGGTGCTTATCTGCTAATAGAATTATCATTCATAATATGATTTTTTGATCGCATCTCTCTAAATGGTGGTTAGATTGACCAACCATAGTTGAGCTTAATCATTCATTAGTTAGATGGACCAAGTATGATCATGTTAATGATTGAACCTAACCAAAATTTTTAGTGGAGGCCCTAGCCAACTGAAAAGATACTTGAGGTAAAATTAAATTACTAAAAATTAGCCCTAGTTACATGGGTTGACCAACCATAGTTGGACTTGTATGCAGTCTATGTGGATTCTAGTACCCACTAAGAAATTAGGATAATTTTTTGAATTGAAGGTATAGGCTATCGGTTTGAATAAAATAGTGAAAGAATCTTTTGATTAAAGTTCAAATCTTTAGGTTTAATGAATCAATTATAATTAGACTTTTGGTTCTCCTTTATGCAGTTAAATCCAAATCATAGTTGCTCCATTCACTATTAGAAAGTGATTAACTTATAGGATCCAACTTCGATAATAAGTATCAAAAGTTGAATATTGTTCTACAGCACGAAGTGGTTCATACTGGGGTCTCTATGTCCAATTTAAACATAAGATTTAAGAATAGCCTAGATCAGACAGAGTGCTTTCACTATAAGAAGCAGGGGCATTGGAAGAAGAATTATCCTTAGTATCATGATTTTTATGACCCAAACAGGCTGAATAAGAGAGATGAATATGTAGTTGCTGATCAAGGATGTTATATGATAACACCTTATAATTTCTCTATTTGTGATACTTCTACTTGGATATTGGATATCAGAAGTTTAGTCCATATTTGCAATACATTGCAAGAACTTTAAATTAGTAAAAGATTTGAGAATAATGAGCGATTCTTGAATGTTGGAGATGGAAGGTCTGTTCCAATTTTAGCTATGAGAATTATTTAATTTATTCTTAATACTAATATCATTTTTTTAAATGAATATCATTATTATTCTTCTCTTCTGATGAATATAATCTCTATTAGTCTTTTGACTAAAAATGGTTATCATTTATCTATAAAGAGAGATTATTATAATATCATTATGAATGATGTTACAATAATGCAAGAATAATAAAGAAATAGTATTTATATTTTATCACAGCTTGTAAATATAATGTACACTTCTAAAAAATATCCTAGATTAGATAGTATCTCTGATATCTACCTATGGCACTGTAGGCTAGGTCGCATTAACAAGAATAGGATAAATAGATTGATCCAAGAGAGAATCCTTGAAGTCAGCGATTGTGAATTACTTCCAACCTGTGAGTCCTGTCTTCTTGAAAAAATGATCACCTTTTACTGAAAAAGATGAAAGAGCCACTGAGTTCTTAGGTCTATTACATACTGATGTATATGGATCTATGAGTACAAGTGCCAGAGATGGATATTTCTACTTCATCATTTTTATAGATGATCTATTTAGATATGGATATATCTATCTGATAAAATATAAGTCAAATTTATTTAAAATATTCAAAAAATTTTGAAGTGAACTAGAAAAATAAACTAGGAAGAGTATTAACACTCTTCGATCAGATCGAGGAGGTAAATATCTATCCAATGAGTTCTTGACATATCTAGGAGAGAATGGGATTCTCTTATAGTGGACTCCTTCAGAAACATCATAGTATAATGGTGTATCGAAAAGAAGAAATCGAATCTTGTTAGACATGGTTCGATCCATAATGGAGTTTGTTAGTCTGCCTATTTCATTTTGGGGTTATGCTCTTGAGACTGCATGTTATATATTGAATAATTTATCGAGTAAATCTATCGCAAAGACTCCATATGAGATATGGACTGGACGTAGGCCTACACTCTCTCATATATGGGTTTGGGGTTGTCCGGCCTATGTCAAATGTTTGCATACAGATAAGCTTGGATCCTGGTCTAATAAGTGTGTGTTTATAGAGTATTCCATAGAAAGTAAGAGTTACTATTTTTACTATGCTAAAGAATAAAAAGTGTTTGTCAGTCTTAAGGAAATCTTTTTAGAAAAAAAATTTCTTGGTCAAAAAACTGCTGCCTCTAAGATTGAACTTGATGAAGTTCAACAGGTAGAAAGACCAATACCTATAGCTGAACCTGAGTCGGATTTGATTAGATCAGATTTGGAGCCTAGTATACCTGCACCATTAAAGCAATCGATAGAGTACTGCATTATCCAGACAAATACTATGGTTTCTTGATCTGAAATGGTGATCCTATCAAACTCGATGAGAATGATGAGGATCCGATCACCTATATGCATGCTATGCAGAGATCCGATTCTGAGAAATGGCTTGAGGCCATGAAATTCAAAATGAAGTCCATAAAGGTCAGTGATGTGTAGATATTGGTTGATCCATCCAAAGGAGTTAAACCCATTGGGTGTAAATGGGTCTTCAACAAAAAAGAGGCACAAATGGAAAGATGGAGACCTATAAAGCCTGTTTGGTTGCCAAGGGGTATTGTCAATGTTATGATATTAACTATGATGAGATCTGGACTATGAGATAATGCTCAAATTCATTTGGATAATACTTGTGATAGCTGCCCATCTGGACTATGAGATCTGACAGATGGATGTGAAGATAACTTTTCTAAATGTAGAGCTGACTAAAGAGGTGTATATGATACAATCTGAGGAGTTCACATCCATAAATGAGTCCAAGATATGCAAGCTTCAGAGATCCATTTTTGAATAGAAGTAGGCATCTCGGAGTTGGAACATGCATTTTGATAAGATGATCAAAACATATGGCTTTGTTAAGAACGGAGAAGAGCCCTGCATTTATAAGTGGGCAAATGGTCCAATAGTGGTATTTCTTATCTTGTATGTGGATGACATTCTTTTAATTGGAAATGACATCCCTGCACTGTAGAAAATAAAAGTTTAATTATCATCATAGTTCTTCATGAAGGACTTGGATAAAGCATCCTACATCTTAGGGATGAAGATCTATAGGGATAGATCTAAGAGGATCTTGGGTTATCCCAGTCCATGTAGATATTGTGCTGAAGAGGTTTAGCATGAAGAATTTTAAAAAGCACTATCTTCCGATAGGCCATGAAATTTCTCTCTAAGAAGGATTGTTCGACACTCCCGAAGAAAGAGAGCGTATGAGTAGAGTCCCATATACTTTGGCAGTAGGATCTATCATGTACGCCATGATACGTACGAGACCAGATGCGGCATACTCACTAGGAGTAGTGAGTAGATATATATCAGTCTGACCCTAGAGAAAATCACTAAAAAATGGTTATAGCCATCCTTAAGTATTTGAGAAATATTAAGGATCAATGGTTGGTTTATAGCGAGTCAGATCTGAAACTTGTGGAGTTTATAGACTCTAGCTTTCAATCTGACCATGATGATAGTAGGAGCGTATTGGGATATATCTTTACTCTGAATGATGGAGCCATCTATTGGCAGAGTTTCAAATGGCATACTATGGCAAATGTTGTTTGCAAAGAAGAGTATATTGCAGCATCAGATGCTATGAAGAAAGTTGTGTGGCTGAGGAAATTTATCACCAAACTTGGAGTAGCACCTTTTCTAGATGGTCCAATCCTGCTCTACTATGATAGTACTGGTGCCATAGCTTGGGTGAAGGAATCAAAAATACACCAGCGGACGAAGCACATCCTACGCTGCTTCCACCTGTTCAAGAAGATTGTGGATTGAGGTGACATCGATCTTCAGAAGATTGATGAAAAGGATAACCTGGCCGACCCCTTCACTAAAGCCCTAGCAATAAAGAAGTTTGACAACCACAAGTCGAAGATGGGTATTAGATATTGTGCCAGTGGCTTTAGGATAAGTGGGAGTGGTTGAAAAATATGTCTCGAAGCCAATCATCAATTTATTGACGATTGAGCTATATTGTATCTATAATTGCTTCATTAATAAATAAAATATATTTTTAATATTTTTTATCATAAAGTATTCATCTTCTAACGAACTCCATTATTATGATGAAGTCTTTAAGACTATTTAGCTTCGATAAAGAGAGGATTTATCGATTAGTTCTTAAAGTAATTCACGATCAAATGATAGGCTGTTAATTAGGATGACAGCTTCTATTGAGCATAGGTCGCTGTATGCCATATAGGTTGGTTGTTTTCTTAACCAAGAAGTATGGAGATACTAGTATGGCATATAGATGAGATGTATGGGTACATCATTATTGAACGTGACCAACTCTAGAGCATTATGCTGTCGAGAACATCTCTAATGGGATATAGATATAAGTATCCCTTAGATCTGAGATCACTTCAGTAACTTGCAAGCAACTTGCTATGCTTTGGTACTGGACTAACTAAATTTTTAATTTAGTAATGGAAGACTTCTGAGTACAGTCAAGTACTTATGAAGTCAGAGTGTGATCAAGATGGAATTGACCACTCCAAGAGTTAGAGAAGAATGTATCACTATATTTCAATATAGCAAAACCTTGGCCAGGATAATCCTTCAGATGGATTTGATATTTTAAAATACAATTTGGACAATCTGATTAGAGTTGATAGTTGAACTCTGAGGTGTCCTATGAGCATTTTGGTCAAGGGAATGAATTATATGGAAACTATATCCACATGGGTTCTAAGAATGTTGTTCTACATATTCGACCTATCTGACCGTCGGATATCATTGCTAGATGGTTACTTCGATTGATATAAAAATCTATTTTTATGCTGTCGGCTTAGGTTTGAATCTATGAGATCACACATATTAGAGCTCACGATCTCATCAGATGGTTGATCAACGACTAAGAATCATTCTGAAGTTAAACAATCAATACGATTAATGTTTAACCTAGTGCAAGTATTGTAGGAGGATCGATTAAGTAATTAGATTACTAATTGACTTAATTTAATTAAGTTAGAGGGCTGAGATTAAGTCTAATTAAATATGATTTAATTAGATTTGGTTTGGGCTTGTCCAATTGGTCAACCTAATTTTTTAATTTGATTAAAAAATTAAATTAGAATTAAATCTAATTTATTTATGTCATTAATTGGATTAGGGTCTAATTTAATTTGATTGACTTGGTTTTGATTTAATTTGGTTTAAGAAACTACTTTGACCAAGTCATAGATGGAATCCTAGTAAGACTAGGATTCCATCTTGTGCCACCTTAGCTCCTCATGCTCCATGCCCTATTTCTCCTCTATTTTGTGTGACAAAAATCTCTCTCCTAGGCCTTCTCACACACGTCCTCCTCTCCTCTCTTTCTCATATAGAAATTAGGTAGTGGACCAAGTCAAAAAAAGGAATTGGTTTTTGTTTCAAATCCTATGAGATAGTGTTTTGAAAAACCAAAATTCCTCCTCCCTTGTGTGTCGACCTGCTCCCTATTTTTTCTTTATTTTTCATGATAAAAAGGAGAAGGTTTTGGGCAATTTTCTCAAATGGTCCATGCCAAAAATTTTAGAGAGGGCATCCAAGAGTTGGGCACCCCTTGACTTGCCCAAATTGGTCATTCCTTATCTAGTTTTTGACCTAGATAAGGACTCCTCTTTTTTTTTTCTATTTAGGATAAATTTTGGGCTGATTTTTTATGAGGTTACAGACCATTGAGAGTGCTTTGGGGTGTGTGAAAACTAGGGAGAGAGATTCCTTGGATGTTGGGGGTTTCATAGACACCAAACTAGGTGTCGTTAAGATACTATGTTTATTAGTTTAATCCAACTTCTTAAATCAATTAAAAATAGGTAGAAAGCAATGAGTCGGGTCGAATCTATAGGGAGGGCAGTATTTTAGTTTTGAAATCTTTAATTTTGAAAAAAGAAAAAGAAAGAAAAAAAAATTTCAAAGTTAGAAAATAAATAAAGAGCAAAAATTAAATAGTATGGAATAATAAAATTGGTACTAAGATCTACTAGTTAGATCTTAGTATCTACTTATAGTAAAATAAAAAATAATAATTAAAGTATAAAAATTAAATTATAATAAAAATAAAAATCTAAAATTAAAGTGTATAAAAATAAAATTTATATTAATTAAAATTTTAAAATTTAAATATATAAAATTAAAAAAATAAAAATAAAAATTAAAATAGGTTGATCTCTGATCGTGGATCAGCATTGACAGAAAGATGGTGTAGAAGTCTAGCTCTTTCTCTCGGCATTAGTTGCCTCGAAGTAGCCATTAACCTAAGCCTGGGTCTATCCTGTACCAAAGCTTTATCTTAACCGAAGACACTGAACTCTGAAGGCTTGGAGTCCTATTTATAGGTGTTGGAGGGTTGGAGGATTTGTTGCTGGGCAATGTGGGACTAAGAAAAAGTTTTAATCATCAAAATTAAAAAAATTTTGATGAAAATTGAATTAAAAAGAGTCCTGGATGAATTCTATTGCTTTGAGTAAAATCTGGCCATCAGATGGGATCAAACGATCCAAAAAATGCCAAACTTGGTTGTGTATAAGCCCAGATCAGGTCGAATTAAGTTCTGGCCATCCGATCATGTTAATCAAAAAAAAATCTAGTCGTTGATCAGAGTTTTGAATATTTTAATCAAGTCGAGAGCTTTTTGGACCATTAGATCGTGGGCGGGAGCGAGCGCGACCATCGGATGGCGATCCGGGTGAGCTGGAAAAACCAAATAAAAGTAGAAAGTTACCCTGGTTGTTGGATTTGGACCATAGGATGGTGCAATTTCTATAGCTGTGGACTACATAGACCGGCTGCACCATACACCGTAATGAATCAACACTTAACTTTGCCACTTAAAATGACGAAAATACCTTGTGAGCCATGACAGATTTTTTTATAAACCCTTACGGGTCTAGGTCCACCACGTGGCAGCATGTGATTTGTTGTCTTTTGCTGAGCTGGTGGTCCACACCTGGATTGTGGACTGGCTAATTAGCTTTTATGGTGGAGTCAACTTTAACGGCTTGGCTTGGCTTATGGAGCCAACTGAGCCATTTTTTTTATTTTAATTTTTTTTAAAAAAATTAATATCTAGTCTATTTTAGCTCTGATTTACTTCAAACTTATTTTATGATAAAAAAATGAGCTTTTTTCATTGATAATAATATATTTTTTATTTTTATTATTTTTAATTTTTTTAATTAATAAAAATATTAATTTTTTAAAAATATATATAAATTAATTTTTAGTTCTTAAAAATAAATATAACTTAATTAATAAATTAATACTTTTATCGATGATTTTATTGTACTTATCACACCCTTCAACTTAAGCTTTGCTCATCCTCGAGTAAAGAAAGAATTTAGTTTTAGATATCTTTTAACTTTAGAGTTTTAAATTTTACCTAAGCAGTTTTCAAAATGGTCATTAATATTCAGTAGAGTATAAGTGAGGTATGTCATTAGGGTATTAGTACTTATTAATAAAAAATTAAATAAAAAATATTAATTTTTTCTAAATTTTTTTAAATTATCCTATCTTTATCTTTGAATTGTCTAAATTTTTATATGGACAACTGTATTGCTACTTCTTCCCTTCATTTATTAATTTTTATTTTCACATTATCCACTTTTTGATATGAATATCATTGCTTACTTAGGCAATGAGACCCAATTACTCGATGAAAAATTAATTTTTTTTTTAAACATTGTACCACTATTGAGTGTCTTAACTTCTTAAGCTTTCTATTTGATCTATGTAGCAAGTCTTGGATCAATGACTCCTAAACTAGTTGGCTTTAGGACATTAGGTATAGAATATCCCTCAGACTTACTAACTTGAATCAAACAGACTACGAGTTAAAACTAGCTTTACAATGAGCTTTTTTGTCCTTTCCACCTTTTGATGCGAAACTCAATGCTTGCTTAGGCAAAGAGGTCTGATTACTTAGTGAAAAGTACTTAAAAACTATTTTATTTAAATTTTTTATATAAAAAAATATATAGTTATCCTATATAAGCCCATAAAAGGTAGACTTTTCTTTGATGTTAGTAAAAAAAAATAGAAACGCTCAAAGAAAAAAAAATTTATATTCTAGACTTAACATTTTATTGGATTTTTTTAATATTTGATCCCTCAACATCTCATAAATTCTCTGATCTATGCATTAATTTTTCTTAAAAATGCTTAGTCTAATTTGATTCTTAAGCATAATCAGGTGTCTAAATACTAAATACTAACTTCTTTGAGGACTTAAAAAAATTAAAAAAAAATATTATTCTCTCCCCTAACTTAATCGACATTGTCCTCAATGGAGAAGAAAAATAAAGGATATAATAAGGAACAAAAATGAATGCACCTAACTTAGTATGTTCTCATGGTCCAGCACATGCCTTTAAAAATTTGGGCTCTTCCTCCAACTTATTCAAAATATTTTAAAATAATAAACTAAAAAATAAATTAGATAAAAAAATTAAATATTGGATTGCCTTCCGACAAGCACTAAATTTATCATCTTCAGTCAGACACGATAATGGATGGATTGTTTATATGAATCGGTTGGCTCGACAATCGATCTAGTTCTCTCCTCATATTAGACTTAGCTAATTATTCTATTTATGCTTCTAGCCTGGTGATAGATTGCTATCGAGTTAAAATTAATTATTGAAGTTGGTTAAATCTATTATCAGCTAGATTGGTCTGTTGAGAAGGTGGGTATGATGGTTGATTATAATGCAATAGTTGAGTGGATTGACTAGGTTGATAACTATTATAGGCATAATTTTGATATTGGGGTCTATTTTGATAGTTTTGGATAGATAAAATTTAGGTTTGAGCCTGAGTCTGTTGAGGTATCCAAGAAAAATTATGATGGTTGCTCCAACCAGAGTTATATGGATTTGTAAAAGGGTTACTAGTAGGCTTCGAGTAGCCTTGAGCAGCTTGAATTTATTCTTAGATAAAGGGTGGAAACTATGCAGCCATGAGACATTCACTCACATGATGGATTGGGCTAGCATAGATTGAACAAATCTTCTGATAATTAGAAGGTGATGTGAATTGTGTAGGAGATTATTGACTTAGGGTTAGAACTTGATCTAATTTTTGAGCAAAAAGATCCATTTTATTTATCAAATTTGAATCAGCCTTAGGACTAGATTCTAAATGTTTAAATTTATGGATCCCTGCCTAGGTTTGGTGGAAAGATAATGAAGTATGGTTAATTGAGTTTTCACTCAGAGTTTCAAACAAAGTATAGACTTCATCCTCACTCTTGTTCATGAATGCACCTCCATAGGATGCATCTACCATCTATCTGTATTATTCTCCTAAATCCTCATAGAAAGCTTGAACTATTTGCTACTTAGACAGACCATGATGTGGGCATTTTTTAAGAACCTAAGAAGTCTTAGAGCTAAGAAGAGAGAGAAAAATTAGTTTTAATTAGATTTAATATTGGTTAGCAATCAAGTTGGTCAATCAATCCTGATTAAGGGTTATCCTAGATCTAGATAGCTACTAACTGTCAAGATCATCTTCAAGCCCTCCAAGTGTAGGATCAGCCAATCAATTGATCAGGTAAGTGTAAGGTCGGTGGGAGTCCCCCCGTTGCTTGTCTTAGACATCAATTATGCTTAGCCAGGTAAGCTAATGGAATCAGTTAAATAACCACCTTCCTTCGGGCTCAGTTATCCCTGAACCACTTTTCTAGATACTAGTTAAATTGATTAATCCTAATTCGATCCAACTTTTAGGATTTTTTATCTTAATGAGCTTGAGTTCCTAGGGCTGATGTCTAATTGATTTTAAAATTAAAGGCTTAGGTCAATGTAGGATGCTGGTTGATTGTTTGTGGGCCAAGGAAGGATGATCAAATTTCCATCTTATCTTATTTAATTGGGTGTTGCCCTTAAGTTAATTTAAAGATGCTTATGTACAATCACTTTCAACAAGAGATTTTATGTAACTTAAACTAGGTGCATGCAATTTAATTAAACTTTGAAGAGTTAACCTTGTCTCCAGCGATCATCAAAAAGAAAATAAAAATAAAACTAACATAATGCATGCTCTAAGCAATTAGGATTTTTAATCTTATCATAAAGCTTTTAATTAGATTTAAGTAGATATTTTTAGATTAATTTAAATATAAAATAAATAATAATAATAAAAAAATCTAGAGTTAAGATTGATCTCACCAAGCAGGATTAGAAGCTTCCTCCTTGTCCTAATCTTTTTATTTTCTCTTTTTTTTTTCTTCTTTTTTTTCTATAAAATAAAGAAGAAAAAAATTAGTAAGCAATATTTATAGAAATTTAAAAAAAAATTAAAAATTATTTATAATTTATTTATAAAAAGAATCAAAGAAATTAAAAATTTTAATGTCATGCCTTCTCCGACAACGGTATCAAAAACTTGATAAGAGCGTGATATTGTTGTTAAGATACCATATTTATCAGTTTAATTTGACTTATTAAATTAATTAAAAATAGGTAGAAAGTAATGAATTGGGTCAAATCCATAGAGAAGGTAGTATTTTAGTTTTAAAATTTTTGATTTTAAGAAAAAAAGAAATTTTGAAGTCAAAAAATAAATAAAGAGTGAAAATTAAATAGTATGGAATAATAAAATTGGTAGTAAGATCTACTAGTTAGATCTTAGCATCTACTTACAGTAAAATAAAAAGTAAAAATTAAAGTATAAAATTTAAATTATAATAAAAATAAAAAATTAAAATTAAAGTGCATAAAAATAAAATTTATATTAATTAAAATTTTAGAATTTAAATACATGAAATTTAAAAAGAAAAAAAAATTAAAAATTAAAACAAGCTGATCTCTAATCTTGGATCGACATTAGTAGAAAGATGGTGTAGAAGTCCAACTCACCAGTTGCATCGAAGCAGCCATTAACCAAAGCCTGGCTCTATCCTATACCAAAGCTTTATCTTAATGGAAGACACTAAACTTTGAAGGCTTGGGGTTCTATTTATAGGTGTTGGAGGGTTGGAAGATTTGTTGCTGGGCAATGTGGGACTAAGAAGAAGTTTTAATCATCATAATTGAAGAAATTCTAATGAAAATTGGATTAAAAAGAGTCATGGACGAATTTTGTTGCTTTGAGTGAAATCTGGCCCTTAGATGGGATCAAACAGTCTAAAAAATACCAAAATCGGATGTGTATAAGCCCAGATCAGGTTGGATTAAGTTTTGACCATCTAATCACATTAATCAAGAGAAAATCTAGCCATTGATCAGAGTTCTGGGTGTTTTAATCAAGTCGAAAGCTTCCTAGACCATTGGATCATGGGCGGGAGCGAGCGCGACCATCAGATGGCGATCCGGGTGAGCTGAGAAAACCAAATCAAAGTAGGAAGAAACCCTGGCCGTTGGATCTAGACCAGTATCAATCTGGACCATAGGATGGCGTAATTCCTGTAGCTATAGACCATATAGACTGGCTGCATCACACACCGCAATGAATCAGTGCTTGTCTTTGCCACTTGAAATGATGAAAATACCCCATGAGCTACGATAGAATTTTTATTAACCCTTAAGGGTCTAGGTCCACCATGTGGTAGCATGTAATTCACTATCTTCTGCTGAGCTAGCGGTCCACATCTAGATCATAGACTGGCTGATCGACTTCTATGGTTGAGTCAGCTTTGATGGCTTGGCTTGGCGGCTTGGCATGCGGAGCCGACTGAGCTATTTTTCTTTTTTATTTTAATTTTTTTCTTTAAAAATTCATATCTAGTTCATTTTAGCTCTGATTTACTTCAAACTTATTTCATTATGATAAAAAAATAAGTTTTTTTATTGATAATAATTTTTTATTTTTTTATTTTTATTTTTTTAAATTTTTTTAATTAATAAAAATATTAATTTCTTAAAAATATATATAAATTGATTATTAATTTTTAAAAATAAATATAAATTAATTAATAAATTAATATTTTTATTGATAATTTTATGGTACTTATCATCTCTCACCGTATCCAAAATATTAAGCCCAATCCATCCTCCAACCCGTAGCATCCAATGACTAATGGATATGGTTGCATCTTTTCGGTGTAACTGAACTACTATATCTAGCCAAGAACAATCAACCTTAGAAAGGGTCCGCATATCTATAATGATGAAAGATCTATGGCTTTATATTTTCTTAGAAAGATTTGATTTAGGTCTCTTTAAACTTGACTTGACTTAGTCAAAATAATTATGACTAACAATCATAATAATTATGACTAACCGTAGAGCCTAATTAGGTCTTAACTTGGTCAACCATATGTGAATATAAGTCGACCTTGATCCAGACTTAATCCTGTTGGACTGATCAATTCTAAGCACTCTTGATCCCACCAACCAACTCTTGATTCAATTTGATCAACTACTAGACCTAATTGAGCAACCCAAGCCTGAACCAAATTTTATGAAGGTGTCTTAGATCTGAAAATTTATAATTTTTAGATCTAATTGATTTCATAATCTTAATTCTTAATTAAGTTTGGATTCATAAATAAAATATGTATCAAAATTTTAGGATTTCAGGATCTAGGATTTTGCAAAAAAGTAAGTTTTGGTTTTTAATTAAGGATGAACATGTAGCATCCCTGCACGCCATAAGAATATCCCATCAAATGGAAGGAGAGGGCCTTTAAATCATACTTTATTCTTATGATCGGACGGCCAAGGAGAATGCCTTAATTAGAAATATATTTTCTACTACAAAATAAGTTAGATCTAAATCATATATCACATATTAATGATCTAACCTATACATGCCTTGCATACATATCATGTATCATAACTTAATTAAACATGCATGCTTTTAGATCTGATATATCACCTATAATATCTAAAAAATAAAATTTAAATCGATCATATTAAAATAAAACTATTCTAGATAGTTCATAGAACTATTCTACAACTAGTCTAAGCATGCATCTCTCATATCTCATAAGAATTAAATTAAAAATTAAAAATTATATTTTTTATATTTTTAAATTTGATTAAAATATTTATAATATTAAAAAAATAAATAAAATAGATCTAAAATCATATTTAATTAAATTAAAATATGATTACACTAGATTACATATAGAACTATTCTATACCTAGTCTAGTCATGCATCTCATACACTATAGATCTAAATTATTTAATTTTTTAATTTTTTAATTTTAGATCTAATCATATCTGATGTGACATCTAAAATTTTTTAATATCAAATTATAAATAAAAATAAAATTAGATCTAAAATAGATTTAAAGAACTGCTAATGCAGCTCTAATACTAGTTGAAGAAAAAATTCTATTTTTCGCCATAGGATCGTTCAGATCTGATTGGGTCTGAAGGAATATTTTAAAAAAATTTCTAAAAATCCTAATCAGATCTAAAACATCTTTGATCTGATCCTATAGATCTAATATTAAAACTAAAAATTAAAATTAAATCTGATTTAATTTTCTTACCTTGGTTGGGTAAACATCTTTTACCCTGCCGATGATCTGTTGTCACCTGAGGTTCTGGATGTAGCTACGCAATTGCCTGGTCTCTATCAGAGTCCACTGAGACTGGACCTGGATGCGCTCTTCTTGTAGATTTAATCTCAAAAGATTAGATCTGGATCTGATTTGTGAAGCTTTCAAACAATCTTTGAAGGCAGCACCCTGTCTCTTGATCTGGATCACCCTATCTTGTTTTATCTTCAACTTTTCTCAACTTTTGATGGCTGAAACCTCACCAACTCTGGTGTGGACATGGAGAAGAGAGGGAGGAGCTCTAGATGGGGCGTGGAGGAGGTTTATGGTGGTAGCATATGGGCATGGTGATCAAAGAAACTAAAGCCCTAGGTCGTAGGGTCTTTAAATAGACTCCTGTGTCACCTTAGAGCCCCATTTCATCAAGCAATCAAATTGCTTGATAACTTAGGACTCCAGAGCTGATAGCCCACATCCCCAACCTGATTTCTATCAGGTTTGGTCAACCAAAAACATCTCCAAAGGTGGTAGCATGAAGGGATGAGGAAGAGTCCAGGGCGCCTAGGACTCTTCCCTTAAGAGTTTGATCCAAATCAAACTCTATCTTAACCTAATTTAGGTACCTCCAAAAATCACCAAATTTGGTACACCCAAAGCATGACTCAAGCGCTATCACATATCCAAAAATTAGAGAAAAAGAGTTCCTAAAAAATTTTCTAAAAGGCTTTGATTTTGTGATCCTCAATTCTCTCAATTGGATCAACTATTGACCCTAGTCCAATTGTATTTTAGAATGGATTTATTTCTAAAATTAATCTAACCTGGACAAGTTCAAGCCAAATAAAACTAAACCCATTTACAATCTAGGGATGAGTCAAATTAAATTTGACTCAATTGAGATAGATCAAAAAAACTATAGAAGGAGAATGTCAAGCTCAATTATGTGCTAGCACGATTTTCTTGAATCTGATTGGATCTAATCCAAATCAATCGAATTATGTTAGCCCAATTGATTATGTCCAAATCCAAACTCTTATTTGTATAATCTAGTTAGATTCAGTTCCATATGGTAATGGTATATGTCACGTGAAGGAACCAGATCTAGGGTTTCAGAGTTAGATCTCGAAACTTTTTCAAGATCTGCAGCGGAAGACTCAAAATTAATCTAATTAATTCTAAATTTTAGATAATTCCTAGATCTAAAATCATATTATATAATTATTACATGATATTTAAATCTAAAATCAAAAATAAATAAGAAGGAAAGATTGATCACATCAACCTAAATCTACACTATATCTCATGCATGTATGAAAACAACCAATAGATCAGATCTATTATCTGAGCGAGTTAGATATTCTAACTCACTGATTTGGGCTTGAGGATGAAGTTACAAGCCGTACATACATCCAGCCTCTATGAGTCATCCACACGAGCCCACGATCATGATTAGAATCCAGATGCTGGAAATCAGCACAGTATGCTAGTACAACGCTGATCTTTCTTCGATGGTTGATCAGATGCCTTCTTTCTTCTAGATTATATTCTTCCAAAGAGGAGAAGAAGGAGAAGAGGTTTTAGATGTGAGATACTCTTAGAAAACCCAAGGAAGAAGGAAGGCAAGAGATGAATACAACAACCCTAGAAGAACACCCTCTTCTTCTTCTCTTTGCTCTCACCTAGACACCTAGTTTTGTGTCTATTGAATCTCAACACCCAAAGGTTCTCTCTCAATGATTTTCACACACCTCAAAGCCATCTCAAAGGTATATAACCCACAAAAATTTAAAGCCAAAATTTATTCAAAATATATAGAAAAAGAAAAGTCCTTATCTAGATCAAATACTAGACAAGAAAAGATCAAACAGGGCAAGTCAAGGGGCGCCCAACTCTTAGGTGCCCCCTCCATAATTTTTGGCATGTACCAGCAAGAAAAGGCACACAAGAAAAGAGGTTTCCCATGTGGAATAAAAGAAAAATTAATTAGGAGAGGAGGTGGCACCTTTTGGGAAGAGTTTGGGTTTGTTAGGATTCTATCTCATAGAATCCAATATCAAAACAAACTCCTTCTTTGACTTGGCCTTCTACCCAGTTACCATATGAGAAAGAGAGGGAGAGAGGGGAAATATGTGAAGATTAGGAAGAAAAGGATTTTTCATAAAAAATAATAAAAAAATAGGCATGGGGGGCATTGGGACTCAGATGAAGCAAGGAGGAATCCTAGTCTTACTAGGATTTTATCTATGACTTGGTCAAAGTGGTTTCTTAAACCAAATTAAATCAAAACCAACTCAACAAAATTAAATTAGATTCTAACCCAATTAATGGCTCAATTAAATTATATTTAATTCTAATTTAATTTTTTAATCAAATTAGAAAATTGGGTTGACCTAAGTCCTAGTTAGACTAGGACTTGTTTTTCCTTGCACTTGACTTATCCAATAAGTCAATTGGACTTGATCCAATCAAGCCCAAACCAAATTTAATTAAATTATATTTAATTAGACTTAATCTCAGCCCTTTGGCTTAATCAAATTAAGTCAATTAGCAATCAAATTGCTAATCAATCCTCCTGCAATACTTGCACTAGGTTAAACATCAATTGTATTGATCGTTTAACCCTAGAATGATTTTCAATCATTGATCAAACATCCGATCAGATCATAAGCTCTAATGTGTGTGACCTTATAGATCTGAACCTAAGTTAATAGTATAGAAATAAATTTTTATACCAATTGAAGTGACCATCTAGCAATGATATCCAACAACCAGATAGGTCGCATGTATGGAACACCATCCTTAGAACTCATGCAGATATAGTTTCCATATAATTCATCTTCTTAACCAAAATACTTATAGGATACCTCAGAGTTCAACTATCAACTTTGATCAGATTATCCACATTGTATTTCAAAATATCAAATCCATCTGATGGATTACCTTAACCAGGGTTTTGCTATATTGAAATACAATGATACATTCTTCTCCAACTCTTGGAGTGGTAAATTCCATCTTGATCACACATCGACTTCGTAAGTACTTGACTATGCCCAGAAGCCTTTCGTTATAAAATTAGAAATTTAGTTAGTTTGATACCAAAGCATAATGCATTGCTTGCAAGTCACTGAGGTGATCTCAGGTCTAAGGAATACTTATTCCTATATCCCATCAGAGACATCCTCGATAGCAAAATGCTTTGGAGTTGGTCACATTCAATGACAATGTACCCATACATCTCACCTATATGCCATACTATTATTTCCACACTCCTTGGTTAAGAGGACAACCAACCTATATGGTATATAGCAACCTATGCTCGATAGATGCTGTTGTCCCAATTAACAACCTATCATTTGATCATGAATAAATTTAAGGACTAATCGATAAATTCTCTCTTTATCGAAGCTAAATAGTCCTAAGGACTTTATCACAAAAATAGAGTTCGTTAGAAGATGAAGACTTGTGATGAAAAATATGCTAAAGTATTTTATTTATCAATGATCAATTATATATACAAAGTAGCTCAACCGTTAACAGACTAACAATTGGCTTTTGTGACATAATTTTTGACAACTCTCACTTATCCAAATGCTACTCAGCATAGTATCTAATATCCATCTTCGACTTATGATTGTCAAACTCCTTGATTGCCATGAATTTAGTGAAGGGATGGGCTAGGTTCTTCTTTTAATCGATCTTTTGAAGGTCGAGTCACCACGATCCATGATCTCACGAACCAGATGGAAACAACATAGAATGAGCTTTGTCTGTTGGTGTGCCTTTGATTCCTTTGCTTGAGCTATGGCACTAGTGCTGTCGTAGTAGAGCAGGACTGGACCATCAATGAAGGATGCTACTCCAAGCTCGGTGATGAACTTTCTCAGCCACACAGCTTTCTTTGCTGCACCTGATACTACCATGTACTTTACTTCGCAAATAGAGTCTGCCACTGTATGCTGCTTGAAACTTTTTCAGCTGATGGCTCCATCATTTAGAGTAAAGATATACCCCGACATGTTTCTACTATCATCATGATCAAATTAAAAGTTGGAGTCTATAAACTCCATAAGTTTTAGATCTGACTCACCATAAACCATCCATTAATTCTTAGTATTTTTCAAATACTTAAGGATGGTTTTAACCACCTTCCAATGATTTTCTTTAGGATCAGATTGATATCTACTCACTACTCCTAGTGAGTATGCCACATCTAATTTCGTATATATCATTGCATACATGATAGACTACACTATCGAAGCATATGGAATTCTATTCATATGCTCTCTATCTTCAAGAGTTGTCAGACAATCCTTCTTAGAGAGTAAAATTTCTTGACCTATCGAGAGATAGCCCTTTTTGAAATTCTCCATGCTAAATCTTTTCAACATAGTTTCTATGTATGTGGACTGGGATATACCAAGCATCCTTTTAGATCAATCCCTATAGATCTTCATTCCTAGGATATAGGATGCTTCACCCAAGTCCATGGAGAACTATGATAACAACCAGACTTTTATTCTCTATAGTATGGAGATGTTATTCTCGATTAAGAGAATGTCATCCACGTACAAAATAAGAAATACTACTACTAGACCATTTGCTCATTTGTAAATGTAGGATTTTTTTTCATTCTTAATGAAGCCATATGTTTTGATCACTTTATCAAAATGCATGTTCTAACTCCGAGATGCTTGCTTCAATCCATAAATAGATCTCTAAAGCCTATACATCTTGGACCCATCTGTGGATGTGAATCCCTCAGGTTGTATCATATACACCTCTTCGATCAGCTCTCCATTTAAGAAAGCTGTCTTCACATCCATCTACCAAATCTCATTATCCAAGTGGGCAGCTATTGCAAGCATTATCTGAATGGATTTGAGCATTACCACTAGAGAGAATGTCTCATCATAATGAATACCATAATATTGACGATACCCATTGGCAACCAGATGGACTTTATAGATCTCCACCTTTCCTTCTGTGTCTCTTTTTCTTTTGAATACCCATTTACATCTAATGGGTTTAACCCCTTCAGGTGGATCAACTAATGTCCATACATCGTTGACCTTCATGGAATCCATTTCGGATCTTATGGCTTCTATCCATTTTTCAGAGTCGGATCTTTGCATAGCATCCACGTAAGTGATCGGATCCTCATTGTTCTCATCGAGTTCGATGGGATCATCATCCTGGATCAAGAATCATAGTATCCATCCGGATGGTGCGATATTCTACCTGATCGTCTTAATGGTATGGGTTCACTAGGCTTCAGATCTGATCTGATCAAGTCCGACTTAGATTCAGCATTCTATGTCAGACTTTCTATCTGTTGAACTTCATCAAGTTTAACCTTAGAGACAACAATTTCTTCACTAAGAAGCTTCTTTTCCAAAAAGATTGCTCTAAGATTGATGAACACCTTTTGTTCATTAGCATGGTAGAAATAATATCCTTTGGTCTCTTTTGGGTATCCTATAAATGCGCACTTATCAGACATAGGTCTAAGTTTATTTGTAATTAAGCATTTGACATAAATCGGGCACCCACAGACCTTGAGGTGTGAAAGTGCTGGATTACGTTCTGGCTATATCTTATATGAAGTTTTAGCCATAGATTTACTTGGAACCCTATTTAAAAGATAGCAGGTCAATTCGAGTGCATATCCCCAGAGGGATATCGGCAAGCTGGCAAAATTCATCATGGATCGAACCATGTCTAACAGAGTCTGATTCCTCCTTTCAGATACACTATTATGCTATGGTGTTCTTAGAGGAGTCCATTGGAAGAAAATTCCATTCTCTCCTAGATATGTGAGAAACTCACCAAAAAGATATTTTCCTTCTCGATTAAATTGAAGAATTTTAATATTCTTTTTAGTTTATTTTTCTACTTCACTTCAAAATTATTTGAATATTTTAAAAGAATTCGACTTATGTTTCATCAGATAGACATATCCATATCTGGATAGATCATCTATGAAAGTGATGAAGTAGACATATCCACCTTTGGCACTTGTGCTCATTGGTCTACATACATCAGTATGTACTAGATCTAAGAGCTCAGTGGCTCTCTTATCATTTTCAGTAAAAGATGACTTGATCATTTTACCAAGAAAATAGAATTCATAGATTGGAAGTAATTCATAATCACTAAGTTCAAGGATACCTTCTTAAGCCAACCTGCTTATCTTGTTCTTGTTTATATGACCTAGCCTATAGTGTCATAAGTAGATATCTATTACATTATCTAATCTATGATGTTTACTAGTTGAATAGACTACATTAATAGGTTGTGATAATATATATACACCATTGTTCAATTATCCATAGAAAGCAGTAATACCATTCATAATGATATTATAAACTTATTTCTTTATTAAAATTTTATAATTGTTCATGGCCAAAAGGCCTACAGAAATGATATTTAAAAAGAAACTAGGATAGAAATTATAATCACTAAGAACAATGGTATGAGATTCAAATATAAGTTTTAAAATTTCTAAAGCTAGAACTGGAACTGGTCTTCTATCTCCAACGTTCAGGAATCTTTCACCTTGCTTGAATCTTCTACTAACCTACAATCCTTACAATGAAATGTAAATATGATAAGGACTTTCGGTATCTAATATCCAGTCAGTAATATCATAAATAGAGAAATTGAAAGAAATTATCATATAAAAATCTTGCCCAGCATTAGCTTGCTTCTTCCTCTATTTGTTCGGGTCCAGGGAGGCAATGTACTGAGGATAGTTCCTCTTTCAGTATCCCTGCTTCTTACAAAAGAAGCATTCAGCTTGACTCTTATCGGGCTTGATTTTTCTGATCTGGCTTTGCACAGATGTCCTATTTTGAACTTGCACCATTTTAGCATTCTTCTTCTTATTCTTCTTTCCTTTTCCAAAGGGCCAAGAATGAGAAGATGAACCTCCCACTAAGTTCACCGACTCCTTGTGGAGCTGGTGATCCTTCTCAAAGTTCTGAAGTAATTCCAGTAACCCATGGTAGTCAACTTCAGGCTTTGACATTCTATAATATATAAGGAATGGGAGATAAGACTTGGGCAGTGAGTTCAGTATTGCATCTTTCCCAAGCTATTTGTGCAAGGAAAAGTCAAGCTTGCTCAAGCACTCTATCAGCTCGATCATGTATAGTACATGATTAGTGATAGAGATTCATCCCACATTCTGACATTGAAGATGGCATAACTAGTCTGGTGCCTCTCAACGTTATCAGATGTGCCAAAAGAATCCTCTAATACTTGAAGCATATCCTTTGGCTGAGCCATCTCAAATCTACGATTGAACTCATTGCTCATCGCAACCAGCATAATGCAGCATATCGTGGTTTGATCACTGAGCCACTTCTGATAAGTATCTCTGATAATTCCACGTGCATTTGCAGCTGGCTCCTCAGGTGCATCATCCATTATCATATATAGGATGCGTTCAAGCTCCAGGACAATCTTTAACTTTTGGTACTAGCTATCGAAGTTGGATCCCACCAACTTATCATTGTCCAATAATGATTGAAGTGATAGAAAAGTGGTCATATCTATACAAAAAAAAATCATAACCTAATTAGTAATTTATTCATTAAACCTAGAAATTTGGACTTTAATCAAAAGGATCTTCTACTATTTTATTTGAATTGATAGCCTCTACCTTCAATTCGAAAAATTATCCTAATTCCTTAGTGGGTACTAGAATCCACATAGACTGCACATGAGCCCAACTTTGGTTGGCCAACCCATGTGCATCTAAGGATAGGTTCATAATCAATTATTTCTTTAAATAATTTTTAGTAATTAAATTTTGCCCCAATCCCTGATCAATTGGCTTCGACTTTCTCAGAAAAGGGTCTAGTTAGATCCAACCATTAACATGACCATACTTGGCCCATCCAACCAATGAATGATTAGGCCCAACTTTGATTGATCCATCTGACTACCATTTAGAAAGATGTATCCAAGAGATCATATAATGAATGATAATTTCATCAACCGATATGCACCAGGCCTTTGGGCCTCCAATGATTATCCAATTGATGGATCCATTATCATCCAGTTTAATGGGAGGCTATGATCTAGTTATCATATAACTATTTCATTTTAGGAATCTAATAATTTTAGAAGATTTAATTTGAAGATGAGAAAAGATCAGATGAACCAGCTTGTCATGATCCTCCCACTAACTTCATCAAGTCAGCTTAAGAAAGACCATAAATAGGCTGATTTAGGAGCACCTAAATTAGTCAAACTAATTTACCTAGCTGACATGGGTCACCTCGAATAGTCAGGTGATTCGATCAAAACATAATTTTACCAAGAGGCTAGGTAAGTTCGATTAGTGGGAGGGTCTGCCAAAGCTTGCCTTAGACACCATAAAAAATGGTCAGGTAAGCAGACTGCTAACTAAAGAAAACCAGTCTGGTTTATCTTAGACACCAAATGATTTGATTAGTTTTAATTAAATCAACCTAATAGTTCATGCCAGACTGCGTAGCCAAGAATCAAGTCCAACTTGGTTCTTGTTAAAGATATGGACTTGACTAACTACAACTATTGTAGCCGATCTAGAGAATCTTTGACCTAATCTAAGACAACAATTGATTAGATTTAGTCAATTCTCTAATTAAGTTCATTCTTTAATTTAATCCTAGGTCTAATCCAATTAATGGACCTAATCCCCACTAACCCATTTAATCCAATGTGTTATGGTTCATGTCTTAGGATCTTCAATTTACAATCCTAGATTCTAATCAAACAACTTTTTAATTCTTAATTAAGTTTTGGGCTGAAGGTTGGGGTTTGACTTTTTGAAAATGATTTTCATGTTTGTAAAATATTTTTACAACATGGTTCTACTAACCAAGTTGCATGTTTGATTCATAATCAATATGCAAGTAAGAAGAGCATGAAACTACTTTAGATCTAATCTAAACAAGTTCATGTAATTAAAACAATTTCAACATCAATCAATCATAAGTCAACTTAGATCAAATCTAAGATATTTATGATGATTAAAATTAGATTAAAATATTTTTAATTAGATTATAAAATTTTTTAGATCTAATCTAAAATTTTATGATCAAAGTTTTAGATCAGCATGTACTAGGATAATCTTTTCATTCTAAGAGATAAACCTTACAGTAGGACTACCTTACAAGATTAGTCCGTGCCATCTAAAATTTTATTTTTAGATTTAAATTTTTTTTTAAATTAAATAAATCATAAATAACATCAGATCATATGTAATAAATTTATGAATAATATTAGATCTATACATTTATGAATAAATACTAGGACAACCTTTGCACTATAAGAGGTAAACCTTATTGCAGGACAACCTTAAAGCAGTTCATATGACCTAAGATTTTAATTTTAGATTTAAATATCAGATTATTAATTAAATCTAATCTAAAAATAATCCAAGCATGCATCAATAATCATATAATAATTGATCTGGCTTTGATACCAATTAAAGGAACCAAATCTAGGATTTTAGGACTAGAATTTGAAACTTTTTCTAGATCAATAGTGAAAGACTCAAAATTAATCTAATTAATTTTAAATATCAGATAATTTTTAGATCTAAGATCATATTATATGATTATTGCATGGAATTTAAATCTAAAATCAAAAATAAATAAGAAGGAGATCACATTAACCTAGATCTACACTACATCTCATGCATGTATGAAAAAACCAATAGATGGAATCTATTACCTAAACGAGTTAGACATTCTAACTCACTGATCTAGGCTTGAGGATAAATTTTTAAGCTGTACATACGTCTGGCATCTAGGAGTCATCCATACGAGCTCACGATCATGATCAGAAATATGGATGCCGAAAATCAGCACGGTATGCTAGTACTGCACTGATCTTTCTTCGATGGTTGATCAGATGTCTTCTTTATTCTAGATTAAAATCATCCAAAGAGGAGGAGGAGGAGAAATTTTAGATGTGAGACACTCTTAGAAAACCCAAGGAAGAAGGAAAGAGATGAACACAGCAATCCTAGAAGAAGACCCTCTTCTTTTCTTTGCTCTCACCTAGACACCTAATTTTGTGTCTATTGAATCTCAATGCCCAGAGGTTCTCTATCCTTAATTTTTACACACCTCAAATCTCTTTTAAAGGTCTATAATCCACAAAAAATTTAAGCTAAAATTCATTCAAAATATATAGAAAAAGAAGAGTCCTTGTCTAGGTCAAATACTAGACAAGGAAAGATCAAACAGGAAAAGTCAAGGGGCGTCCAACTCTTGGGCGCCCCCTCCATAATTTTTGGCATATACTAGCAAGAAAAGGCACACAAAAAAATGTATTTCTCATGTGGAATAAGAGAGAAATTAATTGGGAGAGGGGGTGGCACCTTTTGGGAAGAGTTTGGGTTTGTTAGGATTTTATCTCATAGAATCCAATATCAAAACAAACTCTTTCTTTGACTTGGTCTTCTACCCAATTACCATATGAGAAAGAGAGGGAGAGAGGGAGCATACATGAAGATCAGGAAGAAAAGGATTTCGCATGAAAAATACCAAAAAATAGGCATGGAGGGTGTTGAGACTAAGGTGGTGCAAGGAGGAATCCTAGTCTTATTAGGATTCTATCTATGACTTGGTCAAAGTGGTTTCTTAAATCAAACTAAATCAAAATCAATTCAATCAAATTAAATTAGGTTCTAATTCAATTAATGGTTCAACTAAATTAGATTTAATTTTAATTTAATTTTCTAATTAATTTAAAAAATTGGGTTGACCTAAGTCCTAGTTAGACTAGGACTAGTTTTTTCTTGCACTTGACTTATCCAATAAGTCAATTGGCCTTGATCCAATCAAATTCAAATCAAATATAATTAAATTATATTTAATTAAACTTAATCTCAGCTTTTTGACTTAATCAAATTAAGCCAATTAATAATCAAATTGCTAATCAATCCTTCTGCAACACTTGCACTAGGTTAAACATCAATCGTATTGATCATTTAATCCTAGAATGATTCTCAATTATTGATCAACCATCTGATTAGATCATGAGCTCTAATGTTTGTGATCTCATAGATCCAAACCTTAGTTGATAGCATAGAAATAAATTTTTGTACCAATCAAAGTGATCATCTAGCAATAATACCCGACGGTTGGATAGGTTGAATGTGTAGAACATAATCCTTAGAACCCATGCGGATATAGTTTTCATATAATTTATTTTCTTGATCAAAATGCTCGTAGGATATCTCAGAGTTTAACTGTCAACTTTGATCAGATTGTCCACATTATATTTCAAAATATCAAATCCATCTGATGGATTATCGTGGCCAAGATTTTACTATATTGAAATACAGTAATATATTCTTCTACAACTCTTGGAGTAGTCAATTTCATCTTGATCACATACCAATTTTGTAAGTACTTGATTGTGCTTAGAAGCCTTTCATTATTGAATTAGAAATTCAGTTAGTCCGGTACCAAAGCATAATGAGTTGCTTGTAAGTCATTGAGGTAATCTCAGGTCTAAGGGACACTTATGCCTATATTCCATCAGAGACATCCTCAACAGCAGAATGCTCTAGAGTTGGTCACGTTTGATGCTTGTCGTGGCACACCAAAATTAACCCTACTCACTACTATGCAGATAGTGTGAGTCGGGATCGTATCTGCAGGGATCTTAGTTGATTATTTTGAAAATGCAAAAAAAAGAAAATGAATTGCAAGAAACTAAGAAAAAAATAAGAAAATTGTAATAAAAATATTTTTCATTGATCAAAATAAAATACATAAAAAAAATAAAAATGTGATACAAGATAACTAAACCAAGTTGATCTTCTAGCTGCGCCCGATGATAGATGTGTCTCCTTGAATCATTTCATCTTCTTTCATGCAAGTAGCGGTAGGATGGTTGAAAGGCTTAGTTTAGGAACTCCAAGGAAGAAAGATAAATAGGAGTATGGGAATATGAAAAAGAAGGGTAGCGACACTAAGATTAGGACCTCTCCTAGATTTGATGGAAGGCGTGCTAGGGTTAGTACCTTCCTTAGACTTTTGGAGAAGAGAGAAAGAGAGGGACATAATAGCTCGAAAAGAACTTGCGTGTTGGCTTGATTGATTTTTGGATGAAGGTGTTGAGATTTATTTATAAGTGTTGGAAGGGAGAAGGCCTTCATATTTTCTAGATGTAGGATTAAAGGAAGAGAAGAGATAAATGGCTCTTAGGATGTTGACCTTTGGATCTTTGATGAGTTGCTTCTGAACCATTAATTTGTAAGTCATGTTCACACTTGGATCCATGTAAAAGGCTAACTTTTAATCTGAATCCTTGAATCTTGAGAGCTTGCATCTAATCCCTTCATGAGTAAGTCGTGTTCATACTCGGATTTGATTAGCCTTTAAGCTGGTTGTCTGGTTCACTTGAATCTGAGTCAATTTAAATTCAATTTGAGTTGCATGAGCCCAAACTCCTAATTATCTATAAAATAGACTAGAGAACATCAAATTTTAATAAAATAATATCAATTATTATAATATTCAGTATCTCTAGTGACTTAATTTAAGTGTTTATCAATATTTAATGATGATGTACCCATACATCTCACCTGTATGCCATACTAGTGTCTCCATACTTCTTAGTTAAGAGGACAACCAATCAATATGGCATACAGCGACCTATGTTCGATAGACGTTGTTGTTTTAATTAACAACCTATCATTTGGTCCTGATCAAATTTAAGAACTAATTGATAAATCCTCTATTTATCGAAGCTAAATAGTTCTAAGAATTTCATCACAAAATTAGAGTTCGTTAGAAGATGAAGACTCATGATGAAAAACATGCCAAAATATTTTATTTATCAATGATCAATTACATATTTTATTTATCAGTGATCAATTCATCGACATCATTGAAATACCTTTCAATGGATCCAAACTTTTTTGATTCATACAATTAGAATGATCGATCATCAAGATCATTCTAATTGCTTCCAAAATTCACTAGTAATACCTAGCAGTATATGGTGGCAGGCCATCAAAACTAAAAGCAAACCTCTCGGTGTAGCTATCTGTATGATTGGATTCTTCTATTTTGAGCTCCGATAGGATTAGGATTAAGGTGATCTCGTCAAACCCAATATCCATCATATGAATTAATCATTCGATTCGAGTTCGATGTGAAACCCTAATAGAAACTCTTTCTATCATCTTTACACTACCATGGCCATGAGCTTAAGGACTCAATCTCATGATCATCATAGAGCTACTCCTCATCTATCAAGGTATATAGATCTCTTATTGGTGCAATCTAATTTCTACAATGAATATGTTATAGCCAACATACACCTTAGAGTTTCGAATGGCTAGAAGACTGAGTTATGGTGTAGTCAAACTATAACACTCTCAAGATGAACTATCGATGTACCTCATATCAAAGAACCAAATACAGCATTGCAGCATCGAGCCAGTCATTGATGAGAAAGTAGACTCCCTTATGACTGCTCGAGGTGGTCACACTCAGTGCCCTCGTTCTCTAATGAGTGCCTATACTCTTAGTCTGGTGTCTCCACACCGTAGACTCAAGACTCATCTATCTAAGAAAGCGATCATACACCAACCTTTCGGATTGATCACCATCCTCATGATGGTCCTATGGTCAGGAGTAATTTATGAGTTAATTATGAAAATTCATGTCTTAAATTTTTAACTTTTAAAAATATGAATTTTCATTACTATTTACTCATAGGATGTATCACAGATACTTTAAATACATATACTATGATAGAAAATAATTTTTTTATTAATTTATAGTCAAAATTATAAAATTATTCCTAGAAGTGTATTACAAGTGTTTGGCTAATTTGGCTTCTAGAGCATACATCTAACAGATCGTACTCCATGTGCGAGCTAATCTGCAGCTACATCATGTTCTGAACGATCTCATGGAGCCCATCGCTTGTATGAAATTGTATCAGCATGGGCTCTATCAGGATGTACATCATGGTCTCTATCCTACATGGCATGCATAAACTGAGACTCACTAGTGAATCAAAGACTACCAACTGGCTCTAACTATGTCTACTATCCTCTGGTCCCATCATAATCATTAGATCCATGACCAGCTAAAGAACTATTACTACTAATCCATCTAGTATTTGAATTTGAGTGAATCGAGAGCTCGAGCTTTACTGGTGCTGTACTTGCCTTTTCTTTTTTTTACTCATATCTCACTTTGGCTGCCTAGGCTATGAGGGTGGATGCTGTGGCGTATCGACTAGATGTCCAGGTGGAATGTTGCTGCTTGCCCACTGAGAGGCATCCATCCCAGCCTCGCCAGCAATAAAACTGACTGGTCATGGAGACGATCCTGGCTCATCAAGCTCTAGATCCTGCTATTGACTCATAACCCATTCGATCATTGGTTCATCTTCATCTTTAGTAACAAAATCACTACAAGTTGGATCCGAATACTGAAGAAAAAATTTAGTTTTTTGGGTCAGGTTCGTTCATATCTGATTGAATCAAGAGAGATATTTTAAATTTTTTTTTTTGGATCTAAATTAGATCTGAGACTTTCTAGATCTGATATTATTGATCTAATAAAAAAATAAAATAAAATAAAGAATAAATTAAATCTAATTTAATTTACCTTGTTGAGGGTAATTTGATTATCCTATGGTGATCCTGATGTCTGCCTGAGGTTCTAGATCTAGCCATGCAAGTGCTGGCCTCTATTAGTATCCACTCGGATAGGATCTGAAGATCTTCTCCTTCTTTATCATCTCTCTAAAATTAGATCTGGATCTGATTTTGAAGATCTTCAAAACTTCTTTTGAAGATGTGAGTTGTCTCTTGCAGCAGTGCTGCCTTCTTCCTTTTCCTATCGCCTTTCTCTTCCTTGGATTGCACCAAATTGAAGTCCAAAAATTCTTTGGCATGGGTAGGAGAGAGAAGACCTAAAGATGGCATGGAGGAGAAAGAGGGGCAACCTTGTGGCATGGGCAATGGGTCAAGATTTTTTTGATCTTGGTGCAGATAGGATTTTTATAGACTCTATTGTGCCATGCAGTGCCAGATCATCCCGATCAATCATGGCCTTTTGTGCAATCAGATCTAAATCTAATTGATGGGATGATATCATCTGATCTAATCAGATGAGAGCCCCTCTGAATCATCCTTAGATGGCGCCAAGACTGATCAAAGATAAGTCTTTGGTGCCACCTAGGTAGAAACCCCGAAGCAACTAGAGTTCCATCTGTATGGGACTCCAGATGCTTTATCCATGGGCACATGCCTCCCTGGGTGTGTGCCCCTTATCTATCTACTTTTTAGTAGGTGGACTGATCCAAAAATTCTCTCCTATGAGTGCATGACATATGGGCAGATGTTTAAGTGTCGAAGGTTAACGTTTGGCCAAATGTCCGAAACAGGATTTAGTAGGTGACGAAAAATGGTAGATGTTGTCTCAAATTCATCTTATAAATTAAGACAATCTTTTTCTAATCTGAACAAGCTCTAGTCAGATCATGTAAAGGTATCTGAGTGAGTCCAAACATATTTGGCTCAGTTGAGATAACTTTTAATGATAATTAAAGGAGAACATTAGGCTTAATCGTGTGCTAGCATGATTTTCTTGAACCTAATTGAATCTTATTCAAATTAATTGAATTAGATTTGTCCAATTGATGATATCCAGATCAAAACCCTTATTTATATGATCTAGTTAGATTCAGTTCCATATGGTAATGAGTTATGTCGTGATCTCTATCATCGACATCATCGAAACATCTTTCGATGGATTAAAACTTTTCTGATTCAGACAATTAGTATGATTGATCATCTAAATCATTCTAATTGCTCTCAAAATCCATCAGTGACACCTAGCAACATATGGTGGCAATCCATCAGAACTAAAAATAAACCTCTCGGTGCAGTTATCTGTGTGATTAAGTTCTTCTATCTTGAGCCCTGATAGGATTAGGATTAAGATAATCTCGTCAAACCCTAATATCCATCATATGATTAATCATTCGATTCAATTCCAATGTGAAAATCTTAATCGAAACTCTTTCTATTATTTCACTCTACGATGGCTATGGGCTTATGGACTTGATTCTCATAATCATCATAGGGCTTCTCCTCATCTACCGAGGTAGATAGATTTTCTATTGGTGCAATTCAATTCCTACAATGAATATGCTATAGCCAGCATACACCTCAGGATTCTGAATGGCTAGGAGACCGAGTCATGATGTAGTCAAACTATAACATCCTCAAGGTGAACTATCCATGTACCTTAGGTCAAAGAACCTGATGCATAATTGCAGCTTCGAGCCAGTCGTCGACGAGAAGGTAAACTTCCTAATGACTGCTCGAGGTGGTCACGCTCAGTGCCCTCATTCTCTAACGAGTACTTGTACTCTCGCTCTGGTGTCTCTACACCATAGACTCAAGATTCATCTACTATAAAGAAGTGATTGTATATCAACCTTCTGGATCAATCATCATCCTCATGATGATCTTACGGTGAGGAGTATTTTATGAGTTAATAATAAAAATTCATGTCTTAAATTTTCAACTCTTAAAAATAAGAACTATTATTGCCATTAACTCAAGGGATGTATCACAAACACTAAATACATGTTGTGATAGAAAATAATTTATTTTATTATTTATAATTAAAATTATAATTTTGCCCTTAGAAGTGTATAACAAGTATCAACCAATTCTGACTTTTAGAGCACACATATCTAACAAACTCCCACTTGACCGAAAGCCAATTGACTACAAATCTAAGTCCCATCTTTTCAAGGTGGATTTTGATCTTCTGCTGGCCCAATGGCTTTATAAGTGGATCTACCGCATTGTTTGCGGAGTCGACTTTCTTAACCTCGACGTATCCTTTCTAGAGGTAATCGCGGATGAGGTGGTATTGCCACTCGATGTGTTTGGATTTTTAATAAGACCTTGGCTCCTTAGCAAGGGCTATGGAACCATTATTATCGTAGTACAGAGAAATAACATCTGATGGTATCACTCCGATCTCTATAGTGAATTTCTTGCACCAGAATGCCTCCTTCATAGCTTCTGATGTAGTGATGTATTCTACTTTCATGGTGGAATATGCTATTACTATCTTTTTGAAACTCTTCCAACTGATAGCACCACCATTACACACAAATAGATTTTCAAATATCAATCTTTATCGAACATAAAATCCGAGTTTGTATACCCTTGAACTTTGAGTTCTCCATTACCAAAAACCAAGAACATATCCTTAGTTCTTCGCAAGTACTTAAGGATACATTTCATAGAAGTTCAGTTTTCTTCTCCTGGATTTGACTGATATCTGCTTGTGACACTCACAGCTTGGGCTATATTAGGTCGTGTATATAACATGCCATACATGAGGCTCCCTATTGCAGAAGCATAAGGGATCTTGCTCATGCGTTCAATCTCCTCTGGTGTGTTGGGACACATTTTCTTGGAGAGATAAATGCCATGTCTGAAGGGTACCAAACCCCTCTTAGAGTTTTTCATGCTAAACCTCTTTAGTACTTCCTCTATGTACATCTTCTATGAAAGACCTAGCATCCTATTTGGTCTATCTCTGTAGACTTTAATTTCAAGAATGAAGGATGCTTCTCCTAGGTCTTTCATAGAGAATTCTTTAGATAACCATATTTTAACTGTGGTCAACATGAAAATATCATTCCCAATAAGAAGGATATCATCCATGTACAGTACGAGAAAGACAATAGCGCTCCCACTAACCTTTCTGAAAATACATGGTTCCTCATTTTTTATGAAACCAAATAATTTGATCACATCATTAAAATGAGTATTCCAGCTTCGAGATGTTTGCTTAAGTCCATATATGGATCTTTATAGCTTGCATACTTTGTGATCAGTATCATTAGATGTGAAACCTAGTGGCTGTTCCATATAGATATCTTCCTCAAGATATTCATTTAAGAACATCGTTTTCACATCCATTTGCCATATTTCATAATCAAAATAGGCTGCAACAGCAAGCAATATGTGAATGAATTTAAGCATGGCTACTGACAAAAAGGTATCCTGATAGTCAATGCCTTCACATTGACTATAACCTTTTTCCACTAATCTAGCTTTGAATGTCACTACATTCCCATCTACACCAATCTTTCTCTTATAGATCCATTTGCACCCAATAGGTACTATATCTTCTGGTGGATCTACCAAGGTCCAGACTTAGTTTGCATGCATCGAGTCAATTTCTGACTTCATTGCCTCTAACCATTTCTCGAAGTCGATATCTGATATTGCATCGTTATAGATTTTGGGATCATCACCATGAACCTCATTACCTATGAGGAATATTTTCTCTACTTTTTCTGAAATAGTACTTAAGTACCTCTCAGAGGGATGGAAAACTCTTTTCGATCTTCGAGGTGGAGGAGATAGTAATTATATTGGCTCAACCTGATTTGGTTCCAAAGGATCCTTAGCTCTTTGCTCTTGGGAGACTTTCTCCTCTAGCTTGATCTGCTTTCTAATGCCGCCATCTTGAATAAATTATTTATCAAGAAAGATGGCATGTCGACTCATAATCACATTATGATCTTTTAGAATGTAGAAATAATATCCTAATGACTCTTTAGGATATCCTATGAATCGAGCTCTAAAGGATCTATAGTCTAACTTGTCCATTTGTTGTCTTTTGACATGAGTCGGACAATCCCAAATTCTGAGATAACTCAAATTTGATTTCTTACCATGCCATATCTCATACTATGTGGTAGGAATAGTTTTAGAAGGAACCTTATTCAATAAATATATAGCTGTTAACAAATTGTGTCCCCAAAAAAAATCAGGGAGGTCTGTGAAGCTCATCATGGATCGGATTAAATCTAATAGGGTCCGATTCCTCCATTCTGAAATTCTATTGAGTTGAGATATTTCAGATGGAGTTCATTGAGAGACTATGCCATTCTATTTGAGATAGTCCAGGAATTTTCGACTAAGATATTCTCCTCCTCGATTTGATCGAAGAACCTTAATGGGTTTTCCTATTTGCTTTTCTACTTCATATCTAAATTCTTTAAACTTTTCAAAGACTTTAGACTTGTATCTCATAAGATACACATATCCATACCGAGATAAATCATCAGTGAAGATTATGAAGTAGATAAAATTACCACTAATCGGTACATCAAATGGACCGCACACATCAGTATGTACTAGGGCAAGTAAATCCATGGCCCTTTCCCCATGTCCCATAAAAGAGAGTTTAGTCATTTTACCATAAAGACATGATTCATAAATTGGATATGACTCGAAAGACAATGGACTTAATATCCTAATTTTCTCCAATTTGTGAATCCTATCTTCTGCTATATGACCTAGTCTAAGGTATCATAGATACCTATCATTTGGACCATCCCTGGGTCATTTTGATTTTATGGCATTCATATTTTGCTCAATATTAAAAATAGATACATCAATATGTAACTGGTAAAGATCGTTAATAATAAAACCACTTGTAATTTTATTTCTTTCATAAAGAATGTTACAATGGTCCTTAAGAAAACTAATTACATAGCCTTCTTGTGCTAAACATGAAATAGAAATCAAATTTCTGCTTGCTGTAGGCACATAATAACAATCCTTAAGTACTAAATCTAAATCAGATGGTAGTCAAAGAGGGTAGGTTCCTACGGCCACAGCAGCAATCCTTGCTCCATTTTCAATGCGTAAGATCATCTCACCATCCCTCAGCCTCCTGCTATCCTTAAGATTCTGTATGAAAGTTTACAAATAAGCACTAGAATCAGAGTCAAGCACCCAATTGAATGCAGAAAAAATCATAAGGTTAGATTCAATAACAAGCATACCTCCAGAAGGACTTGCCTCCTTCTTATTCTTTAGGGTGGCCAGATATGTAGGATAGTTTCGCTTCTAGTGGCCGTCAGTGTTGCAATGAAAATATTTTCTTTTGTCAACGGCCTTCTTTTTCAGCTTTGCCTTCTTTTTCTTTCCAACTTCCACCTTTTATCTTTTCACAGACTTCTTCTTCTTTCCAAAAGATTTTTTCTTGGAAGAAGTCTATTCTATAGCAAATACCGAGCCTTTAGAATCTTTCATTGAAAGCTCAGCAGTAACCAGCATGTTCATAAGCTCAGCCAGAGTATTTTGAAGTTTATTCATATGATAGTTCATGATGAACTGCCCACATGCATCAGTCAAGGTTTGCAGAATTATATCATTTTGCAGATCCATGTCCAACTTCACTCCGGACTTCTTAAGCTCTTCCAAGTCCTTAATCATCATCGAACAATGATCTTGGACTGACTGCCCATCATGCTTTTTAGCCTTGAATAGTTATTTAGTAACCTGATATTTGGCTGCATGACTCTGTTCATCAAACATCTCTTATAGGTGAGCCAATATTTGGTAGGCAGTCTTGATATTTTCATGTTGGTGCTGAAGCTCATCAGACATCGAGCCCAATATGTAGTATCTGGCCTTATTATCTTCGTTTGTCTACTTGTTAAAGGACGCTTTCTGTTCAGCGAATGGACGAGCTGGTAAGGTGGAGGAATCCTGGTCTAATACATGAGTTAACTTCTCAAAATCTAAAATGATTTTGAAGTTCTGGAGCCAATCCTTATAATTAGGTCCGGTCAATCTATGGGTGTCCAGGATATGTGCTAGTGGGTTGGATGCAAATATTTTATTTTTCTGTAGAGAGTCAAAGTTTCTAGTTATATATTGTAATTAAGACTCGACCAATTTATTTAGGAATTTAATTTTTAAACAAATTAGCATCCACTATTTTCTTAGATCCCTACACTCCCTCTATAGAGATGTGAAAATCTCTATGATTATAGATTTCTAATGGATGGTGTAGTCCCACCAACTGACTCATCACCTCATTAACAGTTATTGGTGATGGGTTAGCCAATGAGTGGATAACTCTTGTCCAATGATTCTCTAATCATGGTGCACCCAAACTTGGTCTCTAATTCATAAATCTCACCATGCCCGAAATATTGATCCACTCCTTAGTTAAGTCAAACCCACCATTTGCATAGATTGGATTTCTAATTGGGTCTCTTACTATATCCAAAATATTGAGCCCAATTTATCCTCCAGCCCGTAGCATCCAATGCCTAATAGACATGCCTGCATCTTTCCAATGCAATTGAACCACTGTGATCAGTCGAGAACAATTAACCCTAAAAAGAGCCCACATATCTATAATGATGGAAGACCTTAGACTTAAATTTTCTTAGGAAGATTTGATTTAGGTCTCTTTAAACTTGACTTACAATAGCCATAATAATTATGACTAATCTAGTGGCATGGGTTAGCTCGGATTGTTAACCACCTTAGATCAAGACTGGATCGACAAATATGGTCAGATAAGTGAGATTGGTGGAAGGGATATGCCATTAACTCGATAAGAATGCATTTGTGTCGAGTAGCTTTCAATTAAAAACCAGTCAATCGTATCTGCCAGACTTACCTTAGACACCAAATTGTTGAGTCAGAACCAATCAGGTTAGCCTACAATTCAGACTCTAACCATTGAGTCTAATTAGGTCTTAGCTTGATCAATCACTCATGTGATTCGATCTTGACCCAGACTTAATCCTATTAGGCTGGTCAATTTAAGCACTCTTGATCCCATCTAACCAACTTTTGATTTGGTTTGATCAATCGCTAAACCTAATTGAGCTACCTAAGCCCGAACCCAATTTTATGAATATATCTTAAATTTAAAAATTCTTAATTTTTAGACTTAACATATTTCATAATCTTAATTCTCAATTAAGTTTAGGGTACACAAACAAAATATATAAATAAAATCCTAGGATTTTAGGATCTAGGATTTTGTAAAAAATAAGTTTTTGATTTTTGATTAAGAATGAACGTGCAGCACCCCTATACATCATAAGAACATCCCATCGAATGAGAGGAGAGGGAATTTAAACCCTACTTATTCTTATGACCGGACGACCAAGAAGAATGCCTTAACCAAAAATATGAAAACTACAAAACTAGTTAGATCTACATCATATATCTCATATATAAAAATTGTTCTAACTATAAACATGTTTTGCATACATCTTCATGCATCATATCATGCATATTTTTGGATCTAGATTATCTCATAATTATCTAAAAAATTAAATTTAAATTGATCATATTAAATTAAAATCTATTCTAGATAATTATGTAGAACTATTCTACAACTAGTCTAAACATGCATTCATCATATCTTATATGAACAAAAATTAAATAAATTTATTTTCTATTTTTTAGATCTTATTATAATATTCAAAATATTAAAAAATAATAAATAAATAGATCTAAAAATTATAACTAATTAAATTAAATTATGATCATGCTAGACTATACATAAAATAATTCTTTCTACAACTAGTCATGCATCTTGTACAACATAGATCTAATTTTTTTTTTAATTTCTAATTTTAGATCTAATCACATCTCATGTGATATCTAAAATCATCATATTATCAGATCAAAATTAAAATAAAATTAAATCTAATGGAAAGTGGAATCTGACTCTGATACTATTTGAAGGAAAAACTTAATTTTCTAGATCAGATTTGTTCAGATCTGATTGGATCAAGAGAGATATTTCAAAAATTTTTCTTTTGGATCTAGATTAGATCTGAGACTTTCTAGATCTAATATTATTAATCTAATAAAAAAATAAAATAAAATAAAAAATAAATTAAATCTAATTTAATTTATCTTGTTGAGGGTAATCTGATTATTTTATGATGATCCTGACGTCTGCCTGAGGTTTTGGATCTAGCCACGCAATTGCCTGGCCTCTACCGGTATCCACTCAAATAGAATCTGGAGATCTTCTCCTTTTTTATCATCGCTCTAAAAATTAGATTTAGATCTGATTTTGAAGATCTTCAAAACTCCTTTCGAAGATGTAAGTTGTCTCTTGCAGTAGTGCTGCCTTCTTCCTTTTTCTGTCATCTTTCTCTTGCTTGGATCGCACCAAACTGAAGCTCAAAAATTCTTAGGCATGGATAGGAGAGAGAAGACCTGAAGATGGCATGGAGGGGGGAGAGGGGCAGCCTTGTGGCATGGGCAATGGGTCAAGCTTTTTTTGATCTTGGCGCAGATAGGGTTTTTATAGATCTTATTATGCCATGCAGTGCCACATCATCCCAGTCAATCATGGCCTTTTGTGCAATCAGATCTAAATTTGATTGGTGGGATGACATCATCTAATCCAATCAGATGAGAACCCCTCTGAATCATCCTTAGAAGGCACTAAGATTGGTCAAAGACAAGTCTTTGGCGCCACCTAGGTAGAAACCCCGAAGCAACTGGAGTTCCATCTATATGGGACTCCAGATGCTTTATCCATGGGTGCATGCCTAGGGGCATGCACCCCTTATCCATCTATTTTTTAGCAGGTAGATTGGTCCAAAAATTCTCTCCTATGGGTGCATGACACATGGACAGATGTCTAAGTGTCAAAGGTCAATGTTTGACCAAATGTCCGAAATAGGATTTAGCAGGTGATGAAAAATGGCAGGTATTGTCTTAAATTCATCTCATAAATTAAGACAACCCTTTTTTGACCTGGACAAGCTTTAGTCAGATCAAGTAAAGGTACCTGAGTGAGCCCAAATATATTTGCCTTAGTCAAGATAACTTTTAATGATAATTAAAGGAGAACATTAGGCTCAATCATGTGCTAGCATGATTTTCTTGAACCTAATTAAATCTTATTCAAATTAATTGATCTGGATTCATCTAATTGATGATATCCAGATTGAAATCCTTGTATGTATGATCCAGTTAGGTTCAGTTCCATATAGTAATGAGATATGTCACGATCTCTATCATCGACATCATCGAAACACCTTCTGATGAATTAGAATTTTTCTGATTCAGACAACTAGTATGATTGATCATCTAAATCATTCTAATTGCTCTCAAAATCCACCAATGATACCTAGCAGCATATGATGACAACCCATCAGAATTGAAATAAACCTATCGGTGCAGTTACCTATGTGATTAAGTTCTTCTATCTTGAGCCCCGGCAGGATTAGGGTTAAGGTAATCTCGTCAGACCCTAATATCCATCATATGATTAATCATTCGATTCAAGTCTAATGTGAAAATCTTAATAGAAACTCTTTCTATTATTTCACTCTGCCATGGCCATGGGCTTATGGACTTGATTCTCATGATCATCATAGGGCTTCTCCTCATCTATTGAGGTAGATAGATTTTCTATTGGTGCAATCCAATTCCTACAATGAATATGCTATAGCCAACATACACCTTAGGATTTTGAATGGCTAGAAGATCGAGTCATGGTGTAGTCAAACTATAACACCCTCAAGGTGAACTGCTAATGGACCTCAAGTCAAAGAACTAGACACACAACTGTAGTTTCGAGCCAGTCATCGACAAGAAGGTAGACTTCCTAATGACTACTCGAGGTGGTCACGCTCAGTGCCCTAATTCTCTAATGAGTATATGTACTCTCATTCTGATATCTCTACACCATAGACTTAAGACTCATCTACTATAAAGTAGCAATTGTACATCAATCTTTCGGATCAATCATCATTCTCATGATGATCCTATGGTTAGCAGCATTTTATGAGTTAATAATGAAAATTCATGTCCTAAATTTTTAACTCTTGAAAATAAGAACTATCATTACCATTAACTCAAGGAATGTATCACAGACACTAAATACATATTATGATAGAAAATAACTCATTTTATTATTTATAGTCAAAATTATAATTTTATCCTTAAAAGTGTATAACAATTGTCAGCCAATTCTGACTTCTAGGGCACACATATCTAGCAAATACTTTAGCTGAACTTCCTCTTGAATAAATTTGAGCCTCAATCTTAGATTATAGTGTACATATACAAGATCATTGAGGCATTTCTGCTTCAGACGGTTCCTCTGCTTATTATGGATAAGGGCAAAGATCGATCAGTTACGCTCACATCCACTTGATGAAATTGTTTGGGAGAGGATCTTGATGGCAAGATCCCTCGGATGTCACGTAGATCCACCAAAATGCACCCACCAGTCAGCTACAAAATAATTAAAAATCATAAAAATCAAAAATAAGATTGAATATAAAAATAAACTTACTGATATATATCTGGATTCATCTTTGATTTGCTTTTAACTACTATATTACTTTCAAATAATCCTATGCCCTCCCTAAATATTTTTGTTTATAAAAAATTATTTATTATAAACTTATAATATCTTATCTTTCGAAGATATCGTTAAGTTAATAAATATCACTGAACTTAACTTACTTATTCAAGACACATATCCGTGATATCTACATTGAACTCCATCTTATCTTTTATATTTTATAGAGTGGACAAAAGCTCTTCATCCATGCCAATTTCAGGTATGGAGTACTAGAATCTCAGATTCAGATAGTAAGCTACACATAGATTATCATAATTGAATTACTTTGTTTATATAAATTTTTAAAAAATTATTAATTTGCTACTTACCTACTAAGTGCAACTTTCTACCCATCTGATAATTCCATCGATGGTCGATGATCCTGATGTACTCATGTGCATGTCTTGGATTTGCCACTTCGATTTGTTCCTTTGTCCTCTCCTTCATATGATATAGAAAGCCCATTTAAGGGTATTGCTCACCATCGATAGCTCGAAGTACTTCATATATAGGCTCGATAGCCACCATTATCCTCTTAATCTGCTGCCAGAATGACTGTCTCATCACTAGGCTCTCCACAATGCTCCCCTCAGTGCCTACCCCAGTATATCTGCTCTCTTATCATTCACTAATAATAAATATTTGATGCAGTTATACTTTTTTATTAATTAAGCTACCAAGTGCTATATAATTGATAGCAAAATGCATGATACTTGATCTCAATATATCACCTCCAACATACCGCCGCATCAATGATAAGATCTATGTATCATTATAAATAAATTTAGTGATGCTCTATGCTGACTCTACTATTTTCTGCATCCTATGAATCTTTCCAATATCCATCAACATCAGATCAATAAAATGCATAGCACAGGGGGTCTAGAAAATATGTGGTCATTGCTCCATCAACAACTCTCCTACAGCCTTATATTATGATCCATTATCTGCAATAACCTGCACAATATTCTATTCTCCTACTTTATCAATTACCTTCTTCATCAATTTAAGGATATAGCTAGCATCGTGCACCTTAGCTGAAGCATTAATAGACTTGTGAAAAAATATTTTTCCATCATAATATATCAAGAAGTTGATGATGCTTCGTCTAGTAGGACTACTCCAACCATCACACATCATAGTCAATCCATATATAGGCCACTTACTCTTAAATGATGCAATCCACTTCTCTAAATCCTTCTTTTTGCTGTCGAAAAGCTCATCATGGATATCTCTTGATCTCGGAAGTTCAACACCTAGATCGGCAGCTTGTATAGATGAAATGGCTGAGCAATAATATGGATTGTCTGCAGCATTTGCTGGGATGTGGCTGAAGTGAAACCAAGATCCAATAGCTTGCCACATATCCCTCTTCTTATCTTTCTTCAATATAGTATCAATTCTTTGTTACTTGAAATCTTTACTAGGAAAGGCATGTGAATCTAAATCATGAATAGTGGCTCATGTAGGAATCTTCTTAGAGGATTTTCTTCTACTACCAACTCTCCCAACATGGATGTAAGATGGTTGCTGCCTCTACTGGTGGGCTCTCTAACTGAGGATGTTCTTCTAAATCGTGACTCAGACTTTACTGCAGTACTTCCTGAGCCTAATCTACCCTCATAAACTGATGGCCCAAATGAAGCTCTATGCCTGGCCAGCTCCTGTAACTATCATTGATCATCCATGCTCGTCCAAATGGTAGCATCCATCTATGCCTGCTCATCATCTAGAGCAGATCCTTTCTCTAATTTTCTAGAGTGATGAGAAGGTTGCTCTGTTGTTCGATGGTCTACCCTGTCTTCTTTAAATTTTTTTCCTTTGTTGATTTAAAATCAACGAAGTATTTCTTCATCAACTGATGGACCTCTTATAGATACTTATGGCACATAGCTACATTCGGATAGCCACCAGCCAAATATTGCTTCAACTATGTAATCTCTTCTCCTTTGAATTCTATGTTACACCATTTACATTTCTAATGATGTCGGCCTGAGAGCATCTCTCATTATTTTCAAACAATGTCACGCTTTGGATCTTTCTTCTTTCGCGATGGATCCATTTTTAAAAATTAACAAGCATATAATTTTAATAATTATATAAAAAATAATAAATTTTATTTATCTAATTTTTAAATATTTTATAAATTATTTAATTATTTTTATTAATTTTTATAAAAAAGTATATTAAAAAATAAAAAATTAGAAAAAAATTTAGACCTTACATTCATGTAGAATCCTATCATTGATGCTACATATAAATTTTTTAGTCAATGAATATGTATAAAATGCTAATTTTTTTTCAAAATTTAGGTTTAAAATAGTATGCATAAGATGTGTTAAAATATTGATAAATCAATACTAAATTTATGTCAAAAGTAGCTTGCAAGTCCTTCATTAATAATCTAATTTTATAATTTTTTTAAAATTTATTTTTTAATAATTTTTTATTTTAAAAATATATATATTTTAATTTTAAAAATTATATACTTAATAAAAATTAATAATTTTAGTATCGTTGTATAGATCATCCATAAATCTATAATATATATTAAAATTATATGAAAAAATAAAATTTTGACATAGTTTCTCCTTATTTTTTTATTTTTTATAAAATTTTTTTAAAAAAAGGAGAAGAGAAGAGAGAGAGAGTTAGGATGAGTTACTTACCTCTAATCAATCTTCTTTCTTCGTTTTCATGATGTTTTTGGAGTGGGAGGACGAGCAAAGCCTTGAATGAATCCAAAAACAAGAAGAAGAAGTTTTTTGGCTTCCTCTCTGCCTCTTTCCCTTAATATAAGCATCAAATCATTAGGTTCAGTCCGAAACAGGGTTGAACCGATTGATTCAGTCTCGTACCACTTGATTCGAGGCTGAATCGGACGGTTTTCTTTTTCTTTTTTTTTTTTTTTGATGCCGATTTTTATGGGCAAATCGAGCCGGTTTAGTGCTAATTCAGTTCGGAATGCCTCAAACCGTCTGATTCGGATCGGTTCTGAAAACGTTGATTATAGGAGCCAGATTTGGTTTTTAGCAAGAGCTCCACCTGATAATGATCAGGAGTTTCGGATTGAGAAAAATGACAAATATTCCATTAAAGTGAGGAGTGAAGGCATGTTCCAAGGTTCTGCCTGCCCTGAAACTGATTGCTGAGGCCGCTGGACCTGGGAACAAAGGCCAGCAGACGGCTTATTGAAGAAAACAAGTCTCAGTGCTGTTCATGATTTAGACGAGAGATTGAACTCTGCCAGGAGGCTGTGAGAGGACCTGAAGAACTGATTGGAGTTAGGTTGAAGGCTAATGGCCGATTGAAAACTCGAGTTCCAACCATTTGATTGCCAAAAATTTAGAATAAACAGCTTGAAGGTTACCACTGAAACAGACTCTGTATATTCTGATTTTGTGGTCAGTGAGTCCACTCCAGGATTGGACTCCATGGAGGATTGTCGAAGCATAACTCTCTGCTGTTGAGGCAACAAGCCTTGATCATGACATAATAATCAAAAATCAAAGCTATATATTTAAGCATGACCATCTCTTAACACAGAGAACATTCGTATTTCCCTCTACAAAATGTGATCATATCGCTAACAGCAGCAGGTTACTTGTCTATTTTTATTACTGATTCTGGCATTGGATCTAACTTTCATAAAAAATTGAAACTCTACAAAAGTCAGGAGCAAAATTAGCAAGGTTGTTAAGTAAAGGTTGTTAATAATAAAAAATGTTAGTGCGATTAAATAACAAGATGGCAGATCTAATTATCATTAGAATACAAAATGCCAGGCTCCAATTAGATTCCCATTATCATATAGGATATCTATAAGTTGGTTAGTGCCATTAGAGTGGGAGGTTCAATAAACATTCAAAATAGGAAAGAGCTATGGAGACCTTTCCATCTCCTCCATTGTGCAGTATTCTCCAAAATCTTTAACAACAATACTGGAAATCTTGGAGAGAAGAAATACACGGAAGGAGTCATCATGAGCCTTGAAAAGACTTTTAAGAGCCTGTTTGGATGTCTGGGCCTAAAATTTCATTGTGGTTTGATCCTAGACAAGTATAGTTAAATGAGGCTGGCTTAGGCTTATAAATATAAGAACCCAGGGAAGAGAACCATTGGAGTGGGTTGGCCCGAATCCAATAACAAAAAATAAATCTTAGCATATAGGCCTAAGCCGGTCTTAATTGCTTGTCTTGGCCCAACCTATGAATTGTATGGGATTTTGAACCCAGACATTCAGCTCTAAAAGTAATCGGGCGGCATAATTTTTTATGAGAGCCATAACAGGTGGTTCCTTGGTGATTTCTAAGAAACTTATCCTAAGACCTAGATTTGGAGTCCTAAAAGGATAAATAATTTTATTAAAGAAAATTTTCTTTGATGGCTATATTGTTTCTAACAAGATCTAGAGGTTGTAAGTGCTTATTGTAAGAAAATATTCATACCTTTAAGCTACATTTCGGGAATATTTGGTTCGTGACCAGAATTGGACATAGAGTTGGAATTAGAATGAATTGGAATGTGAATCACAATGGTTATGTCCCCCAACGTATCTAGTTGGTGACCGAAATAAAAATTGAATTCAAAGTAGAATTTGAATTTTAGAACAGAGTAGAGATTGGATATTAGGGATTCAGCTTCATATTCTTCTCCAGAATCATAATGAAAATGAGATTTTCCTTAACAAAATAGCCAAAATAAGAGTTACTCATTGTCATTCCCATTCCAAGTTAAGCTCCTAACCAATCATACCTTAGTTCATAGGATTGAAAAGAATCGGAGTAAGAATCAAAATGGAATGGCAATAAAAAGCAGGGAATGGGAATCAAGATTCCTATTCCATTATTTTGGCACAAATGGTAGGAATGCATAGGAAAGAAACATCGATTCAATTCTAATATTTAGTTTAGATAGTTATACACAAGAAGGGAATCAACCTAAAGTTATTCTATTTATATTTTAAATTTCTTAGTTTATCTTTATTTTTAATTGGTATTTTATTTTTTTTGATATTTTCAGTAATTGATTTGGTTTTTAAATTTTAATGATGTAATTTGTTACTCTTTATTTTTCTAAATTTTAATTTTAATTATTTTTAACTTTATTTTATATTAAATAATATTCAAAAATTTATATTTATATTTCTGTATTTCCTTGTTTAAGATGCATTGCATAAATTATGATACATAGTAAATCTTTAAACAACTAGTGGCATGGTAAACGTTTAAACAACTAACTGATATAAAATTATAATGCATGTTACTTAATATTTTATTTTTTAACAAAAAAAATTATTTGAATATTAAATAAATTATTATTTTTTATACCATAATTATTGATATTTAATTATATAAAATATTTTATTATTTGTTATTTTATATCATAAATGTTATCGATCAGCTCATTTGCAAAAGTCATTTATTCGCATTCTTATAACAATGAAAATTTCTCCCATTTAAGAGGGAATTACCATTCCTTAAATTTGAAGAAATGGTGATTCAAGGAAAATGCAATTCTTAAATTTGTTGCCATACTAAATTTTCAAATGGGGTCAAAATTGAAATTCCAATTCCATTCCAATGTTTGCTCATTGCAAGGAACCAAACATAATGGTATAGAATTCTTCAAAAGATATCAGCCAAAATTGCTATTTGTTTGCATCTCTTTATATTACTAACAATACCAAAGCCAAAGGTTTGACCGATCCTTATGTTCAATATCATATTCTTATGGTCATAATAAAGAATTTTTCTATCAAGCATCTGTTTTCTTGAAAAAATTAGGAAACATCCTATTTGATTGATGATTGTTATAATCAAGTTCGAGGATATCTAATATTTAGACTGTTGTATATAATTTAAGATTGGATAATGAAATATTAACACCCATAAATAACAAAAAGCCCTAGGATTATAAATTCTGTGGAAGGAAAAATAGAATGCTGCTTTATTCTGGTTGAGAATTGATTCAGCTTTTTCTTTGGAAAGACATGCACTCTTAACGCTTGGAATTCCTCCATGGTCTCAACGGTTAACAACATGTGGGTGGTTAGACGCCCAAGTTTAGATGCTTGATCATAAAATTAAAGGTTATGGAGGGCTACAAGCTACTCATAACCTTGAAATATATAACATGTAAACTATATCATGATCAACAAGTTGATATTTATATTATTTGTTATTATTGATTGAAAAGTATTTGACATCAAATGTGCATTCCATTACCATATTTTTGATTGAAAAATAACTTACATGCTTGCAGGTGTTGCGTCAAGGCTTTGGAGTGCTGACGTGGCTGCTGATGTGGTTGCTAAGTGGGTTCTCTAGTGGGGGATCCTCCAATGCCTAAGTTAGTCAGAGTATGAGCACCGCGGAGGAAAGGAGAAGGAATGCATTTTGGGTACCTTGGCTTAGTGTAACATAGCATAGCATACCTCTCAGAGGTTCTTTTGTTTATCTCTTTATATAGGAGATAGTCAGAGTCTATTGCACTCTAGCCCGTTGGCTGTTATAATAGGCAATATGTTCTCTTGATCATGGACGTCTACCAGGCAGGCATCTGCCAAGTTTGTTAGTTATGGATGTCCGTTATGTGGGCGCCTGTCAGGTTTTTTAGTCATGAGAGTTTGCTAGCCCCACGTCCTAGAGAGTGTCAGAAGATTAGGCAATAACCCACATGGTCGGATGATTTGGCTAAGGTTGGAGCATGGCCAAGGAGTCATCATGGTTGTGTTGATTCCAAGTCCCATTGTGGGGACTCATCCATGTTGTCGGCAAAGTCTCAGCCTGGAGGTCGGTAGAGTCCCAACCTGAAGGCTGGTGAAGTCTCGATCTGGAGGCTGGTAGGTGCTCAAGCATAGGGTCGGATGAAAGCCATAAGGTTGCCTCATCCCTCTTGTAGTTTGGTTGCCTTACCGGTGTCGTTGTCATGGTCCTGAGGTGTTCTTTGGAGAACAGGCCCCAAGGATTATAGTCCAGGTAGATTGACCCTACAATACTTGCCCCTCACTTCCGAGTCCAAGGTGCTTGGCTTAACCGGAGGAAGTAATGCTCTTCGAAAGTGATCTTCGGGATGTGTCCGAGCTAGCTATTACGAGTCCAATAGTTCGTACATGTGCTATCACATCATTTTTGATTCTAACAGGACAAGTTGCCTTGTAGATCGTGCCTCGATCATTATGGAGGATTTGGCACGTCGCAGATCTTAGAGCATTTATAATCGATGGACGGCTCGAGACAGATCATCATTCAACTCCAAAAGGTACTCTTTAGCAGTTACAGTCTTGCTAACTATAGGATGCCATCATCAGGAGATGATTAGCCTCATGGACCTCCCACGGATCGGTCCAGATAGCCAAATCCAAGTAGTAGTATGCCAGAAAATAATAGACTTTGGCTGCTCTGATTTTTGCTACATGGTTGGGATATGATTGTTCAAGGTCCACTCAAGCCATAGGCAAGCGGTATAAAAGGGATTCCACTATTGTCATGACTGCCTTCCTACTCCATTTGCTCCTCTCACACCTACTTGCCTAGCTCTTAGAGGGTTCAGCGGTTGCTTCGTGTTTTTCCTTCTAGCTTCCATTGTCACTGTCCTTGCTGGGAGGTGCTACTTCCTTTAGCTCCTCTTCTTTGAGCTTATTCTCGATTGGTCCTTCTGCCCACTTTTCTTCTTTTAGGTTTTCATTGGTCTTATCGTAATGTCTTTCGGTAGGAGGGGTCAAGGTGAGAGTAGTCCAGTTGGCCAGGACCTCCAATGGTCTAGCTCTCGATATCAAACCCAGGAAGATCCCTAAGCTCTTGCCATAGGGGTCTCTTCTTCTAGTCATTGGGGTCCCGAGTTGTCCAGGGTGGAGAGTCTGGTGAGGGGATTCGGAGACTTCTTTGGTCCTAGGGGTGAGGAGTCAATGATCACAGAGGATGACCTCTAGCAACTTAGGTCACAGTACTCTATCCCCTTGGTCTTCTAGCTTGAAGTATTGAGTTGGGAGGAGTGAGTGTCCTTAGCCTCCAAGGGTTGATTCACCTTGTATGAGGAGACTCCAAGTGGATCTTTGATTGCCTTTCTACTCCTTTACCTCCAACATTCTCAAATTTTATAGGATTCTTTCAACCTAGGTCATCCTGAACTCCATTCAGGTGATTATCATATTCATCATCCTTTGTTTCAATCTCCTTATTTGCTTGGGGGTTTCCTTATTGAGGGCATTGTTTACTTGGAAGATGCACCCCAACATGAGAGGGTGGTGGTACTTCAGTCCTCATCATAGATGTAAATTCCTGGTGGTCTTCCTTCCTTGGTGTACGGCTGGAAGAGTACATTCTTTTTTATTTCCACGGATATCCCTTGGGGCTTCAAGTGGGTCTAGGATGATCCACAGCTTTTCCCAATAAAAAGAAGTCAGTCCTCCCTTAGGATAATATCATAATACCACTTGCTTTGGCACTACCTTTTGGAAAGATCCCTCGTACGGAATACAGATCCCTCAAGTTCAAGATCGGAATGCTAGTGATAATGTTGATATCGTAATAGAAAGAAAGAAGAGATAAATAAAAAAATACAATCAAATATGTGGATCAAGCCCAGGTTGTCTCTATAGGGAATGCAAGCATTACTATGAGAAAAGAAAAAATTATTACAAGAAGAGATTATACTCTCTTAATTCTCAAACATCAATTCCTCTCTCTCAACAAGAAAAACTCTAATCCCTTATAAAGCTCTCTCTCTAGGAGATCCTTTATAGCTTTGATCGCTGCCTGATAGTTTGCCCAAAGCACCCCTGCACCTCTACTCTCTGCCGCTCCTATAGTCTGTTACTAGCCACACCACCATCTTCCATAGGCCATCATGGCATTGGATCATGCTCGCTCACTCCCGCATCCGTTATATCATGCTCCTATACCAAAATCATCACAAAACAAAGCCATAGACCCCATGATTTGGTTGTGAACTGCTAAGTGGTCCACGGGCGACCCATAGACTGCATCAAACCCATGGACAACGTAAAATGTCATGGTAGACTATGCCAACCTAGGGTGTGGACCGCATCACTCTCCCTATGCACAGCATCGGTCCTACGGTTTGCGGTGGACCATGTGGCCTGGCTACACACCTGGGCCATGCCTGCGCATGCTGGGCCACACCTAGGCCTCTTGTGCGCTGCGGGCCATGCACGTCCGTGCATGTCCTGGGCTCACCTGCGCTGGGTGTGGGCCGTGGAGCTTGTTGGTCGCCCTACAAGCCTATGTGCTATGGGCTGGGCCTCCTATTATGCTGCGTGCTGCTATGGGCTATCCTTCTCATCATGGACTTTCTTTTGGTCTGTTGTAGAGAATTTCAAGGCATTTTTCTTAATATTCTCCATCTCAACTTGACATTCGATCTCCACCTAATCTTGAGGGCTTTTTGGATGATCTCACAAATCTCGCCCCATGCCCTAAGGCAAAAACCTATCAACTCATGGATAGATAAATACGAGAATTGAGCCAGACTGCTTGATTTCATCTACATCATATTATATATTCTGCCTGACATGAGACCTTCTCAGGATAGCCTCTTATGGTAATAGAAATTTCATCCTACGACATCGCCTATCATCCTCTCGAGTCTCTCATCTCGTGCTCGATCCACCTGCACTTGGAGCATCATCTCATGCTGAGCTTCCTGCCAAGGGATAATATCCTCCATATTTTCTTTCCCTCAAGATAATTCTACTGCCATGCATGATCTTCAGGATTCCATCACCAGCTCTCCATGTGTAGCTATTTAAATTCAGTCTACTTAATGAAATAAGATTCCTTTTGAAACTAGATAAATATTGGACCTCATCCAATTTTCTCACTACTCCATCATGTGTCTTCAAATTGATGGTCCCAATGCCTTGATCGTAGAGCTTGATCCATCTAGCAAACAAACAGTGCCCTCATTACTCTTCAAGGATTCAAACATCTCCTCTCTACAACAAACATGATGCGAATATGCAGAATCTAAAATTTACCGCTGGAAAGAAGTTAATATCTCATCTAAGACCATAAGCACATAATCATCGATCTTATCTATGTCGCTACCTTGGACCACAGCCACTGTAGACTTTATCTAATTTCTAAATTATGATAATCTCTAATTTCATACCCCAACTTATCATATTGATAGCATCTGAGATTTTTGTAGTCTCTCAACTTGGACTTAGACCATCCATCTTATGATCTTCTACCACTTTATCTTCTGCCACCACCACCTTCAATCACCACCATAGCCGAGTCATCACCTAAACTTGAACCTCGATTCACCTGCCTAAGAATCTCATTATAGAGAAGTATAGAAGTAACCTCTTCCATCTTGTTGGTGCTCTTTTTTATAAGAAGAGTAGTCATCAAAGACTCAAAAAGAAAAGAAGTGATGAAAGCAAGATCAATGCCCTGATCTTTTTCTCAACCTTTTTACCAATGCTAAGAAGATTGGTGAGGATCTTCTGAAAGTTATTGAGATGCTCCTGCATGCTTTGTCTCTCGCTCATCCATAGTTGGTAGAATTGCTTCTAAAGGAGGAGAGCATTGGTGAGTAATTTCTCCATGTATATCTCCTCAAGCTTCGACCATATTGCCGTTGAAAGTCTCGCTAAGTACATGGATCACCACATCATCTACTAAGTATAAGTAGATTGTACTCATAATCTGCATTTGGAGCCACCTCCAATCATTCATCTCCATGGTAGTCACCTCTCCTCGCATAAGCGAGCATTGATAAACCTTTATTGGATGAGCACATCCTTCATCCTTGCTTGCTAGAAGAAGAAATTACTTTTTCCATCATACTGATTGATCTCCATGTTGATTAAATCTATCTTTTCTATCTTCTTTGATCTTGATCAACACCATCATAATCTAGCACTCCCGTATGATCTAGCTCTAATATTAATTGTCATGATGCCACTTGCTTTGGCACTACCTCTTGAGAAGATTTCTTATATGGAATATGAATCCTCAAGTCCAAGATTGAAATGCTGGTGACGATATCGATATCGCAATAGAAAGAAAGAAGAGATAAATAAAAGAACATAATCAAATACATGGACAAGTCAAAGCTTGCCTCCATGGGATATGCAAGCTTTCCTATGAGAAAAAAGATTATTATTATAAAAAGAGTGTTGAAAAATATGTTCCAAAGTCAATTGTCAGTCTACTGATGGTTGAGCTAATCTTGTAATTGTATATGATTTATAATGAATAAAAAAATTATTCTGGCTTTTCATCACAAAGTGTCCATTTTTTTTTATGAACTCTTATATTGTGATAAAGTTTTTAGAATTATTTAGAATTGATAAACAGAGAATTTATTATTTAATCCTTAAATTAGTTCATGACTAAATGATACATTGTTACCTAGTTTATCGAGTGTAGGTCGTTATATGCCATATAGGTTGATTGTCCTCTAAACCAAGGAGTGTGGAGATACTGAAATAACATGCAGATGAGATGTAAGGGTATATCATTATTGAACGTGACTAACTTCGAAGCATTTTGATGTCAAGATTTACTCCGAAGGGATATGGGTATAAGTGTTTCTCAAACCTGAGATCACCATGGTGACTTGTGAACTCACTATGCTTCGATGCTGAACTACCTGAATTTCTAATTTAGTGATGGAAGATTTTTGGACATAGTCAAGTACTTATGAAGTCAGTGTGTGAGTCAAGATGGGATTGACCACTTCTAGTTTCAGGAGCGGTGTTGAATTATGTTTTAATTTAGCAAAACCTTGGCTAGGGTAGTCTTTATAAGGAGTTATAGGACTTATTATGTTGAGATACATTATGGATGTACTATTCTAGGATTGATAGTTTAACTTTGAGTCATCCTAAATACAGAGATCAAAGGGATGAATTATATGGTAACCATATTTGAATAAGTTTCATAATATTGCTTTACATACATTCGACCTATCCAGACGTCGGATACCATTATTAGATGGTCACTTCGATTGATACAAAAATTTATTCTTGTGCTACTGGCTTAGGTTTAAATCTATGGGATCATGCATATAAAAAATTTCTATCTGATCGGATGGTTGATCAATGATTATGAATCATTTTAGGATCAAATTATCAATACGATTGATGATTGATCTAGTGCAAGTATTGTAGGAGGATTAATTAGCAATTAGATTGCTAATTAGCTCAATTTAATTAAGCATTAGGGCTAAGATCAAGTCTAATTGAATGAGATTCAATTTAATTTTTGAACTTGATTAGATCAAGTATAATTGATTTATGAGATAAGCCAATTACAAGGAAGATCAATTTTTTATTTAATTAGGACTTGTGTGCACCTAATTTTTAATTAAATTAAAATTAAAATTAAAATTAAATATGATTTAATCAGATTTAAATAAAATTTTAGTTGAACTAGGTTCATTCTTAATTAGATTATACCAATCCTAATTTAATTAGATTTAAAATTTGGTTTGACCAAAGAAACCTAGAGAGCCCAGTTGACTGGGACTCTTTCTCTTCCTTATGCTAACTCGCCCCATGCCCATGCCCACTTTTCTTTATTTTTTGTGTGAGATTGCTCACACCTAGAGAAGCCTATGCATGCCCCTTTTCCCCCTTCTCTCATGGTTTGACAATTGGTTTTGACTAGGTAAAAACAAGTAAGTTGTTTTGACCTAGAACTCTATTTAATAGAGATTATTAAATCCAAAACACTATCCATTGAAGGCACCTATTATAATCAAATCTGATCTGATTTTGGCATAGGAAGGGAGGATTATTAGTGTGTGTTTAAGGTATCCTATGCCTAGAAATAATAAGGAGGTGCCCAAGAGTTGGCGCTCCCTACATTCCCCCTTTGACCTTTCCTAGTCTAGGTATTTGACCTAGACTAAGACTCTTCCATTTCTTCCTATTTAAGAGGGCTTAAGGCATGAAATTTTTAGAAGTGTATCATCATGGGATAGGGATATTGGGCATGAAAATTGAGGTGCCAATTCTTGTTGGGCGCAGACAACAAGTTAGTGTGTCCTAGTGAGAGAAAATAAAGTAGAGAAGAAGGGGTTCTTCTCTAGGACTTTTCTTCCTCCCTCTTCATATTTCTTTGAGAGATCAGAGAGGAAGATAATTTCCCTTAAGTCCTCCTCAGCTTCTTCATTACTTGAAAGGTCCAAGAAATCAGAAGAAGAAGAAACTAGATCAACCGTTAAGAGGGATCTGCAAAGTGCTAGTACGCTGTGTGGATTTTTGATTGTCAAACCTCTACTCTATGTAGAAGCCTCATGTGGACAACCTATCAAGGCCAGATGTCTTGTGTGGCTTTGAGATGTTCTCAACCTCAAAAATTAGTAGCAAAGATCTTGACCCATGATTAAGTATAGAGATCTGATCTCTATATGATTCTATATTAAATCTAGATCGATATTGATATGATCAATACTTATGCATGTTATTTATTTTCAGATTTATTACATGCTTATATCATGTCATAAGATCCTAGATGTAGGTAATTTTACATGCATTAATAGATTGATTTGATTAATCTAAGTCTTCTACTTTCATAATTTTTGAAAAAGTTTTGAAATCTATGTATGAAATTCTAGATTTTTTCATCATTGATATTAGAGCCTAGGTATGATTGACATGGTATTTATGCATGTTTTAGATTGATTATTTAGATTAGATCTAAATTATAATCTTAAATTTAAATTTATATTAAATATTTAGATCGCACGGACTGATCTTATAAGGTTGTCCTGCTGTAAGGTTTACCACTTATAGTGAAAAGGTTGTTCTAGTATGTAATGATCTAAAAACTAATCTTAAATATGTTAGATATGATCTAAAAGGATTTATGATTTAATAGATTTAAAATTATTTCAATCTAAAATTTATGGTCTTGAATAGTTTAGATTAGATCTAAAATAGATTCATGATTGTATTTATATTATGTACATATTTTATGAATCAAATATGCAACTGGTTGATGTTTATAAAATGAGCTAATCCATTTTTGAAATGAGTCGACCCATTTAGTGGACAAAATTAGATTATAAAAATATTTTATAAAATATGAGAATTATTTTTGAAATATCGAACCCCAACCCATTAGCCAAATACTTAATTGAGAATTAAGAATTAGAAATTAGGATCTAGAATTGTGAATTAAAGATCCTAAGATAAAATCATAACACATGAGTTAATGGGTTAGTGTAAATTAGGTTCATTAATTGGGTTAGATCTAAGGTTAGATTAAAGAATAAACTTAATTAGAGTAATTGACTAAATCTAATCAAGTATTATCTTAGATTAGGTTATAGATACTCTAAATCAATTACAATAGTTATAGTTGGTCAAGTCCATATCTTTAATAAAAATCAAATGGACTTGATTCTTGGTTAAGTGGTCTAGTTCGAATTGTTAGGTGGATCCAATCAAAACTAATTAACTGATTGATGTCTAAAGTAAGTCTGTGTGAGCTCAGAAGTGGCACTTCCAAGTCTTGAAAATATGAGAACATAGATCATGAAAAGATGGGAGCAAGTCGGAAGAGAAATCAGCTCTCCTCGCAAAGTTCAAAAATTGGGCCGACTTATCCTGAAACTGAGCTAGCTAAATTGAAAACTGGGTCGGCTCAGTCTAGAACTAGGTCAGCTAGGTCTCAGAGAAAAATTTAGAAAGAAAGTAGTATTTTTGGGCTATTGGCATGGTATACAACTAGGTCGGCTCAATTTGGGACTGAGCCAGACTGAGTCGATCTAGTCGCAAGTTAGCCAGCTCAGTCTGAAACTGGATTGGCTCAATTTTCATGGATTATTATTTTATGTACGTGGATTATTTAGATTTGGAGAGTTTTTTTATGAGCTTGGACTTGATCTTTTGTAAAGTATATATACTGAAAATAAATTAAGATTGTAATGGTGCTGAAATATACTGAATAAAAGCTCTTTTCTCTTGAAAATTTCTTCTTTTCTTCTTCTCTATTTTTTGAATTATTTGATTATACTTTCGTATTAATCTCTAAGAAGTACTTTCTTATTGCTTGGCTAATCACCGACGGCCACGTCAATCCGTATGGAAAGAGCGTGCATTTTCGATATTTAGTATCAGAGCAGTGTTGCATGGAAGGAAGAAAGACACTTAGGGTTTACTATATCCAGAATCTATTGCACCAGATTTTATTCTAAAACTTTTAGTTTGCTTCATGGTTGTCTCTAGATTGAGGTGAAGATTGTTTACACAGAGGAACGATGATACAAAAGTTTGGAAAGAGGATCTAGGGCTAGTTAGATCTTCTTTTGAAGGATAGTTTTGCTAGTGTGTGAGATCGTGAAGGGTGTTAGGAATTTATTCTTGACTTGTTTGAATTCATGGGATCAAATGGATTCAAGGTGGATTTTGAGAAATTTGATGGCAAGAGAAACTTTACTATATGGCAGCAAAGAGTAAAGGACTTGTTAGTTCAGCAGAGGATCTACAAGGTTTTGATAAAAGAAAGATTGAAAAAGATCAGTGCTGAGGATTAAAAAAAGTTGGAGGAAATTGCTTTTAGCATAATCTGGATGTGCTTGGTCGATCAGGTTTTGCCCGAGGTTTGCATAGAAACTATGACAAAGGGGCTCTAGGAGAGACTGGAGAACACATACATGGGGAAGAACATGACGAACAAGCTATGGTTGAAGAAATAGCTGTATAGTCTGAGGATGTCCGAAGGTGGAGATCTTGTTGCACATATCCAAAGGTTCAATCAGGTGTGTTCTAAGGTGATGAGTTTGGATGTGAAGATCGATGAGGAGGATTGGACATTACTGCTATTATGTTCTCTCCTAGGTTCGTATGATGGTCTCATAACAATTTTAGTTTATAGAATGGAGACCCTAAACTATGAAGAGGTTGTTGGTATGCTCAGATCAAATGAGCAAAGAAAAAAGATCTGCAAGGGAGACCCTAAGTCTGAGATCTTGGCTGTAAACGAAAGACAGAAAAGATCAAAGGAGAAGATAAGAGAAAAATCCAAGGGCAGATCAAAGTCTTGCAATCAGAGGAAGATGACATTGAAATGTTATAAATATCATCAGTCTGGACACCTAAGAAGAGATTGTCTCCTTTTGAGATCAGAAAAAGAGAAGGCCAGCAAGAAAGATGATACAACTTCTGTAAGCAGTGGAGAAGATCTACTAGTTGTATCAGATGGATCCATAAAGTATGATACTATATGGATATTGGATTCAGTATGCTTACACCACTATACTTCTCATCGAAAGTGATTTGCTATCTACCAGAAGGTCGATGGTGGAAGTGTCAGCCTTGAAGATGATCATCCATGCAAAGTAGTTGGAATTGACTCTATCAAGGTGAGGATGTACGATGGGATCATTCGTACATTATCAAATATCAGGCATGTACCAAAATTGAAAAAGAATTTGATTTCTTTAAGCTACTTGAAGGAGTAAGATTATGCTTTTAGTAGCCAGGCTGGGAGTGGATGTCTAAAAATTTTTAAGAAAGCTTTGGTGGTGATGAGAGATAGAATACTGAGCAACGATCTTTATAGAATGGAAGGCTCAGTGGTAAATGATAGTGCAGAGATGCTAGCAGCGGCACAGGAAGGGCAGATTTTATATCAACTGTGATACTATCGGATGGATCATATGAGTGATCGTGGGCTCACTGAACTAAGCAGAAGAGGTATGATCCCAGTCCTAAAGAAGGAGGGCATAGATCTTTGTGAGCCATGCATCTTTGGCAAATAGTATAGGATGAAGTTTGCCAAAAGTACCAAGCACAGCGAGGGAGTGCTGGATTTAGTGCCCTCGAATGTGTGGGGACCAGCTTCTATATCAGCTAGAGGTGGGGCAAAATATTTTGTCACTTTCATTGATGATTTCTCAAGAAAGGTGTGAGTTTATTTGATCAGAGAAAAATTAGAGGTGTTTGCTCGGTTCAGAGACTAGAGAGCTAAAGTAGAGTAGGAGTCAAAGAGACAGGTAAAGTGTCTGAGGTCGGATAATGGAGGGGAGTATACTAGCCTGGAGTTCAGGAGGTACTGTAAGGAAAATGACATTAAATGTCATTACACAGTAAAGATGACTCCCCAGCAAAATGGTGTCACGAAAAGGATGAACCAAACACTGACCGAGAAGGCACAAAGTTTAAGGCTACAGATATTACTCCCTGAGACTGAGCCGGCTAAGTTGGATACTGGACCGACTCAGTCTAGGACTGGGTTGGTAGGTCTTAGAGAAAAATTCAGACAGAAAGCAGCATTTTCGAACAGTTGGCATGGTAGGACTGAGTCGTAGGTTAGCTGGCTTAGTGTAAAACTGGGCCGACTCAGTTTTTGTGGATTATTATTTTATGTACGTAGGTTATTTGGGTTTGGAGAATTTTTCTATGAGCTTGGACTTGATCCTTTGTAAAGTATATATACTGAAAATAGGTCAAGATTATAACGGTGCTGAAATATATTGAATAAAAGCTTTTTTCTTTCGAAAATCTCTTCTTCTCTATTTTCTTGAATTGTTTGATGGTGCTTCTGCATTAATCTTTGAGAAGTACTTTCTTGTTGCTTGGCTAATTACCGACGGCCATATCGATTCGTGTGGAAAGAGCGTGTATTCCCGATAATTTGGTAGTTTAGATTGATGGTCTTTAATTGAAAGCTACTCATACTGATTCGATTTTTAACGAGTTAATGGCATATTCCTCTCACCGATCTTACTTACTTGGCCATCTTTGTGAAATTATGTTTTGATCAGATCATTTGACAATTCGAGCTGATCCATGTCAGCTAGGTAAATTGGTGTGATTGATTTAGGTGCCCCTAGATAAGCTTTTCTCTGGTCTCCATTAATCTGACTTGGTGAAGTCAGTGAGAGGATCATGATTAGTTGGTTAATCTTCTTTTTTCTCTTAGTATAATTTAATCAAAATCTCTAAAATTATTAGGCCTGAAAATGAAATAGTTATGATGATAACTAGATCATACCTCTCATTAAGTTAAGTGATAATGGGTCCACTAGCTCGATAATCATTGGAGGCCCAAAGATCTAGTGCTTATTGACTATTGAAATTATCATTCATAATATAATTACTTGGCCATGTCTCTCTAAATGGTGGTTAGATTGACTGAGCATAGTTGGTCTTAATCATTCGTTGGTTAGATGGATCAAGTATGATCATGTTAATGATTGGACCTAGTTCAATTAGATCTTTTTAGTGGAGGCCAAAACCTACTGATTAGGCTTCTAGGATAAAATTAAATTATTAAAAATTATTTAGAAAAATAATTAGTTAAAAACTTAATTATAGATGCACATGGGTTGACTGGCTAAAGTCGGATTTATGTGCAGTCTGTATGGATTCTAGTATCCACTAAGAAATTAAGATAATTTCTTGATTGAAGGTACAGACTACTAATTTATGCAAAATAGTGGAAGAACCTTTTGACTAAAGTCTAAGTCTTTAGGCTTAATAAATCATACACTAATTAGGTTTTTGGTTTTTCTTTGTGCAGTTATGGGCACTACCATGTCGCTCTATTCATTGTTGGACAATGACAAGTTAATGGGACCTAACCTTGATAGCTAGTACCAAAAGTTGAAGATTGTCCTGGATCATAAGTGGATTCTGGGCTACTATGGGTTAAATTTTGAGACATTTTTCTCAATAGATAAGGAAGGCTACCAAAAGTTGCTCGATGTCAAGGTTCTGAAGCTGACAGAATTAATGATGGAATAGAAGCTTTATTACATCGACATCAGTCCGGCTCTTCCTCGGGATATGTTTGGGTTTCTTCATTTCATTGGTTTCGTAGTTGGCTTCTATTCTTTTATGCTGACCCTTTTCTTTTTTCCTTGCAGTGATGAGGATCACGTCTAAGGAGATAAAGCTCTCTTTTGCAAGGAAGAGGCCAAGTATCATTTCGGAGGGTGGACCCTCGTAGAAATGCATCCCTCCAAGCTTGTCCATGGGCACTCCTACTAGATCAGTCGGGACATCTATTACTGGTGGAGTTGGCACTAATGGTGCCGGGGTCATATTGCGCTACCCCTAAGGACAACATTTTCTGCCATTATAGAGTTGGCTCGGGCAGCAACACCATCTTCTCCCCAGTCACTGGTGTGAGTTAGCCCACCTTCAGCCCCTTCGACGGCCTCGACCACCATAGCTGAGCAAGGAGCGGGACCATCCTCATCAGCCGCTGGGGGAGAGACCCTTACCTCTTTGGCTAGGGTCTAGAGGAGTAGTTTGGCTCTACACAATCAGCAACTTGCCTAGGTACTCCTTCAGATGATACTGCTGTTGGATGATTGGGCGGAGAGCAAGGCCCGACTATTGGATAGGGCCATGCAGTGATCATTTGGTGACCTCATGAGGGTGAGTCTTTGTCCCGGGCCGATCCACTTTTCCTGGCTTTGAGAGTTCCCTAACTTTAGCTCTTTCTATTAGAAAAGTGCATGAGTTTCATGCATGGTTTTCAAAACTTTTTTGAAAACATACGCAGCGGAAGAGTTTAGATTAAACTTTTTAATATAAATATGCATTAGATCTAATCTACAAACACCTTATTATAGGACCTATAATATGATATCATGCATGTAAAATCTAAAATATATGAATAAATATGAGATCAAATCTCATACCTAAATCTGAAGCGGAGATCACTGCTTCTCGAAACTCCATAAAGTTGATCATTGCTTCAGCTATGCACAAGAACGGTCTTTATGGGTATCCACATGAAGCCCAATCCATCAGCTTATAGACTGCTAGTTGTTGAAAAATATATCCCAAAGTCAATCATCAGCTTATTGATGGTTGTGCTCATCTTGTAAATGTAAATAATTTATAATGAATAAAATATATATTCTAGTATTTTTCATCATAAATGTACATCTTCTAATGAACTCTTATGTTGTAATGAAATTCTTAGGACTATTTAAAATCAATAAAGAGAGAATTTATTATTTAGTTCTTAAAATATTTACAATCAAATGATATGCTATTATTAAGGATAATAATATTTATCGAGTATAGATCGTTGTGTGCCATATGGGTTGGTTGTTCTCTTAACCGAGGAGTGTGGAGATATTGGTGTGGCATATAGGTGAGATGTATGTTAGAGTAGATCCATCAACTACAAAACATGGAACTCCTATCCAAGATCACTTTGCATGAACCTGAGGAGATCTATGATAGATCTAATCTCTGAACACAGCAAACATCAGCACCAATCCCTAGGTGGTATGATGGGGTGCCTCCCTTCTAGGGCTTGAGGGAGGCTTCCCTCGCTCTAGGATTTCTTTAAGGAACCTTGGGGCGGCAACCCTAGAGAAAGAGAAAGAGAAAGATAGAGATTGAGAGAGGAATGATCTGTATTCCTCATCTCACACCAAAACCCTAATACAATTTGTGTATTTATACATAGCCATTAGGACCGACAAAAAACTAAAGAAAAGATTTAGGATTTCATGTAGCTATTTTAAAAATTTTTCAAAATAAATCAGTGGAAGAAATAAATTAATCATATTAATTTGTTAAAAGACAAATTAACCCTAGATCTAGGATCTAATGTTATGATCAATGCATACTAATAAATCTAAAATTAAAAACCAAACAAAGATAATGATGTTGATCATATCAATATCAAATCGAGACCAGATCTAATCTAGTGGGAGAAAGAGATCGAATTTCTTTTATCTTTTATAAGTTTAGATCTTCAACTTACTAATCCGAGGTTGAGGACGTCACTTCAAGCTGCACATATGTCCGACCTCTATAGGATGTCCACACGAAGCCTCGATCGACGATCTAAAGTTCAGCGACTGAAAATCAGAACAGCATGCTAGTACTATGCTGATCTTTCTTTGATGGCTGATCAAAAATCTCATTCTTCAAAGCTTAGACCTTTCAATAATTAGAGAAGATGTAGATGATTTGGGAGAGAAAATAGTCTTCTAAAATCTCACAAAATAGAGGAAGAAAAGATCTAAGAAATCCTTGAAGAAAAACACTTTCTTCTCCTTTATTTTTCTCTCACCAGGACACAATGGTTTGTGTCTTAACAAAGCACCATGTCCAAATCCTTTTCTCACCCAAGCTTCCACATCCCAAAACCTTTCTCTTAGGTCTAAAACTTCTAAAAATCTCATGCCCTAACTCTCTTTTTATAGAGAGTTATGATAGAGTCTTTATCTAGGTCAAAAACCTAGCAAGGCTTGTCCAAATTAGGCAAGGATTGGGGTGCCCAACTCTTGGGTGCCCCCTCCAAATTTCTAGGAATGGACCTCTAGATTTTGGCAAACAAAACATTCCATAAATCCCATAAAAAATTAGAAGGAGATTTGGTAGGTTGGCACCACAAGGAGAGGAGTTTTAGTTTCTTAAAATTCTATCAAATAGAATTTCAAATCAAAATAAAAATCCTATTTTGACTTGGTCCACAACCAACTACCATGTATGAAAGAAAGAGAAGCAAGGGGGTGCACGTAGGCTCTTGGGGCATGAAGGATTTCACATAAAAAGCCAAAGGAATTGGCATGGGGGCATGGGGAGATAAGTGGCGCAAGGTGGAGAAGTCCTAGTCACACTAGGACTTCTAATTTTGACTTGGTCCAACTTATTATTTTAACTTAATTAAATCAAAATTAATGCGACCCAATTAGAGATGAATTTAGTCCAACTAAGAACCTAATTAAATTAGATTAAATTAAATTTAAATCTGATTTAATTTTTAATCAAATTAGAGATTGGGTGTATATAAGTCCTAATTGAATAGGGACTTATTCTTCCTTGCAATTAGCTTATCCAATAAACCAATTGGACTTGATCCAATCAAGCCCAAACCAAATCTAATTAAATCTTATTTGATTAGATCTAATTAAGCTAATTAGCAATCCAATTGTTAATCGATCCTCTTGCATCATTTACATTAGGTCAAACATCAATCGTATTGATTATTTGACCTTAGAACATTCTGAATCATTGATCAACCATCCGATCAGATCGACACCTCTTATGTGTGCGACCCCATAGATTTAAATCTATATCGATAATACAGGAATAAATTTTTATACTAATCAAAGTGACCATCTAGCAATGGTACCCAACGGCCAAATAGATCGAATGTGTAAAGTAACATTCTTGGAACCCATGTGGATATAGTTTTCGTATAATTCATCCCCTTGACCTAAATGCTCATAAGACAACTCAGAGTTTAACTATCAACATAGATTAGGTCATCCACATTGTATTTCAAAATACCAAATCCATCTCATGGATTATTCTGATCAAGATTTTGCTAAATTAAAATACAGTGATGCATTTTCTCCAAACTCTTAGAGTGGTCAATCCCATCTTGATTACTCACCAACTTCACAAGTACTTGATTGTGCCCAGAAACCTTCCATCACTGAATTAAAAATTTAGGTAGTCCAGCACCAAAGCACAGTAAGTTGCTTGCAAGCCACCATGGTGATCTTAGGTTTAAGGAACACTTATGCCCATATCCCATCAGAGGAATTCTCAATAGTAGAATGCTCTAGAGTTGATCAGGTTCAGTGATGATGTATCTTTACATCCTACTTGTATGCCATACTAGTGTCTCCACACACCTTGGTTAAGAGGACAATCAACCTATATGGCATACGATAATCTATTCTCGATAAACGTTATCATCCTAATTAACAATGTATCATTTGGTCATGAATAGTTTAAGGACTAATCAATAAATTTTTTTTTATCAAAACTAAATAGTCCTAAGGACTTCATCCCAATAAAGTTGTTCATTACAAGATGTAGACTTTATGATGAAAATACTAGAATATAATTTTATTTAATAATAAATTATTTATAAATATAAAATAGCATAACTGTCAACATTCGGATGACTGACTTTGGGATAAAATTCTTGACAACTTACACTTGTCCTAAAGCCACTCAGTATAGTATCTAATACCCATCTTCGACTTGTGATTGTTGAATTCCTTTACCACCAAGGCTTTAGTGAAGGGGTCAGCCAGGTTCTCTTTTTGTCGATCTTTTGAAGGTCAACATCATCCCAATTCACGATCTCTCGGGCTAGGTGGTAGCAGCACAGTATATGCTTCGTTCGCTGGTGTGTCTTGATTTCTTTGCCTGAGCAATGGCACTAGTATTGTTGTAGTAGAACAGGATCAGACTATCAAGGGAGGGTGCTACTTCAAGTTTGGTGATAAACTTTTTTAGTTACACAATTTTTTTTATGGCATTTGATGCTGTGATGTACTCTACCTCGCATATAGAGTCCATCACAGTGTGCTGCTTGAAACTCTTCTAGTAGATGGCTCCACCATTTAAGGTAAAGATATAACTCGACACTCTTCTACTATCATCATGGTCAGATTGAAAGCTGGGGTCTGTAAACCCTATAAATTTTAGATTTGACTCACCATAAACTAGTCACTGGTCCTTAGTATTTCTTAAATACTTATGATTTTCACCACCTTCTAGTGGTTCTCTCCCGCATCAGATTGGTATCTACTCGCTATTCCTAGTGAGTATGCCACATCTGGTGTCGTACATGTCATGGCGTACATAATAGATTCCACTATCGAAGCATATGGAATTCTACTCATATACTTTCTCTCTTCAGAAGTTGTCGGATAATCCTTCTTGAAGAGGGAAATTCTATGGACTATCGAAAGATAGCTATTGGGGGTATAATAATCCCTACTGAACTCTAGATGACCACCAGCATGCGGGCGCCAAACTACCTCTTTAAAATATAGATGATTTTCGTCCAAATACTATGCAGCCTGTTAATAGCTTGATGAATGTCAACTAGCCAAATTCCTTCCAATCACCTGCCAAACTCCTTCCAACCAAGCTCCTTCTTGAACTCCTCTAGTTGCTCTCCTCACAGTAGCGCTCCTTCCAGTCACACTCCTACCAACAACGCTTCTTCCGATCGGACTCCTTCTAGCCAAATTTTTTGATCGCGCTCCTTCCAATCGAGCTCCTTTTGGATGAACTCCTTTAGTTGCGCTCCTCCCAACAGTGCTCCTTCTAGTCGCATTCCTTCCAGTAGTGCTCCTTCTAGTCAGATTCCTTCCAACCAAATTTCTTCGATCACGCTCCTTTTAGGTGGACTTCTTTCGGATGCACTTCCTTCAGTCATTCTTCCTTCCATTCGATACCTTTCAGGATGAGCTTCTCGTAGCCAATCGTGGATCTACTTAGTCTATGTTGTGCCAGTCAGCTGGAGCCATATAGAAGGACCTTGTTAAATCACTGATTCATGACAACTACTTCACGAAGGATGGAGTATGGTACTTCAAATCTCAATTAGGAGGCACCTACCTGCACATGACTCAGGATGCTTCCAAACTCCTTAAAGCCACTAGGCATTGTCTCCAACAAACCTCGACTGGTTACAAGTTTACTGCATATATTGAAGTCTTCAACCTATATCCGAAGTCTAACAAATGGATCTCAATCACCTACAAGTCATGACAAATGATAGCTCACCCTCTGTAACAAACTCCACATAGCCTGAGCGGCCCACTACCAAATGGTTATGACTGTCATCATCAGTTTGTTACATGCTTCATCTATAAAAGAAATTCTTCAGATACATTTTTCTCTAAGCTCTCTTCCCCTCCCCATTACTCTGCTTCTCTATTTTCTGAGCACTCTATTCTAGTTGGCTAGAGAACTAACTTGAGCATCGGAGGGTCTTGCCAGAGCCACCCACCTTCAGTTTGAATTTTTGTTTTGCAAGTTCCATCGACAGCATTCCTTCTCAACTCCAGCTACTTTCGATGTCCTCACAAATTTCTACACTAATAGGATTGGCACTAGAAGATGGGACTCTAAGTACTTGCTCTAAAAGAAGTGCCCAGTCGATCCTATCTACTTTCTTCCTCTCCTAATCTTTTGAATCCATCTTCATTTGATCTCTTCTTACTCCAGAAATATCCTGAAAGAAGACAATCACCTGGCGGTCTACTACTTTTGCCATCAGATCGAAGCCAGATCCATCCATCCTAGCTCCATCATCGGCATTGTAGCCCCCTCCACTAGCAGCCATGGTGGATCCTGAGCAATTCAACCTGCTAGTACAGTAGGTTAGGGGCCTCACTAAAATAGTTAGGCCATGCAGTGGCCCTCGACATCGATTTTGCTGGAGAAGTCCCTATCGGAACATCAAGAAGGAGTGCAAAGAAAGCCTACCTAGGTGAGTAGGCCTATTACCCATGGAAAGAAGAAGCAAAGGGCGGAGGGCTCCTATTCCGACCATGATTCTTCTGCTAGAGAGACTCTTCCCATCTCCAATCGGCACCCCTCCAAGATCCATGAACGAGATGATGCTCTCGATTGAAAACTTTGGAGATGAGCTAGTAGATCGAATAAATCTGCCATGCCACCCTGGTTCATGATAATGACATCTGCACCGATCTCCCCTTCTTTACTCGAATCATGAAGGAGCCCATTCTACCGAACTTCAAGCTCTCTCAATTGGAGAGTTATGATGGGACCTTCGATCGACCACCTTGAGGCCTTTCGGACCATGATGCTTTTCCATGGTGCACCTGACGTCATTCTTTGCTAAGCTTTTCCTTCCACTTTGAAGGGAGCAGGAGTTGGTACTTAGGCCTCAAACTGGATACCATCTTTCCTTTTGATCAGTTGAGTTATGAATTTGTGGCTCATTTTATCAATAGTTGTCACTAGAGATGAGGTTCAAACTTCCTTATTAACATCAAGCAAAAGAAAAGAAAGTCCATTCGAAGCTATGTCAACCGCTTCAATGCCACTGCCCTGGAAGTCTGAAACCCAGACCAATTTGTTGCTGTAGCCGTGTTGTAGGACAGCCTCTAGAAGAATAATCTTTTTTTTTTTCTTGGAGAAAAAGTACCCCCAAGTCTTTATTGACATGCTAGCCCGTATCGAAGGCTATGCCCGAGCGGAGGAAGCCTTCTGATTGGAAGAAGCTACAAAAGAGCGGTAGGCAGGCGAATCTAGCAAGCTTGCAACTGAAGAAAAGCCAAGTGAAGCTCGATCGTGCTCTTGAACCCCTCCTGAGTGCAAACAAGCTCGGACTCCCCCTCGAGCTCATCAACAAAGAAGCCTGGATAGAAAACCATGGCAAAACTTTCTCCTAGAAGATTTTACAACTATGCTCCTCTGAATGCCACATAGATTCAAGTGCTGATGGAGATAAAGGAGCAACTACCAAGGCCAGAAAGATTGCAGGATCACCCAGCTAGATGCAACTCCAATAAGTACTACCTTTACCATCATGACCATGGTTATGATGCTAAAGAATGTATCTAGCTTTAGGATGAGATTGAAGCACTAATTAGAAGGGGTCGACTGAATTGATTTAAGTGCCAGTCAGAAAGAGAAAAAGATCGATCGAGAGCCCCACCATAGCCTGAACCACCTCAGAGCGATGAACAGTAAGGAGATTGGTTCCCACTTAGCATCATCAATACTATTACTAGAGGACATCGATGGAGGGAAGCCAGCGGATCGGTGGAGCTAGCAAAGAAGCAGTGGATTGAAGAACCTATCGCTTTCACTAAGGAAGATGCTCAAGGGGTACAGTTTTTGAATAATGACGTGATTGTAGTAACTCTAAATATTGCCAACTATGATGTACATCGCATTTTAATTGATAATAAAAATTCTACTATTATCTTATTTTATGATGCTTTCTCTAAAATATTCATATCTGATAGTAGGATGGGTCCAATGAATTCCCCATTAGTCGGGTTCACTGGCGATACAGTGCTAATTGAAGGGATGATAACTTTATAAGTCATGGTAGGTCGATACCCAAAATAATCTAGAGCTTAAGTCAATTTCTTAGTGGTGAAAGAACCCTCTGCTTACAATGCAATCCTTGGCCGACCTAGTTTGAATGCACTTCAGACTGTGATTTCAACTTATTACTTGAAAATGAAGTTTTCAACAAGGCATGGAGTTGAAAAGATTAGAGGAGATCAGGCACAAGCTCGATACTATTACAATATTATCCTATAGGAAGGAAGGCAAGCAGATCTTTATCCAGTGGACGAACTTGATGCCCATGATGACCTATCCAAAGAAAGAGAAGAAGCCATTGACGACTTTGAGGAGGTCCCTTTGAATGATGGGAATAAGAAATACACTATAAAGATCGGCTCTAATCTGAAAGGAGAAGTCAGAAAGCAGCTCATTACTTTCTTACAAAAGAATGCTGATATTTTTGCCTGGGTGCTAGTAGATGTACCTAGGATTGATGCAGAAGTAATGAAGCATCGTCTAGGTGTGGACCTTAAACATCGGCTAGTGAAGCAAAAGAAGTGCACCTTTGCACCAGAGAGATAGAAAGCTATCATGGACGAGGTTGATAAACTACTTAAGGCGGAGTTCATGTGGAAAGTGTCTTATCTGGATTAGATTGCAAACATCGTTCTTGTCAATAAAGCCAACGGTAAGTGGATAATGTGCATAGACTTCACGTATTTAAATAAAGCTTGCCTAAAAGATAGTTATCCTTTGCCCATGATTGATCAACTAGTAGATGCAACTTCAGACCATGAACTCCTTATCTTTATTGATGCCTTCTCCGGCTATAACCAAATTTGAATGGCATCAGAGAATGAGGAGAAGACTGCTTTTATTACTGATCATGATCTTTATTATTACAGGATCATGCCCTTTGGGCTTAAAAATATAAGTGCAACTTATCAGCACCTGATGGACAAGATTTTTAAGGAGCAAATCAGTTGTAACATGGAGGTCTATGTAGACGACATGTTGGTTAAAAATTGATCTTTATCGAATCATATCACCAACCTCAAGAAAATCTTCAATACCCTTTGGAGGTACAAAATAAAGTTGAATCCTACAAAATGCACCTTCGAATTAACTTTGGAGATGTTCCTAGGATTCATGGTGTCAAGGTGCGACGTTGAAGCCAACCTAGAGAAGATTAAAGCCATCCAAGAGATGACCGCCCCAAAAATAATAAAAGAAGTTCAGTGCCACACAGGCAAGATAGCAGCCCTAAATTGCTTCGTTTCAATGTCGGTGGAGCATTGTATACCCTTTTTCCAAGTGTTCAAATAGCCTAAGAACTTCAACTAGACTCCTGAGTGCCAACAAGCTTTTGAAGAATTGAAGAACTATCTTAGTTTGTCTCCTCTCCTAGTCAAGCTTGAACCTGGAGAAGAGCATTTTTGTACCTTGCTTTATCTCTAGCAGCTATTAGAGCCATCCTGATCAGAGAAGAAGCTAGAGTTCAGAAGTGGATCTACTATATAAGCAGAGTCCTAAGGAATGTAGAAATAAGGTATACCAAATTAGAGAAACTAACTTATGTCTTGTTGATTATAGCCAGGAAGCTCCAACCTTATTTCTAGGGACACACATTTACTCTTCTTACTGATCAACTCATCAAGATAGTTCTTTACCGGCTTGATACCTTCGAAAGAATAGCGAAGTGGACAATCAAGTTAACTAAATTTGACATTCATTTTCAATCTCGGCCATCCATTAAAGCTCAAATATTGATCAACTTCATAGTAGAGTACACCATCCCAGATGCAGCCGAACCTGAACATCAAGAAGTCAGTATTCCAGGCTCTCCTGAAGAGAAGGCTAATCTTCCTGAAGACTTCTGGGCATTATATATAGATGGTTCATCTAATGCTTTTAGGATAGGGGTGGGCTTGATTCTCATTAATTCGGAGGGGATTGTGGCCAAATATGCTTTGCACTTTGAGTTCCTCGCTACTAACAATGGAGCAGAGTATGAAGTTGTAATTGTTAGATTAAGAATAGCCAAAGAATTGAAAGTAGAATATCTAAAAATTTATAGTGACTCTCAGCTGGTTGTGGAGCAAGTCAGTAGCAATTATGAAGCTCGAAAGGAAAGCATGAAGAAGTACTTGAAAAAGGTAAGAAGCTTGATCTCAGTCTTTAATAGCTTTGACATCTAGCAGATCCCTAGGGTAGAGAATACTAAAGCCGATCTTCTCTCAAAGTTGGCAATCCTGGCCCCAAATGAACTACCGAAGGAAGTTTTCTTTGAAGTTCTGCAACACCCAGGTTTAGAAGAGTTCCAAACAATAATGCAGGTCGACCATGAGCCTAGCTGAATTGACCTATTGATTTCTTTTCTCAAGGAGGGAGTCCTTCCAAGAGATCCAAAAGAAGCTTAAAAATTGAAAAATCAGGCCTCCCGCTATGTCTTGTATGAGGTTAAGCTGTACAAGTGGTCGTACTTCCTGCCACTCCTCAAATATCTTCGACCTTCTGAAGCAAGTTATGCCTTGAGGAAAGTCCATGAAGGGATATATGGAAATCACTTAGGGGCCAGATCCTTATCTTACAAACTACTTCGATAGGGATATTATTAACCAACGATGCATCAGGACACCATAAAATATGTGAGAAAATGCGATCATTGCCAAAGAAATGCAAGTATCCAGAGATGGCCGGCTTCACAGCTCTGACCCTTAAATGCGCGATGGCCATTCGCACAGTGGGAAATGGATATACTTGGGCCTTTTCTTATAGCATCTGGATAGCAAAAGTTTCTTTTGGTAGCAGTAGATTATTTTACTAAGTGAATTGAGGTCGAATCTCTAGCAAAAATTACTAAAGCTAAAGTGCAGGACTTCATCTGAAAGTCAATTATTTGTAGATTTGGTCTACCTGAAACATTAATCACTGATAATGGTACTAGTTTGTAGGAGCAAAGTTTGCTAAGTTTTGCGAAGATTTGAACATATCTCACCACTTCATATCAGTGGCTCATCCACAGGCGAATGGTGAGACCGAGGTAACTAACAGAACTTTGCTTCAAGGGATAAAAGCAAGGCTAAAAAAAGCAAAAGAAACATGGGTGGACTAACTCTATCATGTGCTCTGGGTTTACAAAATCATTGAAAGATTGCCAACCGGAGAAATCCCTTTCGCATTGGCTTTTGGGATAGAGGTAGTCATCTCATTTGAGTTTAAACTTTCTTCAACATGAGTTGAAGCTTTTAGTGATCAAAATAACTCATAGGATCTCAGAGTAAATCTCGATCTATTAGAAGAAAAGCTAAAGAAGGCTTAAATCCGAATAGTAGCTTACAAACAAAAAGTAACCCGCTACTACAACTTCGATGTCAGAAGCAAGACATTGAGAATAGGAGATCTGGTGCTTCAACGAGCAGATGTTTCACAACCTCAAAATTAAGAAAAGATTATCTCAAACTGAGAAGGCCCTTATGAGATCGTGAAAATCATTTGACTGAAAACATATTATCTAAAGAAGCTCGGAGGAGCTATGCGGTACCATAGAATTCAAAAAATCTGCGAATGTATTATTAGTAACTACATCTCAATAAAATTTTTTTACTTAAATATCTTCATCTTTGGTGTAAAATTGTGCAATGGCATAGAACTACATAAAATAAAATTGAAGGCCTCTGATTCTTAAACAAGAGGTAAAGGACAGAAGCTCTTTCAATGGCCTTTTTGTGCCTCAACGATCTTGTTAGGAATAGAAGGAGAACTTTATCCTAACAATAAAGAAGGCCAGTCCTGTCAGGAACAGAAGGAGAACCTCATCCTGATAGGAGGACAAGGTGAGAGGCCTTCTCAACGGTCCTTTTGTGCCCCAATAATCTTGTTAGGAACAGAAGAAGAACCTCATCCTAAGAAGAAAGAAGGCCAGTCCTGTCAGAAATAGGAGGATGATCTCATCCTGACAGGAGGACAAGAAGAGAGGCCCTTTCAATGGCTCTTTTATATTCCAACGATCTTTTTAGGAATAGGAGAAGAACCTCATCCTAACAAGAGAAAAGGCCAGCCCCATTAGAAATAGGAGGAGGACCTCATTCTGATAGGGGGATAAGAGAAGAGGCCCTTTCAACAGTCCTTTCGTGCCCCAACGATCTTGTTAGAAATAAGAGAAGAACCTCATCCTAATAAAAAGAAGGTCAGCTCCATCAGAAATAGGAGGATGACCTCATCCTAACAGGAGGACAAGGGAAGAGATCCTTCAACGGCCCTTTTGTGCCATAAGAAACTTGTTAGGAATAGGAGGAGAACCTCATCCTAATAAGAAAGAAGGTCAGCCCCATCAGGAACTGGAGGACCTCATCCTGACAAGAGGATAAGAGGAGAGGCCCTTTCAACCTAATGATCTTGTTAGAAATAGGAGAAAAATCTCGTCCTAACAAGGAAGAAGGCCAGTCCCATTAGGAACAGAAGGAGGACCTCATCTTGATAGGAGGATAAAGAGAGAGGCCCTTTCAATGGTCCTTTTGTGTCCCAACGATCTTGTTAGTAATAGGAGGAGGACCTCGTCCTAATAAAAAAAGGGTCAACTATGTCAAGAGCAGAAGGAGAACCTCGTTTTAACATGAACGAAAGTTACTTAGAGAAGAGATCCTGTCCGAGCAAAAGCCACAATTGATCGCATCGAAGCCAAAATGTCTAGCATTATCAAGAGATCGAAAGCTTTTAATTTCAAAAATTGAAAGATATGGGGGATAAGAGCAAAAAGCATGATGACTCCTATTTATAAACGAGGGAAAAAGATGTTCAAGATATGGAGTAAAGATCTCAAAATGACATTGACAAATAAAAAAAAAGGTGATAGGCACGAAACAAGGAACTTCATGCTAAGATAGTTAGAACAACTATCCTTTCATTAAGATCAAAAGAGTTTATTACACAAGACGTCAAGTCCAATTACAAAAAAAAGAAAGAAAAAGAGAGAGAGAGAGAGAGAGAGAGAGAGAGAGAGAGAGAGAGAGAAATAATCCAAGTCTCAATCGGTATCGGACTTCGAACTGCCAGCATCGGCCAACACTAGGGATAACTTCAAGTCCTTAACTTTTTCTTCAAGTTCCCACCAAGCTGCTAGGCTTTCACTCAATAATTTCTTATGCCTTCGGGAGTCATCTTCAACTTCTCTCAGCTTCCTTCTTAGTACAGTTGACTTGACCTCCGCATCCTTCATGGTATCTTGTTGATAGACCATTTGCACCTTCAACTCTCGCAGCACTGTTTGGCTATTTCTGTATAAGATAGACAAGCTCTTTAAAGAGCTCCACAAGGATAGGACCTCCATCGAGTCCCCACTCGAGCTAGCTTGAGCCCTTTCAGATAATTATTGCTAAAGTCGAGCAATCTCATCATCAACCCTTTGAAGCTTTTTCTTAAGGTCGGCAACTTGGCCACACCAATTGCATCTATATTCATTATGAGAGTGCTCAGCTATCTGTAATTGATTTTGAAGTTTGGAGAACTTCTTTGTCCAATCCCAGCCATATTCTTTCTAATTGGTGGACCATGTTGAACTTTCTTCAAGTACCAGAATCCTTTCCCAGCCATATTCTTTCTGATTGGTGGACCATGTTGAACTTTCTTCAAGTACCAGAATCCTTTCTTGTGCAGCCTTCAGCTCGACTTCCAGAGAGCTTGCCTTGGCCATTAGGGTCCATGCCTTATTGCTGTTGAGCTTCTTCATTCATTCTAATTTCTTTGTTAGATGGTGCTTCTTATTGATATAGTCCATGACATCCTTTTTACGGACTTGTTGAAGGCAGATGACTTTAATTGTGGCTTTTGAATAATGCTTCTTTAACTTTTAAGCTTGTCCTCTACTTTCTTTAATTTTTTCTTAGTTTGGTGAAACTTCCTCATCAGGTTTTTAATGATAGATCTTAGAGGAAGACCTTGGAATAGAGGTGTGGCATCAGCAGGAGGAGATGAAACATGATTATCTTCACTAAGGGGATTCTAAAAAACAAGCACACCATGACACAAACTTAAAATAAACTTGTCTTCATTAATTAAAATGTTTCTTAAGTACAGAAAAGAAAACAAATAAAAAAAAATATAAAATAGGAGGTCTTAGACCTCTGGGGGAGTATTCGAGGAGTTCGACACAACATCAGTTGGCCCTGGCTCTTCAATAGTTGGCTCGATAGGGGGGAGGTCGATTGCAGCAGTAGATGGTCCTACCTCTTCACCAGGAACTTCTTTGACCAAGAAGCTAAGGTCGAGCTCAAAAAATTTGTTAGCTATCCTATCCTCATAGAGCTCGAACCCCTTGATGAAAACTTCCTGGCTGAACTTGACATTCAAGTTCTTCATCTCAGAGGAGATCTTGAACTCCTCTACTACCTGAACCTTTTCCTTCAAGATCTGCCTTGAAACTTGCTCCTTCAGTTCGACGATCTCAGTTTCAACCTTCTTCCTCCTCTCCTGCTCCAAGGCTAAGGCAGCATTCAACCTCGCTAATGTTTGTTTTTCCTTCTTAAGCACCTCCTAAAGAACTCTGACCTCGGTAGCCTTCCCCTTTATAAGGCGGTCGACTTTGGTGACTTTCTCCTTCTAGAGGTGGCTAACCTCGATTTGGTGATCCTCTTGAGCCTTCAGTACTTTCGACCTTAAGCAGTTCACCATTTTGATGTGGGCAAGCAATTGATGATCCGACTGTAAGGAATAAATTAGGTTAGGTGCATATAAAAAAAAAGAAAAAAAAAGATAAGGTAATTACCTTAAGGAATACCTCGAGGGAATTCCAAGTGCGCTACTCATAGTCGAAGTCGGCGATCTTGTCTACCACCTTACTTAGGGCAAATTTATCAACCAAATCCTTGATAATGTCCCAATTGTAGAAGGAATTTTCTTTCAAATCTTCATCATCGTCATTGGACTTACTGGAATGAGCTTTATACCATACCTTTACCATGGCCGATTTTATTTTATCCTTCCTTTTTTCTCTCTTTTCTCCTCCAGTAGGAAGCTCCGAAACTTGAACTTCAACAAGAGGCTCGAGGATGTAGGAGGCACTGTGGCCCCATCAATAGTGCCAACCTTGGCAGTCGGAACAACCTTGACACCACTAGCGACCTCGGGAGTAGTGGTGGCATTGACGGGTGCTGCAGAGCTTGGGTTATCGATCCTTGCCTTCTTTGAAATCTTGCTAGGTGCCTTCCCTTTCCTCTTATGTGCCTGAAACCCCTTGGCGAGCATTTCAACTACCTTAGTATCCATCTTTGCAATAAAGAAGGGGGCACGATCAAAAAAGAAAAAAATTTATACGAGAAGGAAACTTATGAAATGCAGAGATATATCGGCAAGAGGACTCAGGCCCATATTAAACAGAGTTTGGTCTTTTAGAAGTTTGGATAGGAGGAGAGCTCGATAATTCCTAAGCTTGTCGATAAAGTCAAGATCGTTCCTTTCCAAGCTCAAATCTCAACGGATCGAATCCCTTAGTCATCCCCAAGGAGAAAGTCCTAAATTAAGGGATGGATAGGAGACAAAAAAGAACTTCCTCTTTTAGTTATGAATGAAAGAAGGGACACCTTTAAGCAATCCCTTCTTGCCGGTCAAGAGGGCAGATACCACCAATCCTTGGCGGTAGGATGGTGTTTGAAGATGTAGAAGAAACCTATGATGAACCTAAAAAAATTTGGGACCATGGAAGCAAGAAAAATATCCATAAAATAGAAAAAGGCTAAGACAAAAGGAGAAATAGGTAGGCGAGGCCCGATTCGGAGAGCTTCGATGTACAAATAGAAGCGACCTGGGGGAGGGGCACAAGCTCGATTGTTTGGCTCGGAGAGCTCTAGTTTATACTCTGAAGGCACCTCATATTGAATCCTAACCAAAGAAAGTTCATCAGGATGCAAGGAATAGAGAATGGTCTCAAGTATGAAAATAGGATGAGGTGCTGCACTGAGCTCGGCTTCTATCCTAGAGTTGGGATCTCGGAAATTTAGGTCGGTCGAGCTCCCAGAATAGGTAGACTGAGATGCTTCCGAAGATATTTAGGATCAAACAGACACAAAAAATCTTCAAAAATTAAGGAAAAAAGAACAGTAAATTCTTAGAGCAAAAAAGAATGAAGCATGCTTAGGAACCCAAGGAAGATCCCAAAAAGCAAGTAAAAAGCAGAAAAACGAAGAGAGAAGAGATGAGAAACTAACCTAAAGTGGATGAAGAGCATAGGAAGATGATTGAAAGGATAGGAAGTGGTTGAAGAAGGACATCAATGGCCAAAAAATCGTAGCAGGTTGCTCGGATAAAGTAAGGAGCAAAGAGAAGGAGAAGGAAGGCTTTGGCAGAGACGAGAAGTCGGAAGAGTTTAAATAATAGGGAGAAGCCCGAAGTAGTTATGATTGTAGATCGTCCATCGTCAATTTCGACCTGCCATGTGTTCCATCCATCGTGCCCATTTCTGATGCCTGATAGGGCATTTATCGCACCATACATAGAGCTCAGCACTTGATGAGTTTTTAAAGGAATGTATCTTTTCGAGTCTTTCATGCATTAAAAAACTTCGACGCTAATTTAAAAAAGCAAAAATATTTCATTTCTTGATAAGCGAAAAATCGACAAAGAATTTCAACTATTGTGATTTTCATACTTCCTTCGTCCAGAATCCAAACTCGAAAGTAGGAAGATAAGTGGTGGGGGTATAATAACCCCTGTCGAAGTCTAGACGACTACCACCATGCGGGTGTCGGACTATCTCTTCAAAACATAGATGATTTCTGTCCAAACACTGCACAGCTTATTGATAGCATGATGAACGTCGGCCAGCCGAACTCCTTCCAATCACTTGTCAGACTCCTTCCGGATGAACTCCTCCAGTCGCGCTTCTCCTAATAGCACTCCTTCCAGTTGGACTCCTTCTAACCGAATTCCTTCGATTGTGCTCTTTCCAGTCGAGCTCCTTGATAAACACATAAAATATATTTATAAAAGTATTAATTTATTAATTAATTTATTCTTATTTCTTAAGAATTAATATTTTTATTTTATTTTTTATAGAAAAAAAGATCATAGATAAAAAAGCTCGATTTATGGAAAATAATAGAATAAATTTCACTCAAATCAAAGCTAAAATAAAAAAGTTATCAAGCCCAGAAGTTTTAAATAAAAGAAAAAGAAAAAAATATAGTCCAATGCATGGTAGACCGGTCAGCCGGTCCACGATTCCTATCGCAGATCGACCAGCTCAGCAGGTGCGGTGAACCAAAGCATGCCACGTGGCAGATGTAGACCCTTAAAGGATTTACAGAAAATCCATTGTGGCTCACATGGGCAGAACAATAATTTTCTCAAGCAGAGCACAGCGTGATTGGTTGCGGCATTTGGTGCAGTCAGTCTATGCGGTCTACAGGAGTAGTAATTGCACGATCCGATGGTAGGCATTCATTTTGGTGGAGATCCAACAGTCAACATCAAATCCTACTTTGATTCAAACAGTACCCAGAAGTAATTACATGATCGAATGGTCAGGAAGAGAGTCGGTCAAGATCCAAAAGCCAGAATTCATTTCTGACTTGATTAAAAGAGATCCAGCCCCATCCAATGATCCAAATTCAATCTTAAGCTCGATCAAATGATTGAAAATTAATCTGATCCTATTTAAGCTACAAAAGTTTGATTTTGGTCAAATCTGGACCATTGAGACCCGATCTAATGGCAAAAAATTATTTTAGGGAGCAAAATCTGATCTAAACTCGATTTCTTTCATTTTTCTTCGATTTTAATCCAATTTCTCTCTATAAAAACCTTGCTAAAGCTCCCTTAAGCCCTAAGAAGCCTCCCCTTAGGGTAAGCCCTTTTAAACCCCTCTAAAGCTCTTCAAAGCCCCTCTTTCCTCACCTAAATAATCAGTAAGCTCTCTCTCTCTCTCCCTAATTCTCTCTCTTAAGCTCTTCTTTCTTCAATCTTTTCTCTTTTTCCTTCTTCAAACCAGCACCAAAGCCTGCATCTCCACCAAAACTTCTCTTCTTTTCTGAATTTCTGTCACCTGCTGTGGCTCAGATTCTTCAGCAAGGTTCAAGAATAAAGATTTCAGCGAGAAGCTCTTCGATGTCTGGTTGATCCTCTCTTTCTCAAAAGATCATTGTGATCTTATTCTGATGGTATTTTCTATTTTTTATCTTTTGTATTTCTTTTTAATTTATACTAAAGACTATTTTTAGTTATAATATCTTTATGTCTTTATTTTTTATAATTAATCTAGAATAGTTTATTACCCTTAGGATGAGCCATGATCAACGAGTACGGCTCGTGCTCTTGGGATAGATTATATTCAAATTAATTCTTGGTATTATATCTAAATCAGTTTAGACTAGTCTATAACTTTAAGGGATAGGCTGTGTTCCAAGGGTACAGGCTATGCTCTCTAAGATAGATTATATCTTTGTTGGTTAGATATCAATTAAAGTATATTAAAAAAAATATCAGCTATTATATAAGTGATCAATTAAAATTTTGAGAATCCATCTCCATACTTACAACTCCATCTTAATTAATTTGTTATTTAATTTACTTTCTTAATTAGTTTAAGTAGCCTTTTTAATTAATTTTAATTAATTTTAATTTATAATTTAAATATAATTAACACGATCTCTATGGATTCGATCCTAATTCATCCTATTTATATAGTTTGAGTTAGGTTTTATTTTTGACCACCCATGACAACGATCAAATTTTAGCACCATTATTGGGGATCATGATTCAGTTACTTTAAATAAATAAAAAAAATTAAAAAAAATTAAAAAATAATAAAAATAAAAATTTCAAAAAAAATAAAAAATTTAATTTTTTTTTTTAAAAATTCATTGACACCGCATAAGCTATTTAGGGTTTAGAGACTTAATCACAAAATCTAGCAAGTAAACTTAATTAATTTAAATTTGCATGTTTCAGTTTACTTGGATATCTTGACTTTTTGCATCTCATCTTCATAAGACACTTTAAGGGTACTAAACCAAATTAAATAAGATAAGATGGAGATTTGATCATTCTTCCTTAGCCCAAAAATCGCAAATCTTTATATTGCATTGACCCAAACCTTAATTCTAAAATTAATTAGACGTTGGCCCTTAAGGATACGCGAGCTCATTAGAATAAGGAACCCTAAGAGTTGGACTGGATTAGGATTAGTTGATTCAATTGATGTCTAAGGCAAGTAGTTCAGGGATGACTGGGCCTGAAGGAAGGTGGTTACTTAATTAATTATATTAGCTTATCTGACCAAGCACAATTGATGTCTAAGGCAAGCAATGGGGGAACTCCCACCAACCTTATACTTGCCTGGCCAATTGATTGGCTGATTCTTTACTTGGAGGGCTTGAAGGAGACCTTGACAGTTAGGAGTTGTCTAGATCTAGGATAACCCTTAGCTAGGATTGATTGCATAACTCGATTGCTAACCTACAAACATCAAACCTAATTAACCTCTTCGCATCTATTTCTTAGATTTAGGACTCTCTAGGCTCTCATCTTTAGAATTTCTTTTATCTCTTTTTATCTTATTTTAAAAAAAAAATTATTATAAAAAAATCTATAAAAACTTAAAATTGTATTTGCTCTAAGGCATAATTGTGGGGTATTTACTTGGGTATTATTTATTACAACCTAAAATTTAAACCCTAAATCCTAAAATCAAACGAACCCTTAGAGCTAATAAATCTAAAGTTATGGCTACACCCTTCACCAATCAAGAGAATACTTTACCCCTTCTTCTTATGCCTATGACCCCTATACACCCATGTATGGAACTAGTAGTGGTGGAATCTATAAGGCTGAAAACTCCATAGATATCCGCAATAAGATAGGTGAGCTATCCCAGAAACTTGACTATCTATTGAATATGAGACACTCTCCTACCTCACCCTTGCATGTGTGTGACATATGTTCGAGTCCCAACCACCTGGTCAGTGAATGTCCAGGTGCATATCGATCTTGAAAATTTGTACATAAGCAGACTTACCCAACCCCAACTCAAACCAATTATTATAACCCTTACTCCAACACCTACAGTCTAGGTTGGAAAAACTATTCAAATTTTTATGAGACATCACAACCAGCAACTATTTACGAACCTAGTTATCTGAAGGAAACTTATACGGCGTACCAATATCAAAATGTTCAGAAACCCTCTTCAAGTGCCTATAGTTCAACATTTAAAGAGAATATTTTATACATGTTAGAAAATCATACTCAATCTATAGCCAAGATAGAAATCCAACTTAGTTAGCTTACTACTACATTCAATAGCTGGAAGGAGAAAGAATTATCTGGTCAACCCATAAAGCAGTATATAACTGAGAGCTCCAATGTGCATGAAACTCCTAATAGAACAGCCTAATATACAAACTAAAAACTATTATGAGGTGGATGTACCTATAGATAAAATAAAGGAAGCATTTCCTAGAATTATTTCTCAAAACCCAGTGCATACACGTTTAGAACCTTTTGGGGTAGACGATTTTAATATAGATGGGTGTGCTGAAAGTATGAATGCATTATTAGAGCCACCCAATTTTATCCCCACTATCCTAGGGGTTGAGAAATATGAAATAATATCGGCTCCAATAGCTTTTCCTCTAGAATCATCACCTCCTTCAGAACTAAACTGCCCTTGGTCACACCTGAGTATGCATGTTTAGAACTAAGTGATACCCTTTCGGTACCCATTACATCAGACTCAACCTTTACCTTAACATCTAAATTCACGAGCATACTAGAAGAACAAATAGAAGAAATTCTCAATAAACAAGAGTCTATAAATGGATTCATAAATTATTTTCTTAAATTAAAAAAAATAAAATTGACTAAAAATGGGACTGTGAGTTACTTTCTAAAGATTGGTGATAAATTATTGAAATTCATAAATAATGGGATTGTAAGCCATCTTCTTGAGATTGGTAATCCAAAATCATTGGAATTTATCAATCCAATTTTTGACACTAGATAGATAGAGTTGCCTGGTCTGGCTGAAGATCTTAAACTTAGCGCTTGTTGGAAGGCAATCCATCATTTTATTTTTCAAATTTTGAGTTTTCTAATTTTATCTTTTTGTAGGAAACCAATAAAGACGATCGGCTTAAGTTGGGGGGAGCACATCAAACATTCTGTATGAATCCGATGGAATATTATGAAGGATCTGCAAACAATAAATTAGGTGGTACCTCTCCTTGATAAATATTTTTATTTTTCTCTTCTTCCATTGAGGATAATGAAAATTAAGTTGGGAGGAGGATAATTAATTTTAAATTTATGAGTTCTCAAGTATGATTTAAAATAATTAGCTTTATATACCCAAATTTTATTTTGATTAGAAGTTAATTAGGCATCCTAATCAATGAGTGATTAACAGTCTAAAAAATTTTAGAGATACTGAGGAATAAAGTATTAAGAAAATCCAATAAATGGAAGGATTTAGATCAGATCAAATTTTAAGAGTGATTCTAGAATTCTCTTCTTACTGATCTTAATAAAGAATCTACTTCATGAGAGTTGGATGGAAAGGTCAAACTATACAAAAGTATCCCTTAAAATCTATTTTAAAAAAAATAAATAAATACTAATTTTTCATTAAGCAACCAGGCCTCTTTGCCTAAGTAAGCATTGTAGTTTCATAAAAAAGATGGGCAGTATGAATAAAAAAAAAATCTAACATTGTCTCACTGAGTAACCAGGCCTCTTCGCCTAAGTAAGCATTATAGTTCACGTCAAAAGGTGGAGATGCAAGAATATAAAAAAAGAAGTGGATAATAAAGGGACTAAATTGCAAGAAAAATAATAAATCCAGTCCACATCAAGTTAGAGAATTTAAAGAGCAAACTAGAAAGTTGGTGAAAGAAGAGCACTAAAAATTTCGAAGGCTAAGACTCAACCATTAATTGGGTCGAATTGGTAATTTGATGATGTACCTCTTTAATGGTCTGACTGGGTATCAGCTATCCTTAGGAGTGTCTAAACCTAATTTTTACTTCAAGACTAAGTCGGTATATATTGCTAATCTATCTGCTTTACTCAAGGATAAGCAAAGTTTAAGTTAGAGGGTGTGATAAATGCATAAAATATATTTATAAAAGTATTAATTTAATAATTTATTTATTCTTACTTCTTAAGAATTGATATTTTTATTTTATCTTTTGTTTAAAAAAGATCATAGATGAAAAGAGCTTGATTTATGGATCTTAATAGAATAAATTTTACCTAAATCGAAGCTAAAATAAAAAAGTTATGAAGCCCAAATATTTTAAATAAAAGAAAAAGAAAAAATTATAGTCTGGTGCATGGTAGATCGGTCAGCTGATCCACGGTTCCTATCGCAGACCGGCCAGCTTAGCAGGAGTGGCGAACCAAAGCACACCACATGGTAGACATAGACCCCTAAGGGGTTCATGGAAAATCCATCACATTTTGTAGGGGCAGAATAGTAATTTTCTCAAGCAGAGCACAACGTGATTAGTCACGACGTTTGGTGTAGTCGGTCTATACGATCTACAGGAGCAGTAATTGCTCAATCCAATGGTAGGCATTCATTTCGGTGGAGATCCAACGGCCAGCATCAAATCCTGCTTTGATTCGTATAGTACCTAGCAGTAATTACACGATCAGACGGCCAGGAAGCGAGCTAATCAAGATCCAATGGCCAAAATTCATCTCCAATTTGATTAAGGAAGATCTAGCACCATCCAATGGTCTAAATTCAATCTTAGGCTTGATCAAATGGCTGAAAATTAATCTGAGACTTATTTAAGCTACAGAAGTTCGATTTTGGTCAAATCTGGACTATTGAGACTTGATCCGATGGCAGAAAATTATTTTAGGAAGCAAAATCTGATTCAAACTTGATTAGTTTCATTTTTCTTGGATTTTAACCTAATTTTTCTTCTTTTCTCTCTATAAAAACCTTCCTAAAGCTTCCTTAAGCCCTGAGAAGAGTCCCCTTAGGGGAAGCCCTTCTAAACCCCTCTAAAGCTCTTCAAAGCCTCTCTTTCCTCACCTAAACAACCAGCAAGCTCTCTCTCTTCCTAATTCTTTCTCTCAAGCTTTTCTTTCTTCAACCTTTTCTCTTTTTCCATCTTCAAACTAGCATCAAAGCTTGCATCTCCATCAAAATTTCTCTCCTGTTCTGAATTTCTATCACTTGCTGCAGCCCAGATTCTTCAGCAAGGTTCAAGGATAAAGATTTCAGTGAGAAGCTCCTCGATGTCTGGCTGATCCTCTCTTTCTCAGGAGATCATTGTGATCTTATTCTGATGGTATTTTCTATTTTTCATCTTTTGTATTTCTTTTTAATTTGCACTAAAGACTATTTTTTGTTATAATATCTTTATATCTTTATTTTTCATAATTAATCTGGAATAGTTTATTACCCTTAGGATGAGCCATGATCTATAGGTATAGCTCATGCTCTTGGGATAGATTATATTCAAATTAATTCTTGGTATTATATCTAAATCAATTTAGACTAGCTTATAACTTTAAGGGATGGGCTGTGATTTAAGGGTATAGACCGTACTCTCTAAGATAGGTTATATCTTTATTGACTAGATATCAATTAAAGCATGTTAAAAAGAATACCAGCTATTAGATAGGTAATCAATTGAAATCCTGAGAATCCATCTCCATACCTGCAACTCCATCTTAATTAATTTGCTTTCTTAATTAGTTTAAGTAGCCTTTTTAATTAATCAACTTTTAATTAATCCTAATCACTTTTAATTTATAATTTAAATGCAATTAACATGATCTCTATGGATTCGACCTTGATTCACCCTATCTATATAGTTTGAGTTAGGTTTTATTTCTGACCACCCATGATAGCGATCACTCCTTTCTGACGAACTCCTCCAATCGCGCTCCTCCCAGCAACGCTCCTTTCAGTCGCGTTCCTTCTAGCAGCGCTCCTTCCAGCCAAATTTATTCGATCATGCTCCTTCCAGGCGAACTTCTTTCGGATGCACTCTTTTCAGTCATGCTTTCTTTCATTCAAATATCTTTTAGGATGAGCTTCTTCCAACCAGTCATGGACCTACTTAGTCCATGTTATGCCTATCAACTGGAGCCAGCCAGAAGGATCTCATCAAATCATTGATTCATGACAACTGCTTCACGAAGGATGGAGTATAGTACTTCAGATCTCAATTTAGGAGGTACCTACCTGTACATAACCTAGGAGGCTTCCAAACTCTTTAAAGCTGCTAGGCATTATCCCTAACAGACCTCGACTGGTTACAAGTTTATTGCATATACTAAAGTCTTCAACCTATATCCGAACTCTAACAAATGGATGTCAATCGTCTGCAAGTCACGACAAATGACAACTCATCCTCTATAACAAACTCCACGTGGCTTGAGTGACCTACTATCAGATAGTTATGGCTATCACCATTAGTTTGTTTCATGCTCCGTCTATAAAAGAAACCTTTCAGATACATTTCGTTTAAGCTTTCTTTCTCTCTCCATTACTCTACTTCTCCATTTTCTGAGCACTCCATTCCAGTTGACCAAAGAACTGACTTAAGCATCAGAGGATCCTGCCGGAGCCACCTACCTTCAGTTTGGATTTTGTTTTGCAAGTCCCGTTAGCGGCCTTGCCTTTCCAACTCCAGCTACCTTCGGCATCCTCCTAGATTTTTGCACCAACAATAGGTCTCCTTGAAATTTTTTATATTGAACCTCTTTAGTACAGTTTCTATGTATGTGAATTGAGATAACCCAAGCATCCTCTTAGATTTATCCCTATAGATCTTCATCCCAAGGATGTAGGATGCTTCGCCTAAGTCCTTCATGGAGAATTGAGATGACAGCCAAACTTTTTTTCTTGTAGTGCAGGAACGTCATTTCCGATTAAGAGAATGTCATCCACGTACAAGATAAGAAATACCACTGTCGGACCATTTGCCCACTAATAAATGCAAGGCTCTTCTTCATTCTTAATGAAGCCATACATTTTGATCATCTTATCAAAATTCATGTTTTAACTCTAAGATACTTGCTTCAATCTATAAATAGATCTTTAAAGCTTGCACTCCTTGAACTCATCTATGGATGTGAATCCCTCAGGTTGTATCATATATACCTCTTTGATCAGCTCTCAATTTAGGAAAGCTGTCTTCACATCCATCTGCTAGATTTCATAGTCCAGATGGGCTGCTATCATAAGCATGATCTGAATGAATTTGAGCATTACCATGAGGGAAAATAATTCATCATAGTTAGTACCATAACGTTGATAATATTCCTTAGCAACTAGATAGGCTTTATAGGTCTCCACCCTTTCATCTACGCCCCTCTTCCTCTTGAAGGATCCACTTACATCGGATTTAACCCATTTAGATGGGTCAACCAATGTCCACACATCGTTGATCTTCATGAACTTCATTTCGAATTTCATAGCTTCAAGCGATTTCTTAAAATCAGATCTCTACATTACATCCATATAGATGATCAGATTCTCATCATTCTCATTAAGTTCGATAGAATTATCATCCTAGATTAGAAAATCATAGTATCTATCAGACTGATGCTGTATTCTACTGGATTGCCTTAATGGTGGAGGTATACCGGGCTTCAAATTTGATCTAATCAAATTCAGTTCTGATTCAGCTACTGGTGTCGGTCTTTCTTCCTATTGAACTTCCTTAAGTTCAACCTTAGAGGCAATAGTTCTTTCACCAAGGAACTCTTTTTCTAAAAAGATTGGCTTAAGGCTAACGAACACTTTTTGTTCATTAGCATGGTAGAAAATATATCATTTGATTTCTTTTGGGTATCCTATGAATGTGCACTTGTTAGACCTAGATCCAAGTTTATCTATGATTAACCATTTCACATAAGCCGGACACCCCCAGACCCTAAAGTATGAAAGTACTGGCTTACGTCTTGTCTATATCTTATATGGAGTTTTAATTATAGACTTACTTGAAATCCTATTTAGAAGATAGCAAGTCGATTCGAGTTCATACCCCTAGAAGGATATTGACAAGCTAGCAAAATCCATCATGGATCGGACCATGTCTAAGAGAGTCTGATTTCTTCTTTCAGACATACCATTATACTGTGGTGACCCTGGAGGAGTCCATTAGGAGAAAATTTCAATCTCTCCTAGATATGTGAGAAACCCACTAGAAAGGTATTCACCTTCTCGGTCAGATCAAAGAGTTTTAATACTATTTTTAGTTTATTTTTCTACTTCATTTTGGAATTATTTGAATATTTCAAATGAATTCGATTTATGTTTCATTAGATAGACATATCCATACCTGGATAGATCATCTGTGAAAGTGATAAAGTAGAATATCCACCTCAAGCACTTATGCTCATAGGCCCACATACATTAGTATGTACTAGACCTAAGAGCTCAGTGGCTCTCTTACCTTTTCCAGTAAAAGATGACTTGGTCATTTTTCTAAGAAGACAAGACTCACAGGTTAAAAATGATTCATAATCATTGACTTCGAGAATTCTCTCTTGAGTCAACCTATTTATCCTGTTCTTATTAATGTGACCTAGCCTATAGTGCTATAAGTAGATATCAGACACACTATCTAATCTAGGGTGCTTGCTAGTGGAGTAGATTATATTAACAAATTGTGATATCATATATATCTCATTGTTCAAATATCTAAAAAATATAATAATACCATTCAAAATGATATTATAAAATTCTTTCTTTATTGAAATCTCATAATTATTTTTAACTAAAAAGCCTATAAAAATAATATTTAAAAAGAAACTAGGACAATAGTGACAATCACTAAGAATAATAGTATGAGACTCAAATACAAGTTTTACGATTTCTAATGCTAGAACTGAAACTCATCTTCCATCTCCAACATTCAGGAATCTCTCATCTTGCTCAAATCTCTTCTGACCTATAACCCTTGCAATGAATTGCAAATATGGTAAGGACTTCTGGTATTAGTAATATCATAAATAGAGAAATTGCAAGAAGTTAACATATAAATATCTTATCGAGCAACATTTTTCTTCTTTCTTGATATGTTCGGATCCAGGGAGGCAATATATTAAGAACAGTTCCTCTTCCAGTGCCTCTGCTTCTTCTAGAAGAAGCACTCTGCTTGACTCTTATCAAGCTTAGGCTTCTTGGTCTGATCCTGCACAAATGTCCTAGCCTGAACTTGCACCTTCTTGAACTTCTTATTCTTCTTTCCTTTCTTGAAGGGTCGAGAGCCAGAAGAAGACCCTCCCACTAAGGTCCCCGACTCTTTGTGGAGCTGGTGATTCTTCTTAAAGTTTTGAAGTAACCCCAGTAAGCCATGGTAGTTAACTTCAGTTTTTGTCATTTGGTAATGAGTAAGGAATGGGAGATAAGACTTCGATAGCGAGTTTAAAATTGCATTTTTCCTAGCTGCACGTGTAAGAAAAAATCGAGATTGCTCAAACGCTCCATCATCTCGATCATGTACAACACATGATCAATGACTGAAGCTCCATCCCTTATCTTGGTGTTGAAAATGGCATAACTAGTCTTGTGCCTCTAAACGTCATCAGGTGTGCCAAAAGAATCGTTCAACACCTGAAGCATGTCTTTTGGCTGAGTTATCTCGAACCTACAATTGAACTCATCGCTTATAGCTACTAGCATAATGCAATGCACCATAGTTTGGTCATTAAGCTACTTCTAATAAGTGTCTCTGACTAACCCACATGCATTAGGAGCTGGCTCCTCAGGTGCTAGATTTGTCAAGTGTATAAGATCTGTTCATGCTTTAGGATGATCTTCAACTTATGGTACCGGCTATTAAAGTTGGGTCCCACTAGCTTATCATTGTCCAATAATGATCGAAGCAAAAGAAAAGTGGCCATAACTGCATAAAAAAATCAAAATTTAATTAGTAAATAATTTATTAAATCTAAAGATTTGAATTTTAATCAAAAGATTCTTCCACTATTTTATTCGAATTGATAGCCTTTACCTCCAATTCGAGGAATTATCCTACTCCTTATAGGTACTAAAATCTACATAGACTGGACACAAGCCCAAATTTGATTGGTCAACCTATGTACATCTAAGGATAGATTCATAACCAATTATTTTTCTAAATAACTTCTTATAATTTAATTTTTTCTCAATCCCTAATCAGTAGGCTTTGGCCTCCACTAAAAAGATCTAGTTAGGTCTAACCATCAACATAATCATACTTGGTCCATCTAACCAATGAATGATTAATCCTAACTTTGGTTAGTCAACCTAACCACCATTTAGAGAGACGCGACCAAAAAATCATGTTATGAATAATAATTCTATTAGCCGATAAGCACCAGGCCTTTGGGCCTCCAATGATTATTCAACTAATGGATCCATTATTACTCACTTAATGGGAGGCTATGATCTAGTTATCACTATAACTATTTTATTTCTAAGGATCTAATAATTTTAAAAAATTTGGTTAATTTGATTTAAAGAAGAGAGTCAGAAAAACCAACTAATCATGGTCCTCCCACTGACTTCTCCAAGTTAGATTAAGAGAGACCATTGATAGGTTGGTCTAGGAGTATCTAAATCAGTCACACTGATTTATCTAGCTAACATGGGTTAGCTCAAATTGTTAAGTGATCTAGTCAAAATATAATTTTACCAAGAAGGTCAGGTAAGTGAGATTGATGGGAGGGTCAGCCAAAGCTTGCCTTAGATACCATAAAAAATAGTTAGGTAAGCGGACTACTAATTAAAGGTTACTGGTCCGGATTACTAAACTTATCTTAAACATCAACTGGTTAATTAATTTTGATTGGATCAACTTAATAGTTCGGGCTAGACCGCGTAGCCAAGAATCAAGTCCATTTTGATTTTCATTAAAGACATGGACTTGACCAACTACAACTATTGCAATTAATCTAAAGAATCCTTGATCTAATCTAAGATAACTATTGATTATATTTAGTCAATTCTCTAATTTAGTCCATTCTTTAATCTAACCTTAGGTCTAACCAAATTAATGGACCTAATTTCTACTATCCCGTTAATCCAAATGTTATGATTTGCATCTTAGGATCTTCAATTCATAATCCTAGATCCTAATCAAATAACTCTTAATTCTTAATTAAGTTTTAGATTGAGGGTCGAGGTTCGGCATTTCAAAAATAATTTTTATATTTATAAAATAATTTTATAATATGGTTCTACCAACTAGTTGTATGTTTGATTCATAATCAATATACAATTATATAAACATGAATCTACTTTAGATCTAATCTAGATATATTTATGTAATTCAAATTGAAATAATTTCAATTCTAATCAATCGTAAATCATCTTAGATCACATCTAACATATTTATGATGATAAAAAATAGATTAAAATACTTTTAATTAAATTATAAAATCTCTTAAATCAAATCTAAAATTTTATGATTAGGATTTTAGATCAGCATGTACTAGGACAACCTTTACACTGTAAGGGCTAAACCTTACGACAGGACAACCTTATAAGATCAATCCATGCAATCTAAAATATTTATTTTTAGATTTAAATAATTTTAAATCTAATAAATTATAAATTAATCTAGAATATATCTAATAAATATTTGATTAACTTTAGATTTGCATGAAGTAGGACAACCTTTATACTGTAAGGGTCAAATGTTACAGCAAGACAACCTTATAAATCAGTTTGTGCGATCTTTAATTTAATTTTAGATTTAAATATTAGATTATAATTTAGATCTAATCTAAATAAATAATCTAAACATGCATAAAAATCATGTCATAAAAAAACTAGCTCTGATACCAATTGAAGGAAAAATCTAGGATTTCATGTAGCTATTTTGAAACTTTTCAAAATAAATCAGTGGAAGAAATAAATTAATCATATTAATTTATTAAATGACATAAATTAATCCTAGATCTAGGATCTAATATCATGATCTATAAATGCTAATAAATCTAAAATTAAAGAAATAAACAAAGATAATGATGTTGATTATATTAACATTAAACTGAGACCAGATTTAATCTAGTGGGAGAAAGAGATCGAATCTCTTTTACCTTTTGCAACTTGGGATCTGTAACATGCTGATCCGAGGTAGAGGTTGTTGCTTCAAGCCACATATGCATCCGGCCTCTATAGGATGTCCACACGAAGCCTCGATCGAGGATCTGAAGTCCATTGACTGGAAATTGGCACATTATACTAGTACTATGCTAATCCTTCTTTGATAAATGATCAAAAATCTCATTCTTCAAGGCTTGGATCTTTCAATAATTAGAGAAAATGTAGAGGATTTGAGAGAGAAAATAGTCTTCTAAAATCTCATAAAACAGAGGAAGAAGAGATCTAAGAAACCCTTGAAGAAGAACCCTTTCTCTCCCTTTGGTTTTCTCTCACCAGGACATAATGATTTGTGTTTTAACAAAGCACCATGCCCAAACCCTTTTTGCACCCAGGCTTCCATGACCCAAAACCTATCTCTCAAGTCTAAAAATTTTGAAAATCTCATGCCCTAACTCTCTTTTTATAGAGAGTTATGATAGAGTGCTTGTCTAGGTCAAAAACCTAGCGAGGCTTGTCCAAATTGGGCAAGGATTAGGGCACCCAACTCTTGGGCGCCCCCTCCAAATTTTCAGGCATGGACATCCAGGTTTGGGTGCACAAAATATTCCATAAATCTCAGAAAAAAATTAGAAGGGGATCTGGTAGGTTGGCACCACAAGGAGAGGAGTTTTGGTTTCTTAAAATTCTATCAAATTGAATTTCAAATCAAAACAAACATCCTATTTTGACTTGGTCCACAACCAACTACCACGTAAGAAAGAAAGAGAAGCAAAGGGGCACACATAGGCTCTTGGGGCATGAATGATTTCACACAAAAAGCCAAAGGAATTGGCATGGGGACGTGGGGAGATAAGTGGCGCAAGGTGGAGAAGTCCTAGTCACACTAGGACTTCTAATTTTGACTTGGTCCAACTTGTTGTTTGAACCTAATTAAATCAAAATTAATGCAACCCAATTAGGAGTGAACTTAGTCCAACTAAGAGCCTAATTAAATCAAATCAAATTAAATTTAAATTTAATTTAATTTTTAATCAAATTAGAGATTGGGTGCATACAAGTTTTAATTAAACAAGGACTTGTTCTTCCTTGCAATTGGCTTATCCAATAAATCAATTGGACTTGATCCAATCAAGTCCAAACCAAATCTAATTAAATTTTATTCAATTAGACTTAATCTCAATCCTTTGGCTTAATTAAATTAAGCCAATTAGTAATCTGATTGCTAATTAATTCTCCTGCAATACTTGTACTAGGTCAAATATTAATCATATTGATTGTTTGACCTTAGAATGATTCTAAATCATTGATCGACCATCCGATCTGATCAAAATCTCTTATATGTATGACCCCATAGGTTTGAATCTAAGTCGATAGTATAAAAATAAATTTTTGTACCAATTAAATTGATCATCTAGTAATGGTATCCGATGACCAGATAGGTCGAACATGTAAAGCAATGCTCTTAAAACTCATGTAGAAATAGTTTTCATATAATTTATCTCCTTGACCTAAATGCTTATAGAATGACTCAAAGTTTAACTATCATCCCTGATTAGGTCATCCACATTATATTTCAAAATATCAAATCTATCTTATGGATTATCCTGGCCAAAATTTTACTACATTGAAATGCATTTTCTCCAAACTCTTGGAGTGGTCAATCCCATCTTGATCACTCACCGACTTCATAAGTACTTGACTATATCCAAAAATCTTCCATCACTAAATTAAAAATTTAGATAGTCTAGCACCAAAGCATAGTGAGTTGCTTGCAAGCTACTATGGTGATCTCATGTCTAAAAGACACTTATACCCATATCCTATCAGAGAAATTCTCAATAATAGAATGCTTTGGAGTTGGTCACATTCAATGATGATGTACCCCTACATCTCATCTATATGCCATACCAGTGTCTCCACACTCCTTGGTTAGGAGGATAACCAACTTATATGGTATGCAATAATCTATACTTGATAAACGTTGTCATCCTAATTAACAACGTATCATTTGATCATGAATAGTTTAAGGATTAATTGATAAATCCTCTTTTTATCGAAATTAAATAGTCCTAAGAACTTCATCACAATAAAAGAGTTCATTAGAAGATGTAGACTTTGTTATGAAAATGCTAGAATATAATTTTATTTAATAATAAATTATTTATAAATATAAAATAGTACAACCATTAATAGGTTGATGGTTGGCTTTAGGATACCAATTTTCAATAACTCCCACTTATCTTAAGACCACTCGATACAGTATCTAATATCTTTCTTCAACTTGTGGTTGTTGAACTCCTTTATCGCCAGGGCTTTAGTGAAGGGGTCGGCTAGGTTCTTCTTTTCATTAATTTTCTTAAGGTCGACGTCACCTCGATCCATGATCTTTTAGATTAGGTGGTAGCAGCATAGTATGTGCTTCGTCTGCTAGTGTATCTTTAATTTTTTTGCCTGAGTAATGGCACTACTGCTGTCGTAGTAGAGCAGGATCGGACCATCAAGGATGGATACTACTCTGAGCTTGGTGATAAACTTTCTCAACCACACAGCTTCCTTCATGGCATTTGATGCTGTGATGTACTCCACCTCGCATATAGAGTCTATCATAGTGTGCTGCTTAGAACTCTTTCAGTAGATGGCTCCATTATTTAGGATAAAGATATAATCCGACACGTTTCTACTGTCATCATGGTCAGATTAAAAGTTGGAGTTTATAAATCTTACAAGTTTCAGATCTAACTCACCATAGACCAGCCACTGGTTCTTAGTATTTCTTAGATACTTAAGGATGATTTTCACCACCTTCTAGTATTTCTTTCTTGGATCAGATTGATATCTATGCACTACTTTTAGTGAGTATGCCAAATCTGATCTCGTACATATCATGGCATTAATGATGGATCCCACTGCCAAAGTATATGGGGTTCTACTCATATGCTCTCTCTCTTCAGGAGTTGTCAGATAATCTTTTTTAGAGGAAAAAATTTCATGGCCTATCAAAAGATAACCCTTCTTGAAATTTTTTATGATGAATCTCTTCAGCACAGTTTCTATGTATGTGGACTGGAATAATCCAAGTATCCTCTTAGATCTATCCCTATAAATCTTCATCCCAAGGATGTAGGATGCTTCACCCAAGTCCTTCATAGAGAACTGAGATGATGGTCAAATTTTTATTTCTTGCAGTGCGGAAACGTCATTTTCGATTAAGAGAATGTGATCTACGTACAGGATAAGAAATACTACTGCCGGACCATTTATCCACTTATAAATGCAGGGCTCTTCTTCATTCTTAATGAAATCATATGTTTTGATCATTTTATCAAAATGCATATTTTACCTCCGAGATGCTTGCTTCAATCCATAAATAAATCTTTGAAGCTTGCACTCTTTGGACTCATCTATGGATGTGAACCCCTCAGGTTGTATCATATACACCTATTTGATCAGCTCTCCATTTAGGAAAGCTATCTTCACATCCATCTATCAGATTTCATAGTTCAGATGGACAGCTATCACAAGCACGATCTGAATGGATTTAAGCATTGCCATGAGAGAAAATATCTCATCATAGTTAATACCATAACGTTAATAATATCTCTTGGCAACTAGATAGGCTTTATAGGTCTCCACCTTTTCATCTGCACCCCTCTTCCTCTTGAAGGGCCCACTTACATCAGGTTTAATCCCTTTAGATGGGTCAACTAATGTCCACACATCATTGACCTTCATGGACTCCATTTTAGATTTCATGGCCTTAAGCCATTTCTTAAAATCAGGTCTCTACATTACATCCACATAGATGATCGGATTCTCATCATTCTTATCAAGTTCGATAGGATCATCATTTCGGACCAAGAAATCATAGTATCTATCTGGTTGATGCTATATTCTACCAGATCACCTTAATAGTGTAGGCATACCGGGCTCTGAATTTAATCTAATTAAATTCGATTCTGATTTAGCTACTGGTGTCGATCTTTCTACCTATTGAACTTTCTCAAGTTCAATCTTAGAGGTAACAGTTTCTTTACTAGAGAACTCCTTTTCTAAAATGATTGCTTTAAGACTGAGGAAGACTTTTTGTTCATCAGCATGGTAGAAAATATACTCTTTGATTTCTTTTGGATACCCTATGATTGTGCACTTACCAGACCTAGATCCAAATTTATCTATGATTAACCATTTTACATAAGCTAGGCACCCCCAAATCCTAAGGTGTGAAAGTACTGGCTTATGCCCTATTTATATTTTATATGGAGTTTTAATTATAGACTTACTTGGAACCTTATTTAGAAGATAGCAAGTCAATTCGAGTTCATACCCCTAGAAGGATATCAGCAGGCTGGCAAAATCCATCATGGATCGGACCATATTTAAGATAGTTTGATTTCTTCTTTCAGACATACCATTATGCTGTGGTGATCCTGGAGGAGTCTATTGGAAGAAAATTTCATTCTCTCCTAGATATGTGAGAAACTCACCATAAAGATATTTACCTTCTCAATCGGATCAAAGATTTTTAATATTTTTTAGTTTATTTTTTTACTTTATTTTAAAATTATTTGAATATTTTAAATGAATCTGATTTATGTTTCATCAGATAGACATATTTATACCTATATAGATCATCTGTGAAAGTGATGAAGTAGAAATATCCACCTCTAGCACTTGTGCTCATAGGTCCACATACATCGATATGTATTAGACCTAAGAGCTCAGTGGCTCTCTCATCTTTTTCAGTGAAAGATGACTTGGTCATTTTTTCAAGAAGATAAGACTCACAGGTTGGAAGTGATTCACAATCACTGATTTTGAAGATTTTTTCTTGAGTCAACCTATTTATGCTGTTCTTGTTAATGTGATCTAGCCTACAATGCCATAAGTAGATATCAGACACACAATCTAATCTAGGATGCTTACTAGTGGAGTAGATTATATTAACAGGTTGTGATATCATGTATATCTCATTGTTCAAATATCTAGAAAATATAGTAATACCATTTAAAATGACATTACAAAATTTTTTCTTTATTGAAATCTCATAATTATTTTTGGCCAAAAGGCCTACAGAAATGATATTAAAAAAGAAACTAGAACAATAGTGACAATCACTAAGAATAATAGTATGAGACTTAAATACAAGTTTTAAGATTTCTAATGCTAGAACTGGAACTGGTCTTTCATCTCCAATGCTTAGGAATCTCTCACCTTGCTTGAATCTCCTACTAACTTGTAACCCTTGCAACAAATTGCAAATATGGTAAGGGCTTTCGGTATCCAATACCTAATCAGTAATATCACAAATAAAAAAATTATAAGGAGTTATCATATATATACCTTGCTTAGCAATATTTTGCTTCTTTCTTGACCTATTTAGTTCTAGGAAGGCAATATATTGAGAATAGTTCCTCTTGTAGTGCCCCCACTTCTTGCAGAAGAAGCACTCTGCTTGACTCTTCTTGGAATTTTTCTTCATATTCATCTTTTCTTTCTTGAAGGATCGAAAACCAGAAGAAGACCTTCCTACTAAGTTCACTGACTCTTTGCAGAGCTGGTGATCATTCTCAAAGTTCTGAAGTAACCCAAATAACCTATGGTAGTTAATTTCAGGCTTTGTCATTCGATAATGAGTAAGGAATGGAAGATGAGACTTCAGTAGCAGGTTTAGAATTGTATCTTTCTCTAGCTGCTCATGCAAGAAAAAATCAAGCTTGCTCAAATACTTTATCATCTCGATCATGTATAGTACATGATCAGTGACTGAAGCTCCATGCCTTATCCTAGCATTGAAGATGGCATAACTAGTCTTGTACCTCTCAACATCATCGAATGTGCTAAAAGACTCATTCAACACTTGAAGCATGTCTTTTGGCTGAGGTATGTCAAACCTGCGACTGAACTCGTCGCTCATAGCTGCCAGCATAATACAATGCACCGTGGTTCTATCATTAAGCCATTCTGGTAAGCATCTCTGACTAACCTATGTGCATTAGTAGCTAGCTCCTTATGTGTCAGATCTATCAAGATGTACAAGATCCATTCATACTCTAGGACAATCTTCAACATATGGTACCAGTTACCGAAGTTGGGTCCTACTAGCTTATCATTGTCTAACAAGGACCAGAGTGAAAGAGAAGTGGCCATAATTACATCAAGAAAAATCAAAATTTAATTAATAAATAATTTATTAAATCTAAAGATTTAGATTTTGATCAAAAGGTTTTTTTCCTATTTTATTTAAATTAGTAATCTCTACCTCCAATTCGAGAAATTATCCTAATTCTTTGGTGGGTATTAGAATCCATATAGACTGCACACAAGCCTAATTTTGGTTGGTCAACCTATGTACATCTAAGGATAGGTTCATAACTAATTATTTTTCTAAATAATTTTTAGTAATTTAATTTTGCCCCAATCCCTAATCAGTAGGCTTTAGCCTCTATTGAAAAGATCCGATTAGGTCCAACCATTAACATGACCATACATGGTCCATCTAACTAATGAATGATTAAGCCCAACTTTGGTTGGTCAACCTAACCATCATTTAGAGAGACGTGGCTAGAAAATCATATTATGAATGATAATTCCATTAGTCGATAAGCATCAGGTCTTTAGGCCTCCAATGACTATCTAACTAATGAACCCATTATCACTCACTTAATAGGAGGCTGTGATCTAGTTATCACTATAACTATTTTATTTTTAAAGACCTAATAATTTTAGAGGATTTGGCTAATTTGATTTAGAGAAGAGAGTTAGAAAAACTAGCTAATCATGATCCTTCCATTGACTTCACTAAGTCAGATTAATAAAGACTATTGATAGGCTAATCTAAGAGCACCTAAATTAGTTAAGTGATCTGGTCAAAACATAATTTCACCAAGAAGGCCAAGTAAGTGAGATCGATGGAAGAGTCTACCAAAGCTTGCCTTAGACATAATAAAAAATGATCAGGTAAGCAGGTTGCTAATTAAAGACCACCAGTCTGGATTGCCAGACTTACCTTAGATATGAATTGGTTAATTAGTTTTGATTTGATCAACCTAACAGCTTAGACTGGATCGCATAGCCAAGAATCAAATCCATTTTGGTTCTTGTTAAAGATATAGACTTGACCAACTACAACTATTGTAATTAACTTAAAGAATCCTTAACCTAATCTAAAATAATTATTGATTAGATTTAGTCAATTTTCTAATTAAGTCCATTCTTTAATCTAGCCTTAGGTCTAACCAAATTAATGGACCTAATTCCTACTAACCCATTAACCCAAATGTTATGATTTGTGTCTGAGGATCTTCAATTCATAATTCTAGATCTAATCAAACAACTCTTAATTCTTAATTAAGTTTTAGGCTGAGGATTGGGATTCGCCATTTTGAAAATAATTTTATATTTATAAAATATTTTTATAATATGGTTCTACCAACCAGTTACATGATTGATGTATAACCAATATGCAAATAATATAAATATGAATCTACTTTAGATTTAATCTAAACATATTCATGTAATTCAAATTGAAATAATTTTAATTCTAGTCAATCATAAATCACCTTAGATTAAATCTAACATATTTATGATGATAAAAAATTGATTAAAATACTTTCAATTAAATCATAAAATTCTAACGTAGCCTATAGCACAGCGATCATTGGGAAGGAGGGAGGGAAGACGCCCGAAATAATAAAGAATGGAAGAAAGAGGAAGAAAGAACTCTTCTCTCAAATTTTATTTCAATAATTCGGAATAAACTGACTCCAACAAAGGACAAGGACCTTATTTATAGTGTAAAAAATTTAATTCAAAAGTAAAAGAAGTTCTAATCAAAGTCACAAAAGAAATTCTAAATAAAATAAAAAAGAACAAAATGAAACAAAGTCAAAAACTAGACTCCTACTTGGACTAGGAATTTTGATAAACTTGCGCACTACTGTAGACCTATCAGACAATAAAATTTAACTCCAAAATTTGTAGTGATGGTAAAGAGACCAAGCTTATAGGGCTCGAAGAGAGGTTTCTGGAATAGGATCATAATAAGAATTTTGACATCAGATGATCAAGTTATGGCTGTTCTAGCTCAGTAGTGATAAAACCCTGCAAATCAGTGCAATCAAGTTGAATTCGCATCCTTTTAGGTTCGATCCCTCAAATTCATATATTTGTTGGATAAGATGTCTATGTCAAATCTATTAGATTAAATCTAAAATTTTATAATTAAGATTTTAGATCAGCATGTACTAGGACAACCTTTATACTGTAAGGGATAAACCTTACAGTACAATAACCTTATAAGATCAGTCCATGCAATCTAAAATACTTATTTTTAAATTTAAATAATTTTAAATCTAATAAATTATAAATTAATCTAGATCATATCTAATGAATTTATGATTAACTTTAGATCTGCACGAATTAGGACAAGCTTTACACTATAAGGGATAAACCTTACAGCAGGACAATCTTATAAATTAGTTCGTACGATCTTTAATTTAATTTTAGATTTAAATATTAAATTATAATTTAGATCTAATTTAAATAAATAATATAAATATGCATAAAAATTATGTCATAAAAGAACCGACTCTGATACCAATTGAAGAAAAAATCTAGGGCTTCATGTAGCTATTTTGAAATTTTTTCAAAATAAATTAGTGGAAGAAACAAATTAATCATATTAATTTATTAAAAGAAATAAATTAACCCTGGATCTATGATCTAATGTCATGATCTATGCATGCTAATAAATCTGAAATTAAAAAACAAACAAAGATAATGATGTTGATCATATCAACATCAAATCGAGACCAGATTTAATCTAGTGGGAGAAAGAGATCAAATCTCTTTAATCTTTTGCAAGGTGGGATCTTCAAATTGCTGATCTGAGACTAAGGTCATTGCTTCAATTTGCACACGTCTGGTCTCTATAGGATATCCACATGAAGTCTCGATCGACGATCTGAAGTCCAGTGACTGAAAATCAACAAAGCATGCTAATACTATGTTGATCCTTCTTTGATGAGTGATCAGAAATGTCCTTCTTCAAAGCTTGGACCTTTCAATAATTAGAGAAGATGTATAGGATTTGGAAGAGAAAACACTCTTCTAAAATCTCACAAAATAGAGGAAGAAGAGATCTAAGAACCCTTTCTTCTCCTTTGCTTTTCTCTCACCAGGACATAATGGTTTGTGTCTTAACAAAGCACCATGCCCAAACCCTTTTTGCACCCAAGCTTCTATGCCCCAAAACCTCTCTCTCAATTCTAAAACTTCTAAAAATCTCATGCCCTAACTCTCTTTTTATAGGGAGTTATGATAGAGTTCTTGTCTAGGTTAAAAACCTAGGAAGGCTTGTCCAAATTAGGCAAGGATTGGGGCGCCCAAGAGTTGGACACCCCCTCCAAATTTCCAAATATGGACCTCCATGTTTTGGCACACAAAACATTCCATAAATCCCATAAAAAAAATTAGAAGGAGATCTGGTAGTTGGCGCCACAAGGAGAGGAGTTTTGGTTTCTTAAAATTCAATCAAATAGAATTTCAAATCAAAACAAACATCCTATTTTGACTTGGTCCACAACCAACTACCATGTAAGAAAGAAAGAGACACAAGGGGGCACATTTAGGCTCTTAGGGCATGAAGGATTTCATGCAAAAAGCCAAAAGAATTGGTTTGGTACATGGGGACATAAGTGGCGCAAGGTGGAGAAGTCTTAGTTACACTAGGACTTCTAATTTTGACTTGGTCCAACTTGTTATTTGAACCTAATTAAATAAAAATTAATGCAACCCAATTAAAGATAAACTTAGTCCAACTAAGAGTCTAATTAAATTAGATTAAATTTAATTTAATTTCTAATCAAATTAGAGATTGGATGCATACAAGTCCTAATTGAACTGAAACTTGTTCTTCCTTGCAATTGGCTTATCCAATAAACCAATTGGACTTGATTCAATCAAGTTTAAACCAAATCTAATTAAATTTTATTCAATTAGACTTAATCTCAGTCATTTGGCTTAATCAAATTAAGTCAATTAGCAATCAGATTGCTAATCGATCCTCCTACAACACTTGCACTAGGTCAAACATCAATCATGTTGATTGTTTGACCTTAGAATGAATCTAAATCACTGATCAACCATCCGATCAGATCGAGATCTCTTATATATATAACCTCATAGGTTTGAACCTAAGCTAGTAGTATAAGAATAAATTTTTATAGCAACTAAAGTGACTATATAGCAATGATACCCGATGGCTGGATAGGTCGAATGTGTAAAGCAATACTCTTAGAACCCATATGGATATAGTTTCCATATAATTCATCCCCTTGATCTAAATGCTCATAGGATGACTCAGAGTTTAATTATCAACCCTAATTAGGTCATCTATATTATATTTTAAAATACCAAATTCATCTCATGGATTATCCTGATCAAGATTTTGCTAAATTAAAATACAGTGATGCATTTTCTCCAAATTCTTGGAGTGGTCAATCCCATCTTGATCACTCACAAACTTCACAAGTACTTGACTATGCACAGAAATCTTCCATCACTGAATTAAAAATTTAGATAGTCCGACACTAAAGCATAGTGAGTTGCTTAAAAGCCGTCGTGGTGATCTCAGGTCTAATGGACACTTATACCCATATCCCATCAGAGCAATTCTCGACAGCAGAATGCTCTAAAGTTGATCATATTTAGTGATGATGTATCCTTATATCTCACCTGTATGCCATACCAGTATTTCCACACTACTTAGTTAAGAGGACAACCAACCTATATGGCATACAATGATCTATACTCGATAAATATTGTCATTCTAATTAACAACATATCATTTGATCATGAATAATTTAAGGACTAATTGATAAATCCTCTCTTTATCAAAACTAAATAGTCCTAAGGACTTCATCATAACAAAAGAGTTCATTAGAAGATGTAAACCTTATGATGAAAATATCAAAATATAATTTTATTCAATAATAAATTATTTATAAATATAAAATAGCACAACCATCAATAGGCTGATGATTGTCTTTATAATACAATTCCCAACAAAAACTTTCCTAGCTAATCCAATACATGAAAGCACTCACCGAGCCCACGTACACCTATATGTCCCATGCTTTCATTCCCTGAATCTAAACCAGACCCATACATGAGTTAGCCCTCTTAAGACCTCTCAAACCAAGTCTTAAGATCCTTAGGATAAAGCCCTATCCTAGACCCAAATAGAACTCCCTTGCATCTTTGTCCATGAAAATTGAGTCATCTCTATTTGAGACTGAGATGTCTTGCCTGCATCCGAGATGACTCATCTCAAAATTGAGTAATCTCCTCTACGTGCCATGTTGAATGCCACTCTTTATCTAGATGAACTCTAAGACTGAGTTGCCTTGGTCTATCCTTGTGAGGACTCGATAGGAATCGAGTCATCTCCACCTAGGATCGAGACATCTCTAATTGTGTGCCAGCCCCTTTCTTGGTTGATTCTTCTTCCTAGCTCTAGTTCTTTGCTCCACCTTGTGTCCCTGAGTTTTCAAAATACCAACTAATCCCCTCAAGATTTTCAACACCTAGATCTTAAGCTCATGGAGGGTTACACACCGCCTCCATCTTAGGACAACTCCTATCCTATCCCTAGGACCATACCTATCCTAGTCTCTAGGAGCCAATACCCTAACTCCTTCCATGGCCTCTCAAGGCTTTGGAGTACTACCAATCCATATAATTTCCTTCTTGATGCCTCCAAGCCTTAGTATACCTAGCAATGCCCTCCTGCATGATTCCACTATTGCTGCACACCCTAACTGCCCCTTATGCAAACATCGCCTCCACCAATTCTCTTCAACTACTGTGCACCCTTGGAGATCTTTAGAATGACTGCCTCCATAATTGAAGACCTTGGCTTATTTCTAGGTGCCATCCTAAAATTATAGGATCCCTTCTGCTTGGTAGCTACTATTGTCGTCCACAACATTTCAGGCATCACCTAGCTCTGATACCATATTGCCGTCCACAACGTTTCAGGCATCACCTAGCTCTAATACCATATTATCGTCCACAATATTCCAGGCATCACCTAGCTCTGATACCAAATTGTAGACTCATGATATTGCTTGAACGCCAATCATCCTTGACATCACAAGCATCGATATCATGTTGCGGAAGCTCCTGATCTTTAGCACGGACTTGAAGGAACTTGTGACGTTTTCTATGGGCAGCACACCACCAATCCTCCACCTAGATCTATGATGGGATGCCTCCCTCCTTGGACTTGAGGGAGATGCCCTCCTTCTCTAGGCCTTCTTCAAGAACCCTAGGGAGGCAACTCTAGAGAGAAGAGAAGAAGAGAGTTGAGGGAGAAAAGGTCTGTATTCCACAGCATTCACAGCCTTAATAAAATCCTAATACAACCATGTATTTATACATAGCTATTAGGCCTGACCAAAAAATTCTCCGACCATCCCAATACATGAAAGCACTCATCGAGTCCATGTACATCCATGTCTTCCATGCTCTCATCCTCTGAATCTAAACCCAACTCATACATGAATTAGCCTCCTTAAGACCTCTCAAATCATACCTTAAGATCCCTAAGATCAACCCAAACCCTAACCCAAAATAGACCCTCGTATAATTCTGCCTGTGCACTGAGTTGGCTCAATCTCAGCACTGAACCAGCTAAGTTTCACTAGGTCGACTCAGTCTAAAACTGAGTCGGTCCAGTCCTGTGCCGTGCCAGTAGTTCCAAATGCGCAGCTCTCTATTTTGCTAGTGCACTGAGATTTAGCCGATCTAATTTTGGACTGAGTTGGCTAACCTACAAAAAATCTTCTTTCTATAGTCTTGATTTCTTAGCTTTGGTTCCTTGCTTCACCTTGTGTCCTAGGTCTCTGAAGCACCAACCAAGCCCCTGAAATCTTCGGAGCCAATACTGTGACTCCTCCCATGATCTTCCAAGGCTTGGGAGCACCATAAATCCTCATAATCTCTACCTTGGTACCCCAATCCTTGGCAAACCTCTCAGCAATGACCTCCTGCACGATCCCACTATTCCTGCGCACTCGACAGCACCTATGCAAACATCACCTCTGCCAATCCTCTTCAACTGTTATGCATCCTTGAGGCCTTTGGGATGACCGCCTCCATCGTTGAAGACTTGTGCTTGCTTCTCTACACCATCATGGAATTGTAGGATCTATTCTGCTTAGCAGCTGCATTATTTTTCCTAGACTTTTTTGAAGAACCCACAACATTTCTATTTCGGCACTCGTTGTAAATCCTGACATGGTCTCCTCAGAACTATGACTATCCTCCTGCATATGCCACTCCATTTGAAATTGTGCATCATCGGCGTTGGTGCTAGGATATCGATCCTTCCACACCCCTCTACTCTGAACTCATGTCAAATTTCTCTCCAATCATGAAGCCACCTCTCCGGAGCTCCACCTATATCCAAAGTTCACCGATGCCATAGAAGCCGACTCTATCATCGAGTTTCTCGAGGCTAACTACTCAACGCTGCACTACTGAGCCTGCCACTGCATTTTGAACACCGTCACTGCCCCTTCGAATCCTCCGCACTCTGCGGCCTTCTTCGAAGCTATCTCGGATACCTCCGCAACCCATGGGCACCTCCAAAATCTAAGAGCTCATCCAACTTTTTTGAAACCAATGATTGAACTCTAGGGAATTCCACCCTAGTCCTTCTCTTCTGTCCGTACATCAGCCATCGCTTCAGTTGCATCCGAAGAACCATCCTCCGTCTGAACCATGACTCTCCCTGGTGCCCTTGTAGAAAAAATCTGATCCATGATACTCCCAACTATCTGAGACCTCCTGACACTCCCTAAGACCTCTTGGCTCTCCCTGAGACCTGCTTTCAATCTTTCTGAGAAGCCTCTGACTCCATCTACTGAGATACACTCCTCGCTGCACCATCGAGCCTCTCTCAGCCCTTGTGCCTTTAGGATAGCGCTCCTACAGCACTCCAACGCTCTCTAACTCATCTCTATGCCGCTCTACAGCCACCCAGCCCTAACCTACTGGACCTCCATGGATCATCCATCTCCATCACTCCCAAGGCTTCGCAAATCCATGCTCTGATCGAATCATTGAATACATCTCCAACTACTTCTCCATCTTTCAGATATCGAAGGACGTATAGTCGCTTCTTCAGCCTTCCTTTGATCATTATCCCTTGAAAAATCTCTCTTTAACAGTCCTACACTACCCATCTTCCTAGAGAATTTTGATGCTCTCTGCTGAGATACCTCCATCGACTGCTGCATCTCCAAGCCTCTCTCAGTCCTGCATCTTTAGGGAAGCGCTACTGCAGCACTCCAGCACTCCCTGCCTATCATATAACCGTCATACATCTCGACCTTTCCACCAAGACTGATCAGCAAATCATGCACCAAATCCTTCTACCCTAAGAAAATTTCTTCCCATTAATCCTCTCAATCTCCACCTTCAATCCGCTGCTTTCGATTGGCCAAACCACAATAATAACAAGATAGATTTGAGACATACCATGGAATCCTTGTACAGATTTTTGATTTCACCTTGTATGACTTCTCTTTCTCTTCCATGTACCATCAGGTTCTGATACCATATTGCCATCCACAACATTTCAGGCATCACCTAGCTCTGATACCATACCATCCATAATGTTTCAGGCATCACCTAGCTCTGATACCATATTATCGTCCATAACATTCCAGGCATCACCTAGCTCTGATACCAAATTATAGACCCATGATATCGCTCGAATGCCAATCATTCTTGACATCACAAGCATCGATATCATGTTGTGTAAGCTCTTGATCTTTAGCATGGATCTTAAAAAACCTATGACGTTCTCTATGGACAGCACACCATCGATCCTTCACCTAGATCTATGATGGGATGCCTCCCTCCTTAGGCTTGAGGGAGATGTCTCCCTTCTCTAGGCCTTCTTCAAGAACCCTAGGGTGGCAACTCTAGAGAGAAGAGAAGAAGAGAGTTAAGAAAGAAAAGGTCTGTATTCCACAACATTCATAGTCTTAATGAAATCCTAATACAACCTATATATTTATACATAGCTATTAGACCCGACCAAAAAACTCTCCGACGAACCCAATACATGAAAGCATTCATCGAGGCCATGTACACCCATATCTTTCATGCTCTCATCCTCTGGATCTAGACTCGATCCATACATGAATTAGCCCCCTTAAGACCTCTCAAATCAGGCCTTAAGACCCCTAGGATCAACACAGATCCTAGCCCAAAATAGATCCTCACATAACTCTGCCTACACATTGAGCCGTCTCAGTCTCAGCACTGAGTCGACTAAGTTTCACTGGATCAGCTCAATCTAAAATTGAGCCGATCCAATCCTATGCTATGCCAGCAGTCCCGAATGCACAACTCTCTATTTTGCCTGTACACTGAGACTTAGTCGACCCAGTTTTGGACTGAGCCGGTTAACTTGTAGAAAATCTTCTTTCTACAGTCTTGATTCTCCGACTTTGGTAACTTGCTTCACCTTGTATCCCAAGTCTCCGAAGCACCAACCAAGCCCCTGAAATCCTCGAAGTCAATACCGTGACTCCTCCCATGGCCTCCTAAGGCTTGGGAGCACCATAAATCCTCACAGCTGCATCACTTTTTTTGGACTTCTTTGGAGAACCTGCAGTGTTCCTATACCAGCACATGCTACACCACCTAATATGGTCTCCTTAAAGCTATGCCTATCCACGTGCACATTTTGCTCCACTTGAAACTATGCATCATCGGTGCTGATGCTACGATGTCGATCCTCCTACACCCTTCCACTCTAAACTCATGTCAAATCCCTCTCCACCAATGAAGACACCTCTTTCCAGTGCTCCACTTAAAATCAAAGTCTATCTAATGTCGCAGAAGAACCTATCTCTATAACTGAGTCATGTAAAGCAAACCACCTAATGCTGTACTGCTAGAACTATCGCTGCATCTTGAACACCATCGCTATTCCTTCAAATCCTCCACACTCCGCAGACCCCTTTGAAGCCATCTCAGATACTTCTGCAACCCACGAGCACCTCCAAAACCCAAGAGCTCATTCAACTCTTCTGAATCTAATGACTGAACTCTAAAAAATTCCACCCTAGCACTTCATCCTCTTCTGCCCTTACACTAATCATTGCTTTATTTGCATTTAGAGGACCAACAGCTCAAATCTTGTTTTAGGCTCAGACCCATCTATCTCATCTCGAGACTATACACCACCTCTCATATGCATCCGGATCCTCTCTTGCTGCATACAATCCATCCACCACCTAAACCATAACTCTTATTAGTGCCCCTGTAGAAGAAACCTAATTCAGGATCAGTCGCCCAGTGATGTATGCAAATCTATCGCTATAGCAAGTGCACCAATCGATCAAGTAATAAAATATATGAGTAGAGTATCTTTTCTTGAGGATTGAAAAATAAGTACTGAAAAACTCTTTCCTAAACTTTATTTAGAAAAATCAATTTTTAAGAAAATAAAAGAATAAAAATAAATTAAAAAATAATTAAAACAAATATAAGAAAATAGAAAGAATGTAGTTTTTAAGATTAAATTCAAGAGCAGTAGGATACTAAGGTAATCAATTCACCAACTCAATCAATACAATATTCAACTAATCATATAAATTAGGTCAATTTTATTTCATATGACAGCAGAGTCTCCTAAGATATTCACTATCGTTTGGTCTAGACATAGCAAAACTATCAATATTTATTAACTACCCTTTGGTCCAGCTGTAATTTAAATAAATATTGATATATTAATTTCTATAAATTTTTTTAATTAAAATATGCTACATCCAAAGCACACTAAAATTACCGCATGCATAAGAATCTTAATTTGATTCAGACATAAGGTATACAAATCAAGAAGCATTGACATAGACATACTTGGTTTGTATTATCTATGCCCATCAAAATAATTAGAAGATGGCCAGTAATTTAAAAGAATTAAGAATAGATTTATATACTTCTTATGAATAAAAGTTAATTCTAAAATCTAATTATACTGAATATTGTATTAAAAGAGTGGCTACACCTTAGCCTTGTAAAATAAATTTAGTTCATAATAAAAAGAATAAAAATAATAAATAAAATAAAAAGCATAAATAAATCCAAATAGTAGACTGCTTGTTGCTAAATTTTATCATCGATTGTTGCTCTTGGCATGGAGAAGTTGATGGAGAAGAGAGCACTGCTTGATGTGCTAGATGTGAAAGATGAGCCATGAAGAAAGAAGGAAGAAAGAAGAAAAAGGGCTCTTTCTTTGATCAAATTCTCCCTAAAAAACCCTGACTCTATCTGATCACTAGACCTTCTCTTTTCTCTATTCCTATTCTATTCTCTAAAACCTAGTCTGCTTTGCTATGTTATGCTTTGTTATGCTATGCTCTATTCTGCTCGGTAGTAGGGGTTTAAATAGGCTAAATGATGGATTTATGTCACTTGAAGAATACCAATTCAACTTAAATTGAATCTTTAAACCCTCCTCAAAGTCTTGGATCGCCGCAACCATTGGATGAAGATCCAATGGATCAAAATCACCCAAAAATCATGGTTTAATTCCCAGATCAAGTTAGCATTGATTATAACCATCCGATTGAAGCTGATGATCATTTGCAAGACATTGGATTGCACATAGGATGTTGGGTTGTTTTGAATCAAAACTAGAATCCCTTTCCACCATTGGACCACGATTGGCATGAATATCATCCATCCGATGGCACATAGGAGTTTGGATCTTTTAATTAAAACAAGGAATCACCCCAGCCATCGGATCTTGACTGGCAGCTATGTGGACCGTTCGATCGTGCAACATGAGACGGTGCACCTCCCCTAAACTAGGCCTTGCATAGACCTCACTAATCAGAGTGTGCCACTTTTATGAAATGTCGAGTTTGCCCCTGGACGCATGCTATTTTGGCTCACTATAGCCCACATGAATTCTAGCATCATGATGGCATCAGCTAATTTCGGTCAGGCTAGGCCATCTGAGCTGATTTTTTGAATTGGCTTGGTTTGGACCGACTGACTTCTATTTTTTTTCTTTTCTTTTGAACTTTGATTCCAGGCCTGATTGAAGTCTAATTTACTTCAATTTTTTTTTTGAACTAAAAATCAAGCTCTTCTTATTGGTACCCATCTTTCTTGCAAAATATGAATAAAAGTATTAATTTTTTATGAATAAGATAAATTATTTTATAATTTAATATTTTTATTAGTATTTTTGTAACACTTATCACATCTACCAATTTACTCATTGCTAGTCCATTAGCAATACATTATTTATCATCATGTTTCTTTAAGATCCTCCTTCACAAAAATAGATCTAGATTTAAAGGTCAAAAAGTTTAGCAAGTATCACTAACTAAGTATTGAATTTCAGAAGTAAATTTTATAGTTTGTATAATCAGAAACTTTCTTAAAGTACATCTAAAGATCTACAACATTTGTATTTGTAATGACTAACTTAATATTTTGGTGCTAACTTAAAAGATAAATGTATCTTCTCTTATCATCTATTTTGATTAATTTTTTATACACTCCCAAGTTAAGTTCATAAACTAAGGTAGCTTTCACACTGCCTTCTTTTTTCCTTTTTTTCTCTTTTTTTTTGCTGAGCATCTTGGCCTTTCTTCCACCATTTGACATGAACCTCCATATTTAGGTGCAGAGATCCAGTTACTAAGCTTTGGGCAATCTACATATACTCTATATTTTATACTTTTATTTTAGACAGATAGCTCTTTTCTTAAATTCAAGTTTTTTTAATTTGAATGTATATTAATCATCAATTTTTGGTGATAATTGAATTCTTAGTTGGCCTTATAATTAACATCTACTTTGTCTTGTTAGTATGCATGTGTAATTAGAAGTGCTATTAGTCTTTAGGTGACCTAAGTAGGCCTCTAAAAGTCTGACCAACTAGTCTACTTCTTGACTCGCTACAGTCATTAGCAAATATTTTTTAATTTTATTAGTTTTTCTAATCTATCATGCTCAAGATTTTCTTTCTTGACATATGATTTATTTATTATTTTTTAAATTTTAAATTATTTAAATTTAATTTTTAAAAATTTTAATATATATATTAATAAAAAAAATTTCTACCATCCAACTTAGTCGACATTATCTTAATGGAGAAAGAAAAATATAGGATGCAATAAGGAATAGACAAGAATACACCTGATTTAATATATTATTTGTCGAGATTGGTTCTTTGAAACTTTATAAACTGGCTTGAATCTTATTTATTTTTTTTCAAAAATAAAAAAAATACACCAGACCAATAAAAGAGCAATAAGAAACTATGAAAAAAAAAATACTCAAAATAAAAAAGAAAAGAAACAACATATCTAGTAATTCTAATTTGTAGTCTCTAGCTTGACTTTTATAGTGCTTTAAATTGGATCAATCTGGTGTCACTTCAATAGGAATACTTTTATTTTTAGCTGAACCCTCTTGTAATTGTACAATGCATGCCTCAATGGGATCCTCAAACCTATTTTCTAAAGAATACTCATGTACTGATTTATCAGTAACATCAATTCGAAAATAAGTTTGATTATCATTAGGATGTTTAATATCCATAAAAATATTAAAGATAATTTTTTTCTTTTAGACTCTAAAAATTAATTTTTCTTATTGAACATCTATTAAAGCTCCTATACCTGAAAAAGGTCTTCCTAAGATAAGGGATATATCATAATCTTCTTTCATGTCTAGACCAATAAAATTAATAGGAAAAATAAATTTATTTACCTTTACCAAAACATCCGCTACTAACCTCTTGGATACTTAATGGATCTATCGGCTAGCTGAAGAGTGAAAGTGGTAGACTTTGGTTCTCCTAGACCTAGCTTACTAAAAATAGAGAAAGGCATGAGATTGATACTTGCTCTTAAATCACATAGAACTTTGTCAAAACTATAATCACCAATAATACAAGAGATAGTGAAACTTCCTAGATTTTTTAGTTTTTGTGACAATTTATTTTGAAATATTGCTAAGCATTCTTCATTTAAATTTACTATCTCATGCTCCTTTAGCTTCTTCTTATTGGTT